>CADEBF010000009.1:3000000-3374417 GCA_902825475.1 Hypomontagnella monticulosa
ATTCCTTAAAAATTACTTTATATAAAAGTTATTAAAATTCTTCATTAAATAATAATTTTTTATTATATTTATAATTATTTTATTTCCTTTTATCTTTTATGAATTTATTAATTTTTATTAATGTAATCATATTAATAATAAAATTTTTTTTAAGTTTTAAAAATGTTTTTACGAATATTATAATAATATTTAAAGGTTTTTCTTAAAATTAATTAATATTATCTCATTATAAATAATATAATCCTTAAACATCTTATTTAAAGTATTTTATTAACATAAATTTTAGTTTTTTATTTAATTCCTATTATTTTATATATTCGCTTGTTAAAGTTTTATTTATTTTATATATCCCTTCTTTTATTTCATTCATTTTATATTATATTAATGGTAATTAATTCTTAATATTATTTATTAATTGTTTAAAAATCTGGTATAAACTTATTTAATATTATTATTATCTTGTCTTTTAATGTTTATCTTTTTTATTCATTTTTTTATATCAATTAATTATGTTTTATTAAAAAAATCTATCTTTATTAAGTATTAATTTACTTGTATTATCCATTTAAAAATTATTAAGGTATCCCTTTTCTTAATTATTTAAGAATAATATCTTATATTAAGTTATATTAATATTTATATAATGTTTTTAAAACCATTTTTTTCTTATAATAATATTTTATTTTATATTAATGATTATGGCTGAGATGTATATTATGATTCGTTTATTAATTTAAAAATTTATAATTAAAATAATATTAATTATTTATATTATTTTTTAATTATATCCTCTTATAATTTAAGATTAAAAACCTATTATTATAAATACCTTAAAATATTTTAAAACTTTTTTTATAAAAACTATATTAATAAATAAGTAGTTATTTACTTTAGTATTACTTAATAAGTTATTTATGATTAAAAAAATTTATTATTAATTATAATATTAATAAATAATAATAGTTATTTGTTTAAAATATATTTTAAAAGGTTGTATGATATTTCTTATACATAAAAATCATTTAAATAAACCATCTTTAAAATAAGGTTCTTTTATCTTAAAATTAATTATTTTTTAAATTTATATTTATATTTTTATTTTTTATTATTAATATTTTAGTTAAATTAAATTTAAATATTATCTTAATGTTTTTATTTATTTTTTTTCCTTTTAACTTCATCATGATATTTAATTAATCTTTATTAAGACAGAATTTTATTATATAACCTTTTTATTTATAATGATAGCATTTTTTTTTTTAACTAACATCTTAATTTCTTATAATAATAATTTAGGTTTGGTTTATTAATTACCTCATTCCATTTATCCTTAAATTTTAAGCTTTTTATTATTTATAAGTAATATTAACTTCTTTTATTTCTCTTATGTCTTTTTAAAAAAATTTTATAATAATATATTAAATTATATGATATAATTAACTAATTATATAAATATTACATTCTTATTTATATATTTATTAAATATTTATTCTTTAAGCTAAAAAGTAAAGCGGTTTTAAAATTCTTACTTCCATTTATATTTTAACTTATAACATTTTTTTATAAGTTAAATAAATTTATTATAAAAATTATAAAAATTATTTTTATAATTTAACTTTAATTTAAAAATTTAAACCTTAAATATTTATCATTAAATTAAATTAATATACTTAATATATAAATATTTTATTAAATCTTTTAACATTATAATATAATTAAAATATTTTTTTTATAAATAAAAAAATAAATTATTAAATATTTTACCTTATATATACACCATAATGATGGTTATTTTAACATAATCAAAAAGAAAATGATTAACATTAATCTTAAATTTATCTTATATCTAATAATATTAACTTTTAAAAGTAATAATATCCTTTTTTTTATTTTTAAAAAAGTTAAATACTTTTAATTTAATATTTTTAAATTATTTTCTTCTTTTTATAATTTTTATTTAAATCTATTAGAATTTTTCTTTTAAATCCTTTACTTTATTTATCTTATTTATAAATACTTATAAGATTATCTTAATATCATAATCATTATTATCCCTTAAAAATAACTCCTTTTCCTTTTTTTTTTAAATGGTTATATTAAGCTTAAAGTTTACTTATTATCTACATTTTTTTTAAATAAATTATACCTTAATTTCCTTTAATTTATCCAAAAGATTTTCTTTTTTATAAGTTATTTATACTATCATTTTTCTAAAATAATAAGCCTATTAATAATAATTATCCATTTAATAAGATATTTTAATTATTATATCATATAATTCTTTCATTTACATATTTTTTACTTATATTTAAAAAAAGACATGTTTAATTTCTTTAAAAAAGATTTTTAAATTAATAAATAATATAAGAAAGTCTTTCTTAATTATTATTTAAGTATCGGCATTATATAATACCTCATCTTTTTTAATTATTAATATAAATATAAATATTAAATTACCTTTAAATTAAATAAAAAGTTTACCATATTTCTTAAATTTTTCCTTAAAATCTTTTTTTAAATCTTCTTTATTAATTTCGAAGATAAAAAGCTTATTTTATAAATATTCTTAGTTATAATCCTTATAATCTTATATAAAAATCTTAAGGATCTCCTTTTTTTATTATAACATGTTCTTAAAGAATTTAAGTTTTATGATTATTTCTAATTAATATTATAATAAGGTTTAAATTTATTTAATAGTTATTTTATTTAAATCTTTAACATATTATATATTAACATTTTAATCATTAATATCTTTAAATATACTTATATTAATTAATTTTATTTATTTATTTTTAAATAAGTTTAATATCTTTTTAACATGATACATTTAATATGTATATAATAAAATTAAGATATTAAAATATTATTTAAACCTTTTTTAAATAAAAAAATAAATAAAGCTTAAATAATATTAAGATTTATATGATAATATAAGGGTTAAGTTATATATATATAAAATATATTAAAATATTTAAGTTTAAATTTTAAAAGAAAAAAAGATCAATGATTATAAAGTTAAATTATATAATAAGCTTGTAGGTATGCATGGGCCATTTAATCCTTATCATTAAAGCTATGATATGATCATTATAATTATAATAATTAATTGTCAGTGCAGTTATATGCTTATAACATCACGCCTTGACATCATTTATTAAATAAAAAAATAATAATGTTAATAATATTTATATAAAAGTGTAATATTATTATTTTCGTAGTTTTTTTATTTATTTTTAAAATTATAAGATAATTATAAAATAACTATAAAATAGTTACAAGGTGGCTATTATAAAACATAACTCCTTTAATTTTAATTTAAATTATTAATTATTATATTTAAAATAAAATTTAAATTTTATTAAATTTAACTTTATTTAACACCTTTTTTTAATTAATTATTATATAAGTTTATTATAAATTTAAATTTAATAACTACTAAAATTATTATTATTTAACTACATTTAAAAGTTTAATTAAACCATTTATAATCATATTAGTAGTAAATATATATTTAATATCCATTTCTTTTAATTTTTAAGTTATTTTAATATATTAAAATTTTATTAAAATATATTTTATATGATTATAATGAGTAAAGTTTTTAATAGTAATTATAACATTTATATTATCACATTATAAAGTTATAAATCCTTTTATAAGTTATAATGATTTAATATATAAAACTTAAAGTTATTAAATTTCTTAAATAACTTTTATTATAATTATATATTTAGCTTTTAAAATAAATAACACTACGATATTACTTTTTTTATATTTTTAATTTATAACTTTATTAATTATTAAAGTTATATAACTTTAAATTAATTTTACAATTATTTTACAACTTATGTAGTTATTATCATTATATATTATAAGATAACTACCTTGTAATAACTGTCTTTTATTAATTTTAAGTGGTTTTTTATATAAAATCCTTAAATTATTATATTCTTTTAAATATTTTAAAAAAATTTAATTATAATTAAGTGGTTTTTATAAGGTACTTATAAATGCTTAAATAATCATTAAATAAAAAAAGTTATATTAAATTTAATTATATTTATTAAATAAATTATAGTTTTTATTATTATTAAATATAAATGGGATTTAATTTAATTTAATAATAGACCATAATCTTTTAAAGTTATAATTTTAAGTTATAACGGGATTTTATTAAGTTTACATTTAATTAAATTAAATTTAATTAAAATTTGTTTAATATATTACTTTTAATGTAATAATAAAATATTTTTAGCTTGATTTTAATTAATTTCTACTTTTAAAAACCAGGTAGTAAGTCTTTTATTTTTTATAAGATAAACCTTATTAATTTTAACTTTTAAATTTTTAATATAAGCTTTATTTAAACTTATTATTAAACAATCATCCACATACGTCATTATAAACATAATAATTTTAATATTAAAAAATATTAATGGATTATTAATTAAAGCTGTAAATTCCAAAGAATTTAATAAATTTATAAATTTTAACTACCATTATTAAAGTGTTTATTTTAAGTTATATAAAATAATAATTATTTAAATTATTTATTTATTTTTAAAATTATATTTATAACTTTTAAAAAAGTTTAATATTTTAAGATCTTAAAATAATTTATTAATGTTGTTTAAAAATAAAATATATATTATTTCTTTTAAGGAACTATTAAAAAAAGTATTTATAAAATTAATTTATTTAATTTCCTAATTGTATAAAATAACTTAAGTTAATAAAATTTGTTAAATAAGTGGTATATTAATTAATGTAAAAGTTTTATTATAATTGATTTTAAGTTTTTATTTAAAATTATATATTATAAATCAAACCTTATATTTTTCGATTTTATTTTTTAAATTTATCTTTTTTTTTAAATACTTATTTAATATTAATAGGTTATTTTAAATCTTTAAAATAATTTAAAAATTTAAATGTGTTAATATGTAATAATTGAAAAAATTTAAATTTTATAGTTTTAAGCTAATAATTTTTTTTAGTTGATTTTAATGTTTGATTAATTGTTAAAAGTTTTAAATTAATAGTAGTTAAGTATATTAAATCCCGGATTTTTTATTAAATATTAAATTTAAAATGATTATTTTATAAAAATTCTTTTATAAGGTAACTACCTTGTATTAAGTTTTCTTAATTGTTTTTTAACTTTTTAAATTAATTTATAACTTTTCTTTTTTTATTTAAATTATTAATTATAAAGTAACTATCTTATAATATATCACTTTACTAGTTTTTTAACTTTTTTAACTGTTTTTTAACTTTTTTTTTATAGTTATATTTTTTAAAATATTTTTAAGTATTTTAAAAGCCGTATTATTTTATATAAGCTTATATATAAGCTTATTAATATATTTTTCCTTTTTTAAAACATGGATAACTCTGTTAACTTTAATTTTATTAAATAAATAAGTTATATTTTCGAATTTTTTAAATTTATCTAAGTAATTTTTAAATAATTTAAGTAATTTAATGATTAATTTATTTTTTTTAAACTTAAATCTTAACTGAATATTATAATTTTCAAGCTTTTTCGAAGGTATAAAATAGTTACCTTATATTATTTAAAGTATAAGGTAGCTGTTTTTTACTTTTTATATTATTATTATAATTATTTTTATTACTTTTTTAATATAAAGTATATAAATTAAGTACGAATTAATGCTTAAAATAACTAAAACTTATCCTTTTATAACTTTATTAATTAATTTATAACCTTTTTATTAATTTTTTTTAAAGATAATAATTAAAGTTTAAGATTTTATTACCTTATATTTAAATAAGTTAAGTATATAAAGTGATTTCTTAGGTTTTAATTTATCGAAAAAAGCTTAATAAAAAGTGATATCATAAGTAGATATAATTATAAAATTTATTATATTTAATATAAAATTTATAATAAAATTCCATAAATATAATAATAAATCTATGGTTTTTAAAGTAACTTTTAAATAGTTTAATAAGACTTTTATAAATCATTTAAATAAGCTATTTTATTTATAAATATAAAGGCTAAAAGTAGTAAATTTTATTTTTTTATTTAAAAGTTAAGTTTTTATTAATTTGTTATAAGCTTTTAATCCATTATTAAAATAAAACCTTTTAAAGTAGCGATTATATTTATTTTTAAAGGATTCGAAAAGTTATTTTAAAGTAGTTAAAACGTTTTTAATTAATTTATCTTTTAAAAAAATAATCCATTAATATTTGGTTTTTTTATTAATTAATATAAACTCATATTTATTTTTATTATAAGATAATAGTTTTAAGATAAATAAGTCCCTTTTTATTATATTTAAAGCTTTGATTAAATTATTTATTTTTAAAAGGATAAACTATCATATAACCTTTAAAATTTAATAGTTTTTATAATAAAAATCGCTTAGTTTTATAATTAAAAAATCAAATATTTTAATGTTTATTTTATTTATTTTCTTTAATAAATTAAGCTTTATATAACTTAATCTACTATGATATAAATAAGCTAATTTTAATAAAATTAAATAATTTTTTATAAGATACTTACTTTATAAAGTTTTTTTTATAAGGTAACTATTTTATATTAATTTGTTTTATTAATTTTTAATGGTTTAACTAGTAGAAGCTTAGTTATTTTATAAAAGTATATCCTGATTTTAGTCCAGATTTCTTATATAGTTTACTACAGTAATAATATTAGTGGTATTTTTTATTAATATTTTAAAAACTAAATTTTTTAATTTTAATAAAATAAAAGATTAATTTTTAAAATTATATAATTTTAAATCTTTTAAAAATCTTTTAGTTTTATAATGTTTAACTTTTAATATAAGATTTACAAAGAATTTAAGGATATATAAAACATTTTATAAGGTAATAATTATTATTTTATTTAAATATTTATATACAACTAGTTTAATAATACTTAAGCCTTATGATTTTAAATTTTTACCGGTTATATACATTAATCTCATATTATTTTTAAATTTATAATTATTAAACCACTTAAGATTATTAGTTATATGGCTGGTTAATCCGGTATTATAAATCCATTAATCTTTTTATATATTTTTATTATTATTATGAATATATGTTAAATTCGTAGATTTTAATTCGTTAAATTTTTTAAAATCATTTATTTTTTAAAAGAAACCATAGAAAAATGTTAAATTTTCATTTTAAAGTAGTTATTTTACACTTTAAGGTGGCTTTTAAATAGTTTTTAAGAGGTATAAAATAAGGTATCGTTTTAATTTAAATTTTTAAAATTATTTTTATAATTCTTATTATTTTTATTATTTTTCTCATAATTCTTAAAATTATAATTAAAAGAGTTAAAATGATTTAATAATTTATTATCATTTTTTATATCTTAATTAAATTTAATTTTAAAATCATTTTTTAAATCATTTTTTAAATCATTTTTTAAATCATTTTTTAAATCATTTTTTAAATTTTTAAATCCTTTAAAATAAGAATTTTTAGGATCTTATAAGGCATCTTTTATTAAGTGTTGTATATTAACGGTTATATTATTTATTATTAAAGCTTTTATTATATAACGGGTTTAATTTACCCACATAAGACATTTATTAGCTAATGTTTTAAAATAAATATTAACTTAATTAATTTTATTAATTTTAACTTTTACAATTGTTAAATGGGTTGTTAAAGTGTTAAATTTAATGTTAAATTTAGTTAATAGCTTTATTTTAATGTATTTTAACGAATGGAATTTATTATATAACTTATCTTTTATTTATGTTTCTTTTAATTTAAATATTTTTAATAAATATTTAAAAATTATAATAAGATCTTATATATAAGTAATGGTAGTTTATGGATTTATATGTAAATTATCTTTTATTAATAATAAGATAATAACTTGATTAATGTTAAAATACGCTTATAACATAATAGGTTTTTTAATGAATTTAAGTATATTTATAACCTTAAAAGTTATAGAAATATCTTATAATTATTATTTAAAATTTTTAAGTCTTTTTAACTGTTAAGTTTTAAGGAAAGAGTGAATTTTTTTAGTTATTTTTTAACTTAAGTTATTTATAATTATAAAAGTAAGTAGTTAAGCTATAAGTATGATGGATTATTAAAATTTAAGATTTAATTTAATCGTTTTTCCGATTGAATTATCTTGTATAACTGGTTGTATAAAGTTAAATTTATTATTAAATTTAATTATAACTTTTATAATTAATTTTAAGTGATTAATTTTACCTTATAAGGCCTTAAAAGGATTTAAAAGTAAAAGATTATTAAATTCTAATTTCATTTTACTAAATAAAAGTAAATTATTTATATATAAATAATAATAAACCAGGTATTATTAAAAATAATAAGCTGAGTTTATAACTTATTAAAATTATATAAGGTTATATATAAATAAAACATAAAAACTTTATATATAAAGTGTTTATAAAAACGTAAAAATTAAAAATAATATTAATTTATAATAAAATAAATATATATATATTATATATATATTTATAATAAATATTTAAGATAATAATCACTTAAAAAATCTAAGTATTTATAAAATAAGTAAAAATTATATTAATTAATTCTACATAAAAATTATAATGAATAAATTTATTTTTTTTATATAAAATTTTTTTAATAAAAAAATATTTTTTATTTTTTTATGTTTATATGAAAATAGGTAATATCCAGTTTCATTTATTAAATAAAGGAGTGATGATGTTAATGATATTCATATAAAAATGTAATATTACCGTTTTCGTGGTTTTTTTGTCCATTTCCGGAATTATAGGATAGCTATAAGATAATTATAAAATAGTTACAAGGTGGTTATTATAAGACATAACTCCTTTAGTTTTAATTTAAATTGCTAGTTGTTATATTTAAAATAAAGCTTAAATTCTACTGAATTTAACCTTATTTAACAATAAATAACTTTACTTTTTCATAATTTTTTTAATTATTAAAGTCTTTTTAAAAATTTAATTTAATTTTTTAATGATAATATTTAATTTCATTTATTTTATTAATAAGGATAAAGTTATTAACGAATTTAAAATAAATGATAATTACTTAATAAATAAAAATTATTTATTAATTAAAGATTATTTAAATACTACTTTTTTTATTATTTTAATAATAATAAAATATATCAATTAAAATAATAAAATTTTATAATTACATTTAATAAGTGTTAATTAAATTAAGCTTGTTTTAATAAATAAGAACTTAATTTTAATAAGTAAAATCTTAAAACCATACCTTTTTTTATTATTATATATATATAATGTTTTTAAAATTATAAGATTAAAAAGTTTAAACTTAAAGAAATCTTTAATTTTATAATCATTTACTTATCGATATTTATTAACAACTTTTAATTATATTTTTATATTTATATAAATTTAAATCTTAAAAAGTTATTAATTAAATTTAATAAATATTAAAGTTTTAATAACTTTATTAACGTTTTATTAATTATATAGTTTATACATTTTTAAAATGAAAATTTAATAATTTTTAAGATTATTTATACCTTATATTAAAATATTATTATTTACTTTAAATTTATTTTTTTTATATATTTTAATATTTTTAATGTTAAAAAACTTTTTAATGATTTTATTATATTTTTTAAGAATTATTTAAATATTTATAAAACCTACGGTTAATATATATAACTTAAATATCTCATATGATAAGCATATATTATTATTATAATTAAAATTTATATTTAATATTTAATTTAAAATATTAAATACTTTTTTATTAAAATTATCGAAGGCTTATTACTTAATTATAATAAGTAAATAATAATAAAAGTAATTAATATTTATATAAAACTTATCATATAATAAATAAACATAAAAATATTACATAATCAGGAAAAAAATAAATAAATTACATAAAAAGTTATAAATTATAAAAATATTTAAATAATTATAAAAAAGTAAATAAATCGCATTAAAAATCAATAAGTTATAAAAAAGTTATGTAATCATAAAAATCATAAAAGGAAATAAATATTTAATAATAAATAAATAAAAAGAATATATTTAATAAATAAAAAAAAAGAAAATAAATATTATAATAATTAAAAGATAAAAATAATATACGTAATTAATAAAAAAAATAATTATTATAAAAATGGAAGATATTTTTTTATTACATGGATATTTAAAATGCATATATACTTAAGATATATATTAATCACATAAATGTCATAAATATATAAGTAAAAGATTAATAACCTTTTAATTATTATTTGTTATTTTAAATGAAAAAGTTTTAAATATTTTATTTAAATTATATTAAATTTTTAAATCATTTCATATTAATAACTGGTTTTTATTAAATATATATATAAGTTTAATAATATTTTTTATTAATAATAATTTAAAATATTACTTATTATTTTTTAAGCTATAATCTTTTTATTTAATTAAATATTCTAATATTAATTTTTTTTTAATTTTATTTACGCATTTTTATTTAAAACTTTTAATTTTAAAAGATATAAATTCATTATTATCATCTTTTATAAATATATATTTAAGCTTTGATCATTTATATTTAAATAAGTCTGGTCGGTTTAACATTAAAAATAATTAAACAACAAATATTATTTTATATATTTTTTAAGCCTTAAAAAAGTGTAATTTATATATAAGATCATTAATTTTTTTAATAACTATAAATAAGTTAACTTTTTATTTAAATTATTTATATAAAATTTTTTTAAATAAATAATATTTTTTATATAATTATAAATATATTTTTTAATTAATATTAAATTAAATTACATTTTTTTTATTATATTAGATTTTTATGTTTATTATAATATAATTAATTATAACTTTTATTTTTTATTAATATAAATTTCTTTATACTTTAAAATTAATTAAGTTTTTTAAGATTTTTAAGATTAATAATAAGGATTTAAGTTTAAATCTAAAGATTATTTTATTAAGAATTTTTTTAAAAATTAATAATTTAAAATTATTAAAATTATGTTATAAAATAGGAATTATATATATTTAAAAAATATTAGATAAAATAATAATATGAAATTTTATTATTATTTTAATATCTTAATTTTATTTTTCATTTTAATTATTAATTTATAAATAATAATTAATAAAGATAGTTATTTTAGTTTTTTATTATAGTTATAAGATTTATTAAAAGGTTGATATAAATTTTTAATTTTTATTAGAAATAATTTTTATTAAAAAGTTTTAATTTATTATAAAAAACAATTTATATAATTAATTTATTTAATTTTTAATTATATAAATGATATATTTAAAAATAAGAAATATCTTTTTATTTACCATATAAATAATTATTATAAATGTATTAAATTTATTATATTTAAAAATATATTATATGGATTTAATGAAGGGTTTTTTAAGTAAGTTAATAATAAAATTTATAATAATAATGTGAAATAAAATAAATAGTTTATTAATTAATTTAAGTTTATCGAGTAACTTTCTTTTATTTATTTAAGTTTATAAATATAAGTTATAATTTATAATATAATTTATTAATAATGTTGTTAGATTTTATATGTTAAATTTATTTAAGTTATATATTATTTTTTTTTAAAATTAAAATGATATTCTTTATTATAAAATATCTTAAATAAATTTTAGATGTAATTTTTAAATATATATAATCGCTTTTTTTTATTATAATTTTAAATGAATAATAATTTATTTTTTTTAATTTATATTAGAAGTTTTTTATTAATAGATTTTTTTTTATAATTTTTAAGTTTTTAAATAATTTTTAATAACTTTAAGTTTATAATATATTCATTTAATAATTTTTAATAAAAATCATTTATCATATATATTTTAATTTTAATTATATAATTATAATTTTTATTAATTTATATTAAATAATTAAAGTTATTTATAATATTATTTAATTGATTTTTTATATTATTTTTTATTTTAAATTTATTAGATTAATTAAAAACCATTAGTAATTATAATAATGTATTTAAAATAAAATTTATTTATTTAAAAATATATTATATATTTAATTAAAATTATAATAAATAAGTTAATATGACTATTAATTTTTAATTTCATTTAATTAAATCTATTAAATAAAAATTTATTTAATTTATAATACTTTTAATTATTTTATAATTAATAAATATAATTATTTTATAATTAATAAATATAATTATTAAGTATTAATAAAATTAAATTTAAATTTATAGAATCTTATATATCTACATTAAATAAGTAATTTTTAATTTAATAATTTAATATTATATTTTAATTTTAATTAAAATCTTATTAAAAAATTAAATTAATTAAATAAAATTAATTATTATATTTTAATTATTCTATTTATTATTAATATAAAAGATTATAATGTTAAAACCTTTTTTTTAAAAAATATTAATTTTAATAAAAGTCATTTTTAAATAATTTTAATATATTGAATAATTAAAATTAATTAATTAATTTTATAATAATTAAAAGCTTAATTTCTTTAATTTAATTAATTTAAATTTAACTTTAATTATTTATTTCTTATATTTTATTATTATTTTAAAAAAATCTTTTTTATTTTTCTTTTTAATAATTAAATTTATTTTTTATTTTTATAAAAATATTATCTTTTATTAATATTATGATATAAATTTCTATAAAAATCTAATAAGATTGATATATATTTTTAAGATTATTAATATTTAAGATATTTTTAATTTTTAAAAAGCTTTTATTTAATTATTTATTAATAATAAATTAATTTTATTAATTAAGAAATTTAATAATTTGATTATTAAATAATTAATAAATAATTTCTTAAGGTTTAAAATTAAATTTAATTTAATAAAAAGGTTAAAAATTATATTTAAATATTATAAATGTTTTTTAAAAGTCTTTAAAAAAATTATTATATCATTTATATATATTATTATAAATTAATAATAAGGTTTTAATTTATAATTTATAAATTATTAAATATATCTTAAGTTATTATAAAAACTTATGAGTGTTATATTAGATATTTTGAGATTTTTTAATAATATAATAATCATTTTATTTTAATAATTAAGTTATATAAATAATTAATAAAAGAATTTAAATTTATTAATTATAATTATATAGTAATAATCCTTAAATTTAGATATGATTATTTTTTAAGTTAAAAATAAATATATATTTAATATAATAACTTTATTTAAATTATATAAATTGATGATTATATGGGTTTTTTAAATGTTATTAATTATTTTTTATATAATAAATATTAGATAATCGAAAGATGTTAGGTTTTTTATAAATTTAATTTTATTATCTTTTTATATATCATTAAGTAGATTATTAATAAGTTTTTAGTCTTTGATTTTAAAATTATATATCTTAATAAAAAAGTTAATTTAATTTTATTAGCTTTTAATAAATGATATTTTTATTATTTTCTTTTTTAAGATATTAATTATATTAAATTTGTTTTAAATGTTATATTTTTCGATTATAACTTAAGCTTTTATTGTAAAATTCTTAGTTTAATCTTTATTATAAATATATATTTTTTTTTAAATTTTAATAAATAAGATTTTTTTTAGATTTTTAAGTTTTAAAGGAAGGTATCTTTTTATTTTAAAATAGCTTATTATTTTATATGATTATTTAAATGTCTTTTATTATTTTTAATTTAAATTTAAATATTTTTAATGTTTTATTAAATATTTTAAATTTAAAAGTTATTTAATTGTCATTTTTAATGTCGGTTATTATTATAATGGTTATTTAAGTATAAATAGCTTTTTTTTATGTAATTTTAAAGCAACTTTTTACATAATAATTAATAGTATAATTTAATTTTATTTTTTTATATAAATAAATATATTTATATTATTTAAAAATAAGATGGTTTTAAGATTGATTATTAATAACAAGCCATTTAATACTTTAATATTTTTAAAAAAAAAACTGTAATTTTTTTTATAATTATCTCGGTTTATATCTGATAAGTTTATATAAATTGTTGGTATTTAAGCTATAATTTTAACAAGGATTATTATGTTAATTGTAACAAATATTTATTTTTAAATTAGATTTTTCTTTTTTATGATTTAAATAAAAATTCTAAGATTATAATATAATTTAAAAATAAAAACCTTGTTAATATAATTAATATTAATTAAATATTCGTATAAAAATAAGGTTTTTAATAATAAATTTAATTTAAAATCTTTTATTACTTAAGTATTAATAAGTATTTAAGCTTTTAAAGTTTTATTTATGTGATAACCTAACATGGTCATTATAAAATTTATTTTTTAATTTAATTTAATCTTTTTTATAATACTTTTAATATATATAAGTTTTTTCGTAGTGATGATAATATTAAAAGTAAACTTTTAAAGTTAAAATTAACTTATCATGACATTAAAATATTTAATATTAATATATATTAAAGTTGCTTAATTATTTTTAAAAAAAACTTTAAATTTAAGGTATATATATAAGGTAAGATTTAAAATATTAACATATATTAGTTTTCTTAATTTAATTATAATCATATTTATAATTTTATCATTTATAAAATTAACTTTATTATTAAAATAAATTTATAATTTAATTAAAACTTTTTTAATTAACTTTTTCTTGTATTTATATGTTAAGAAATGTAAAAAAAAATCCTACCGCTTAGTAAATTTCTTATTACAAGTATAACATATTAATATATATATTATTTTATTAATAATCTCTTTAATTTTATTTTCCGATAAAAGTTTATTATAATTATAAAAAAAATAAAAATAAATATTAAAAATATTAATTTTATCCTCGTTTAATTTTATATAAACTTTCTTATTTTTTTCTTTTATAATTTATTTAATCATCATATAACTTTAATCCATTAAATTTTTTTTATATTAAATAATTTTAAAATCATCCATGTTTATAAAAACTTTATTTTAAATATTAACATATCCGCCAACGAATTAAATAAAACATATTTATTTATGGAATTTATAACTTATTAATTTCTAAGCTTATTAAAAACAGCCTTTATAACTTTAATTTTAAGCTCAAGTTTAATTTAAACAACTTTAATTATTATAATCTCGATTTAATTAGCTTTTACGATTATTAAATCGGTAAAAAAAATTAAAATTATAATTAAATTAACTTTATCTTTTATATAAATCTTATCCACCATATAAACTTTATCTACGAGAGTATTAATTTAAGTATTTTTATTAATTATTTTATAAAATATCCTCTTATTATTTAATATATATAACATTAACTATAATCTTAAAAATAATTATATTAATATTAATTATTTTAATTTTAAAAATAATAACATTATTTTTCGTAATAAACATAAATGGTAAAGCCGGTAGAATAGATTAAATTATTAATAAGCTTTATAATAATTAAAGTTATTAAATAAATCCATTAGAAATAAGAATTTTATTACGATATATATATTATTATTTTTCGATATAAATAAGGCATTTATTAATATTTAATTTTTCGATAAGTTTATTAATTAATTTTTATAAATATAAGTAAAGAAAATTATATAATTAATTTATTTATTATATATAAATTATAAATTTATAAACATTCACGTTTCTTATTATTTTTATAACTTAAATAATAATAAGATAATTATCTATTAATTTTTATTTATTATACGATATATTTTAAAATACCTTAAAAATATAGATAAAATTAACCTTAAAATGGTTTTTAACTTATTAAAAATAGTATTTAAGATTAATAATTATTACTACTTTAATTATATTTAATAAATATATAATATACCATATTTATATATTATTTTAAAAAAGTTATAAGAAATTTTATTTAATAATATCAATTTTTATTACGTTAACTATTATAATTTAACATATAAAAACAAATAAATATACATTTTATTAATAAATATTTAAACCAACAATTTAATAATTATTTAATTTATATAATAATGGTAAATTTAAATAAAAATATCTCATATACGATAATTTTCAACCATAAAAATTCTCGGAATGATTATTCCTATTATATATGACATCAATTATAACATTAATATTTCTAAAAAATTATTACATTTTTAATAAATAAAAGACAATAATCGCTATTATTATCATCTCTTTAATATGATATTAAAATTTTATATTTAAAATAAAAGGAGATAAGCTTAATGTTAAAATTAAATTATTAATTAAATTAATTAATCCGATTAAACCAACTGATCTTAAATTAATCATATTAAGATTAAATAATTAAGAATTATGTTATAAAAGATTTAAATTAAAATAAAAGTCTTAATTAAAACATTTTAATTAAGGATTTAAGTCGGGTTGTTAAGAATTTAAATCAAATTATAAGTTTAAATCTAAATTAACATTAAAATTAAATTTTAAAATAAGTTAACTAAATATTAATTCTATAAAATCCAATTCATTTTAAAATTTAAATTTAAAGTTAAGGTTAAAAAAATAAATAAAATCTACCAGCTTTTTATTTTTATTAAAATCTATAATATTTAACACTTTTTTAACTTAATTAATAATATATGATCAATAAATAAAAAATAAAAGCCTTTTAATATCCTTATTAATTAATTTAAAATATACAAATCGTTATAATTTTAAAACTAAAGATACCCTTAAAAAATTAAAAGAAAAAATTAAATTAAAAATTAATTTTAATAAAAATAAATATAAATTTAAAAGATTAATGATAAAAAATAAAACAAATTAAAATTTAATCCTTAAAAGTTAATTTTAAAATTAAAACTTAATTATAAATTAATTTACTTATTAAATTACTTACTTAACTTTATATATATTAACCAGTTATTTTTTAAGGTATAATTTAAGAATTTAACCTTAAATATAATAAATTTATTTAATAAAAATATAAGTAAATTATACTTAACTTTTAATATTTATAAATAAAAAAAATATAAATAAATATACATATTTTAAAAACTTTAATCTTTTAAATTCAAAGTAAATTAAAGTTATTTTAAAAGAAAATAATTGTTTAACAATAATTTTTCATCTCATATTAATTAAATAAACTTA
Source organism: Hypomontagnella monticulosa (assembly GCA_902825475.1). Classification (NCBI taxonomy): domain Eukaryota; kingdom Fungi; phylum Ascomycota; class Sordariomycetes; order Xylariales; family Hypoxylaceae; genus Hypomontagnella; species Hypomontagnella monticulosa. The sequence continues at coordinate 3,017,078 of CADEBF010000009.1, forward strand.
AAAACTAAAAAAAACACAGGATTTAAAAAAAGTGAAATAATATAATATTTTATTTTAAAATAAGTAATATTACAATTTTTAATTCTTAATAAATAAATTAAAAAACTTTAATAAGTTTTAATCAGCTGTGATTAAAATATTAAATCTGGAAATATAAGTTTAAAAAAATCAAAAAAATCTAAAAGAAATTAAAAATTTAAAAGTTTAAATAATAAAATGATAAGATTAAATTATACGATCTTATAAAATAATTAATTTAATTAAAATTATATTTTAAGTAAAAAGATGTTAGAAATATTACTTTTATTAATTAAGTTAGAAATAATAAAATAAAAAGATAATAAAAAAAATAAAATTATTAAATATAAAACTTTTTATAATAAAATAAAAATAAATTGTATTAAAAAAAGAAAATGATTATTTATAATTAAAAAGATTTAAAAAATCTTTTAAATGATTAAGTTAAATTAATTATTTATTTAATAAGTAAAAATAAGTAAAAGCTTATTAGTATAATAATATAAAAGTTAAGTTATATATACATAAAATGTATTAAAGTATTTAAATTTAAGTTTTTTAAAAAACAATCAACGATCGTAAAGTTAAATTATATAATAAGCTTATAAATGCGTATAAGCCACTTATTTTTTATTATTAAAGTTATCATATGATTATTATAATTATAATAATTAATTATTAACGTAGTTATATACTTATAATAACACGTTTTAATAAAAACCATTAAAAATATTATTTAAAAACAACTTTTTTAAATCGTTTATAATTTAATATTAATAATAATATTATTAAAATCATTAATATTTTAATTATTATTATTTTAATTATTAAAAAATTCGATTATTAAATAAATTATTAATAAATTTAATTTCATATAAATTTATTTTATAAATTTAATAAGTTATAAATAAATGCGATCGTAACAGTTTTTTATCGTTTTTATAAGCCGATTAACACTTAAATCGCGATTAAATTATATTTAAATCCCACGTAAATGAACGATAAATTAAAAAAAATTAATTTTTTTAAATTAATAATCGATTTAAAACTTATTTTTAATATTTTATTTAATAATTTAATTGATTTTTAAAATAATTATTTTATAATTACTTAATTAAATTTAATTATAATAAAAATAATAATAAAACTATAATTAATTTTTAACCGAGATAATTTTAAACTACGTATTATAAAAATTAAAAAATAATTTTAATTAATTAAAAAAATTAATACGAAAAAAATACTTTTATAATTATATAATTTAAAACCATTTAAAATAAAAAAAGTTTTAAATAATATTAAACATATAAATTAATTAAATTAATTTAATTAATAACTTAATTAATATTAAATTAATTAATTAAAGATTTAATTAAAATTAAAATTAAATTAATTAAATAAAATTAAATTAAATATTTTAATATATATATATATAATAATATACTTAAAATGTTATTTAATAATATATTTTATAAGTTATATAAATAAAAATTTAATTTATAATAATTATTTAAAAAATTAATATATTATAAAAATAAAAAATTTAAAAGTATTAAGTTTTATTAAATCGGCAGAATAATTATAATTAATATAAAATAAGTATATTATTATAAAAATAATGTAAATTTAAAATAAAAAAAAAGATTTAAATTTAATTATATTATTAAACTTACATGGTTCGTATAAATTATATCGTATTTTTAACACGTGACGTAACCACGCGACCGCACGGTTATATCTTAATAAGTTTAAACGAAGTTATTTTATATTTATTTTTATAAGGCATTTTATAATAAAATAAAAATAAATTATATTAAAAAAAATGATTATTTATGATTTAAAAGATTTAAAAGATTTTTTAAATAATTAAATTAAATTAATTATTTATTTAATCAATAAAAATAAGTAAAAGCTTATTACTTAATAACACCTTTTTTATTTCACTTTTTTTATAACTTTTTTCTTATAAATAATAATAAATTATCCATTTTATATATTAAAATAATAATATTATTTTTATTTTTATTATTAATTAAATTTTTAATATTTTTTAAGATTTAATTATTTAATTTTAATTTTTTATTATATTTAATTAAAATCTTATAAATATTTTTAAATAATTTTAAATTTTTTATTATTTATTTAATTAAATTATTAAATAAATAGTTTTATTTTTTTTATAATACTTTTAATAATTAATGTTTTTTTAAAAATTTAATTTAACTTTTTAATAATAATATTTAACTTTATTTATTTTATTAATAAAAATAAAATTATTAATAAATTTAAAATAAATGATGATTATTTAATGGATGAGGATTATTTATTAATTAAAGATTATTTCAATGTTGTTTTTTTAACGTTTTAATAATAATAAAACATATCAGTTAAAATAATAAAATGTTATAATTATATTTAACGAGTAAGAATTTAATTTTAATAAGTAAAGTCTTAAAATTACGTTTTTTTTTATTATTATATATACATAACGCTTTTAAAATTATAAGATTAAAAAGTTTAAACTTAAAAAAGTCTTTAATTTTATAACCATTCGTTTATTAATATTTATTAATAACTTTTAATTACGTTTTTATATTTATATAAATTTAAGTCTCGAAAAGTTATTAATTAAGTTTAATAAATATTAAAGCTTTAATAATTTTATTAACATTTTATTAATTACGTAACTTATATATTTTTAAGATAAAAATCTAATAATTTTTAAGATTATTTACATTTTATATTAAAATATTATCGTTTATTTTAAACTTATTTTTTTATATATTTTAACGTTTTTAATGTTAAAATTTTTTTTAATAGTTTTATTATATTTTTTAAAAGTTATTTAAATATTTATAAGACTTATAATTAATGTATATAACTTAAATGTTTTATATAATAAGTATATATTATTATTATAATTAAAATTCATATTTAATACTTAATTTAAAATATTAAATGTTTTTTTATTAAAATCATTAAAAGTTTATTATTTAATTATAATAAACGAGTAATAATAGAAATAATTAATATTTATATAAAACTATTAGATCGGCATAATAATTATAATTAATATAAAGTAGGTATATTATTATAAAAGAGGATGTAAATTTAAAATAAAAAAGGAAGGATTTAAATCCGATTATGTTATTAAGTTTATATGTTTTATATAAGTTATATTATATCCTTAATTATATAATAAAACCACATGACCATATAATTATATCTTAATATTAACAATTTTTCTTTTTTTATTATAAATATTACATGTTATTTATGATTGTGTATAATTAAAAGTAGTTATTAAAAATATGATGTATTTTCTTTTTTATTTTAATCTCCTCCTTTTCTTTTATTTTTTATTTCTTATTAATTTTAAAATATTATTTATATCTTTTATTTTAAATTAATCATGCTTTTTATTTATGCTTTTAATTGTTAATTAGTTTTTTATTAATGATGTTATTATATTTTAATTAATTAACGTGGTAATAATAAATTTAATCTTTATATTAAATTAAATTATAAATATCTTTTTATTTAATATTAATTTTTAAATTAATTAATTAACAATAACTTTTATTAAATATAAATGATATATAAATGATTATAAAATTTATATTTTTATACCTACGTGTTACATTTAAAGTATTATTATAATAATTAAAATATAACATAATTATTATAAAATATAATTAATATAACATTTTTAATAATATTTTATTTTATAAAAAGAAAATTTCTCTAATATATATAATAAGATATTATAAAAATAACTTAATAAAACTTTTATAAATATCTTTAAAACATTTATATTAAAAATATAATAAGTAAAACTTATATCATTTAATAATATCATTTTTATACTTAAAACCATAGAAAGTATTTAATTAATATTACCGAGAATGTATAAACGGAATTTTAAAATATTACTACTAAATTTCATTTTTTTCGTGAAATGATTAAACATTTTTTCATTTAAATTATAATATTAATATATTAATTATCTTATTTATTAATTTTATTTTAATTTATCTTAAAAGTTTATTAATATTAATATTTATTAATCTTATAATTATTTTTTTAATATCTTTTTTAGTTTATTATTTTTCATTTGATAAGTATTTTAATTTTTTTGTAAAGTTATTATTATAAAGTTTTTATTATATTATGTTAAAGTTTATTTTAGTTTTTTATTATTATATTTAAATTATTAGTTTCTTTAATCTTTTTTTATTTATTTTTATAACTTAAATGTGAGATGATTAATATTAATAAAATTTTTAAAAGTTTTATTTAGATTTGTTTTTATTATGATGTTTGTTAAGTTATTTTCTTTATATATCCACTTGACATCTATAATTTTTTTACGTTTATATATTTAATATAATATCATAATATTTATTATAAGTCTTTTTTTTTTATGATTTTAAGTTTAATCAAGCATTTATATAAGGAGTAAGAGTTTATACATATAATTAAAAGTATTTTTAAAAGATTAAATACTTTTATAATAATTATTAATATGTTAGTTATTATTTTAATTATATTTATTTTATTTATTATTATATATATTTTATTTATTAATATGTTTTTTATAATTTATTTAAATTTTATTAAGCTTTAATAATTATGTTTCTTTTAATTTTAAATGATTTATTTAATAAATTTTTATTGTTTAAAATAATCATATATTTAATTTAAAAGCTTAAATCTTTATTATTAACAAATAAGCCATTTATAAACATAAACTCTTTTAATTATATAAAGTTTAATAATATAAATTTTAATTTTTAATCAAGATTTCTTAATATTTATTTTAATCTTTTATTAAGTTTAATTATTTGGTTCGTATTTAGTTATTTATGTTATATAACTTCGGATAAATTAAATAATACTTCCGGTTAACATATTAATATAATATATATGCTTTACATTTTTTACTTAATAAATTTATCGAATTTATTATTATTATTAATTTTTATTATTTCGATCTTTTTTTTTACCTTTTTTTATTTAAAGTATATATCTTTATTTTCTTTTTCTTTAATTATTATACACTTATTAAAGATTATTAAGGTTTTTATATTTAGGAATATCTTATCTTTTACTATTAAATTAACCTTTTTCAACTTTTTATTTTTTTTATTATTAAATTCCTTATTAAACAATCTAAATATATCATTTATTTATATTTTAACTAATCTAAAAATCTCTTTTAATAACATTATGAAAAGATATAAATTAAATATTAATAAAATTATATTAAGTTTCTCCTTATAATATAATAAATATATAATATATTAATATATCTTTATTTTTAAAATTTTATATAATAAATATATAATAATTATAATTATTCCTTCTTTATATTTATCCTTTAATTCTTTTAATAATCTTATTATAATTTATTATTTTAACTTTATTTTAAATTATATATATATTTACATTATATTATAAAACCATAATATAAATCTTTTTTTTATTAAAAATAAAATAAGTGTTATAATTATTTATATATTTAACCATTATATTATTAAAGCTTTTATAATAATTTTTTTTTATTTTAATTATTATACCCTTATATAATAAGTTATGATTTCTTATATGATATATTTAATTTTTTTCTTTTAATTTCTTATACCATTTTTAAGTTAAATATATACTTATTTTTTTATAAGTTTTATTTTTTAAATTTAATTATGCTTTTTTTAATAAGTGAATTAATCTTTTATTTATTTAATTTTTTAAATAGTTTTTTTAATGTAGTAATTTTTTTATGGAATTTTATTATTAATTTTTTATTTATATATTTTTTTTATGTTATATAAGTAGTATTATCATTTACCATCTTTAATTTATTTTTATTACCATAAAATGATTTATATTTCTTTTTTATTAATTTTTTATTTATTAATTCTTTTATTATTTATTTTTTAATTATTTTATTATTTAATATTTTATTAAATGATATAAATTCATTAAAATTATAATTTAATTTAATTTTAATGTTTACTTCTAAGATGTCCGTTAATATCTTTTATAAATAAAGTTTAATACTTATAATTTAAAACTTAACTGGTTTATTATTAATATTAATAGTACATATTTTTTTATTACGTATAATTAACTTATATAATCTTTTTCATTTTTTATTCTTCTTATTTTCTCTTTATATTTATATTTTAAATTATAATGGTAATTTTAAAATAAAAAGTATATTTAATTTATTTCTTATATTTAATATATTTATAACTTATTTTTATGTATAGTATTTTTTAATTTCTTTAAATGTTTTTTTAATTACTTAAGCATGTTATTATATTATTACGTTATTTATAAAAGATGGTACTGGTTTTAGGAATGTTTTATAAATTAATAAAGTTAATATTAAGCTGTTAAGCCTTGTTATATTATTAATAGTTTTAATAACCATTTATAAAATATTTAATAAATTTATTTTTTAGTGTTATAACTTATTAAATATTATCTTATATACTTTTTATAATAGTTTATAATATCTTTTAAATTTTTTAATTAAATGGTAAGTTTTTATAAATATTTATTTTAAAGTAATAAATATTTCTTTTATTTTCATAATAAATTCCTTTTTTATAAAATTCTTTTTTATATCAAAAATAATGTTATTTAATAAATTAAAATATGTATTTATTTACATAACTTATAATTTATCTTATATTTTTTTAAATGTTATATTTTTTATAAATCTTATTATTTAATATAATATTACTTAATCTATTATATATAATATTAATTTATTATTAAAATACATGATGTTTACAAGTATATTATAGTTAAATTTAATATTATTATCTTTAAATATAAATTTAAATCATTTAAAACTTTTCTTATACATTTAACATTAATAACAGAATTTATTTATTATTTTAATAACTTTTTAATCTATATTATTAAAACCTACTCTTTTTAATATTAAATATAATTATCTTACTTTTAAGTAACCTTATCTCCTATAAATTTATTTTAATTATTTAATGATAAAATAATAAAATGCTAATATTTATTCTTATTTATTAATAAAATACTAAAACTAATCTTATTTTTAAATAATTAACTAACTTTTATTAATCTTTTTATATATTATCTTATTATTAATATTATCCAACATAATTTTAAATTAATTTATATCATATAAGCTTATTAAAAACAATATATTTATATTAATAATATAAAAAGTAACTTCTTTAAATAATAATTTTAAATGTATAATACTTATGTTACTTTTTTTAAAATTATTTTTAAAGCTTAACTCCTTTTTTCCAGCTATAATTATATTTAATTTTATATCGAAATTTATTTTTTATAATATATGTAATTATCTTATTTCCTTTAATGATATTTTAATGGCTTTAATATTACGTAATATATTTTAAAATTTTATATTATATTAGTTTTTAAAATAATATAATAAGTTTATTACTTTATTTTTTTTTAATAATTAATTTAATATTAATAGTAGTATATATTTAATATTATAATCCATTATTATTTTGGTATAAAAGTATATTATTATTTAATTCGTAAAAATGTTTATAATTTTTTAACCGTTTATATCGTTATATACCGTATAATATATCATATTAATGCCTGCCGTATAATTTAATTAATTATTTCTTTTATTTTTAAAAGTAAGATTGTTATTTTAAGTATTTTTAGCATTTCCGGCATCATTATCTTGTTTAACTTAAATATAATAAATATTAAAATCTATGTTAATCTTATTTAAACTTAATCCTTTATAATCTATTAATTAAGTTTAAGAAGTTAATTTTAATATATTATATTTATATTTTATAACTTATAAATTCCATTATTATTATATAATATTTTATTTTTCTTTTATATAATTTATAAATTAATATTTAATTTATTTATATATAAAGTATTTTTAAGTGCTTTTATTATAACAAGTATATATTTTTTTTACTTTAAATAGTTCTTTTATAACCACCTTTAAAATTACCTCTCGAGTTATTATTATTTTTAAGGTAATTTTTATAATTGCTTCTAAAATAGTTTTTATAATTACTTTTAAAATTAAAATTTCCTTAATTATTCCTTTTAAAATTACTTTATATATACTTTAAATATTAAAATAATTTATTAAAATAATTTTAATTATTAACATTTATATTATTTTAATTAATTAAATCTTCCATATATTTATCATAAATTTTTACTACATCTTATAATTAAGTAAATAATTTAAAAAAGGTTTCTTTTAAATTATATAAAACTAAGATAAATATTAAATATTTCGATATTACATTTATAAGTAATTTTTTAAATAAAATATTTATATTTTATTTACCATCTCTTATTTTTTTAAATACTTTTTAAATTTAAGTAATTAATATTTTTAAATAATCCATTAAACTTTTACTAAAATTTTTATTAATGATTTTATCGATAATGATATTTTTTATTCATATAAATATATTTATTTATATTTTATTATTTTATATTTATTTTTAAGTTTTACCATTATATTTTTATACTTAATTTTTTTCTTAAATATATAATCATTATAATATTTTTATACCTCTTCCACTAACATTATTAAAAATATATTTCCATAATGTTTTTTATTAATTTTAAGTTTTATATATTTATTTTTAAAGATTTTAATCTTATCATCTAAGAATTTATAATCTCTTTTAATATAAGCCTTATTATTATTTTTATATAATTTTATTAATTTAATAATAACTTTTAATAATATTAAATTTTTAAACGATATCCATATTTATTTTAATTATTCTTTCGGTTTAAATATTATATTATTATATTTATGGAAATGTTTTGCTTAAAATTAATTATATTTAAGTAGATTATCATCTTAAATTCCCAGTTAACTTATAAATTAATAATTTATTTCTCATAGCTTTTATCTTATAAGTTAACAATTAATATCATAAAAATTTAAGTTTTTAAATTAACAAGTCATTTTATAAAATTAAATTTATTTTAATAGTTTTTTTTTAATCTTTTAAATATCTTATTTATCATTAAAATTTCATTTAAAATTTCCATTTATTTTAATCTTTTAATTAAATGATTTATATATAATAAATTACTTTTAAACATAAAATCATTTAATAATTATTTTATATATATTTATGTTATTTCAGGTAAATAAGGTTTTTATTCCCTTTAATCAGGCATGTAAATTAGTCAGACTAATTTAGTCAGTGGCTTGACTAATACTAAATTAGTTAGTCAACGGCCTGACTAAGACTAAGACTAATTTAGTCATAAAAAATCGTGACTAAGACTAAATTAGTCAGATTAATCTTTAGTCTGACTAAAAGACTAATCCACTTTAATTAAATAAAATGAAATTAAATATTTTAATATATATACGTAATAACATAATTAAAATGCTATTTAATGGTGTATTTTATAAGTCATATATGTAAGGATTCGATTTATAATAATTATTTGAAAAGGTAGTATGCTATAAAAATGTGGAATTTGGAGGTGCCAAGTCCGAGCGGAGCTACCCTACACCTACCCTATACTACTTCAACCCCTTATAACTCCCCGAATAAAAATCGTAAAAATATGGGTGTTATACCATTAAAATACCCTATTTCTCTATATTTTATTACATATAACTATCTTATAAAATAATAGTTTTTAAAGAAAATATTTTTATTTTTTTTTTACTTTTAGTCATTTTAGTCAGATTTCCTTGACTAAAACTAATTAAATTAGTCTTTAGTTAGTCAAGGCTTTGATTAATACTAAATTAGTCATTTTAGTCATTAGTCATTTTTAATTAGTCATTAGTTAGTCAAAAATGACTAATTAGTCAGGTGAATAATTTTCAACCCTGCTTTTAATATATGATTTATAATAATTATTTAATTAAATCATAATTTTATAATATATAAATATTATAAATTTATAAATAATATTTCATAACAATTCATAACATTTAATTTATTTTATTTTAATATACTTTTTTAATTTATAAAAATCTGCTTAAAAGTTTTACATAAAAAAAATATCACATAATAAATTATTATATCTTATCATACATTTAATAATATATAATTCCAATTTCTTTACATTTTCATTTAAAAGATTATCGAGATTATTTAATATTATAAATTTTCTTTTATATTTATTAAATATATATTTCTTTCAATTAATCTTATTTATTAATAAATTTATTATTATTTTATTATTTTTTACTTTTTTAAACATATTATTTAATTTCTTATCTTTTATTATTTTATCTTCTTACATATTTTTTGATGCTTATAATAATGTTTTAAATGGATTAATTATTTTTATTAATTTTTTATATAAATCCATTTCTTTAATTATATTTATAAATAAATTAAATTATTATATTTAATTAATTTTATCCATTAATATTATAAGGGAATTTATTTTTATTTTTAGTTTTTTTTCCACTTTTTTAATTATTTATTTTATAATTATTATTATAAATCATTTAATAAATCTTTAAATTTTAATATTTTATTTGTTATTATTTTTATTATTTTTATTTATATAGTTTTATTAATCTTTTTTAATCGTTTTTTAAATGATATTATTATAAATAATTTAAATGCTTTTAACATAAAATTTTCGGATGATTTTATTAGTTTATTAAGTTTTTTAAAATCTAATATATTTAAATATATTTTTAATATTTATAATAATCGAATTTTAATTATATTTAATATATTTTAATTTTATTTTTCTGGTAATTTGAATCTTATATTTAATAGTTTAAGTATTATAAATTATATTAAGATTCATGCTTATTATTACGTTTATAATTATTTTAATAATAACTTCCTTATTAATTTTTTTAATAATAAATATTTTAATAAATTCTTAAAATAATTTTAATATTAAATAAATGTTATTTTTAAATGCATATATTTTTTATAGTAATAATTTACCTTAAAAATTTAAAACTATTAATATAATTAATAATAAAAAACTTTATATCTTAAATGATTTTATTTATTTTTATAAGTAATTTAAATTAAGTTAATTTTATTATTGTCGGGATATAACCATTCGGTCGCGTGGCTACGCCACGTGGTTGGGGATACGGTGTGGCTTATGCGGGGCATGTAAGTTTAATAATATAGTCGGATTTAAATCCTCTTTTTTTCATCTTAAATTTTAATCCTCTTTTATAATAATACACTCATTTTATATTAATTATAATTATTATGTTAATTTAATAATTATTTTATTAAGTTTTATTATATGATAATTTATAATAATTTAAAATTATAAGATAATAAATTTATTAATATTAATATTTTTAATAATATTTTTAAATGATCCATGCTTTTAATTTATTATTTATTACTTTTAATTTTTTTTTATTTTATAACTTTTAATAACTTATTAAGTTTTATTAAAAAAAAATTTAAAAGAATTTATATTTAATTTTTTAAGTTATATAATAATTTTTTTATGTTATAAATTTATATATTAATTATTTTTAAACATAATAGTTATTAATTAATATAATATTAATTATTAATTAAATTTTATTTATTAATTAAATGTTTATAAAATTAATAGTATAATTTATTAAATGATTTTTAATTAAATTATTATGCCCGGAGTTTATAAAAAATTATTATGTCGATAAAAGATTTTTAATTTCTTACGTTTTAATTAATAAATGAAATTACCTTTTTTAAACGTTTTTTCGCTTAAATAAAAAAGTAAATTAATAAGAGATAAGAAAAAAAAAAAAAAAAAAGTGGCTTATGCTTAATTTAATGCTTTACGGGTGGTTGTCAGCGGAGGCGGGCGCGCGCAGCGCGTTTTAACGCACCGTGGCTTATGTTATAACTAGTATAAATAAACTCCGGGCTATTATGCATCTTTAATGTAAGTGCCTCTTATATAAATAATGTTTTTAATTTATTAACCGGTTTTATAAGTCTTATAATTTAATTTTTAAATATTTATTATTTATTATATTTATTATATATCCGATGATTCATTTTCGATTAATTTTTAATATTTTATTATATTATTAAAAAGTTTTTTTATTATTATATTTAATATTTATTGTTTTTACGATTAAATTATAAATATTTAAGTTTTAATATTTATTAACCATTCCGGTTTTAATTATGTTTTCGATATTATTATTTTAATTATAAAATGTTTAAATTAAATTAATTATAACAATTTAAATGCTTATTATTATATATATTAAATTTATTAATTATTTTTATTAATATTTTTTTTCTACATATTAAATTTTACATATTTTTATTTTAATTTTTTAACCATTCCGGTTTTAATTATAATATAATATTATTAATTTAATCCGTAAAATTATAATACTTTTTAAATAATAATAAAATTTAAATTTTTAACTTAAAATAATAAACGTAAACTTTAAGCATTTAATTAAAAAATTAAAATTTTATTTATGACATCATATTTTTTATTTATTTATTTTTTTAAATAAAATTTTTATTATTTTATAATTAATATATTTATTAATTATTACTTAATGTTAAATCGGCATAATAATTATAATTAATATAAAATAAATATATTATTATAAAAAAAAATGTAAATTTAAAATAAAAAAAAGAGGATTTAAATCCGATTATGTTATTAAGTTTACATGTTTTATATAAGTTATATAATATCTTTAGCCATGTGGCGGAGCCACGCGACCGCACGGCTATATCCCGACAAATTCATAACGGAAGTTTTTTATTAATAAATTTTTCTTTTTATAAATTTTAAGTTCTTAAATAATTTTTAATAATTTTAAATTTATAATATATTTATTTAATAATTTTTAATAAAAATCATTTATTATATATATTTTAATTTTAATTATATAATCATAATTTTTATTAATTTATATTAAATAATTAAAATTATTTATAATATTATTTAATTAACTTTTTATATTATCTTTTATTTTAAATTTATCGGATTAATTAAAAATTATCGGTAATTATAATAATATATTTAAAATAAAATTTATTTATCCGAGGATATATCATATATTTAATTAAAATTATAATAAATAAGTTAATATAATTATTAATTATTAGTTTAATTTAATTGAATTTATTAAATAAAAATTCATTTAATTTATAATATTTTTAATTATTTTATAATTAATAAATATAATTATTAAGTGTTAATAAAATTAAATTTAAATTTATAAAATCTTATATATTTATATTAAATAAGTGATTTTTAATTTAATAACTTAATATTATATGTCGGTTTTAATTAAAATATTATTAAAAAATTAAATTAATTAAATAAAATTAATTATTATGTTTTAATTATTTTATTTATCATTTATGTAAAAGATTATAATATTAAAGCCTTTCTTTTAAAAAACATTAATTTTAATAAAAATTATTTTTAAGTAATCTTAATATATCAGATAATTAAAATTAATTAATTGATTTTATAATAATTAAAAGCTTGATTTTTTTAATTTAATTAACTTAAATTTAATTTTAACTACTTATTTTTTATAGTTTATTATTGTTTTAAGTAGATTTTTTTATTCCTTCTTTTAATAATTAAATTTGTTTTTTATTTTTATAAGGGTATTATTTTTTAATAATATTATAAAATAAATTTTTATAAAAATTTAATAAAATTAACATACATTTCTAAAGTTATTAATATTTAAAGTATTTTTAATTTTTAAAGAGTTTTTATTTAATTATTTATTAATAATAAATTGATTTTATTAATTAAGAAATTTAATAATTTAATTATTAAATAATTAATAAATGATTTCTTAAGGTTTAAAGTTAAATTTAATTTAACGAAAAAGTTAAAAATTGTATTTAAATGTTATTAATGTTTTTTAAAAACCTTTAAAAAAATTATTATGTTATTTATGTATATTATTATAAATTAATAATAAAATCTTAATTTATAATTTATAAATTATTAAATATATCTTAAGTTATTATAAAAGCTTATAAGTATAATATTAAATATTTTAAGACTTTTTAACGATATAATAATTATTTTATTTTAATAATTAAATCATATAAGCAGTTAATAAAAGAATTTAAATCTATTAATTATAATTATGTAATAATAATCTTTAAATTTAAATATGATTATTTTTTAAGGTAAAAATAAATATATATTTAATATAATGATTTTATTTAAGCCATGTAAATCGATGATTATATGAGTTTTTTAAACATTATTAATCATTTTTTATATAGTAAATATTAAATAATCGAAAGATATTAATTTTTTTATAAATTTAATTTTACCATTTTTTTATATATTATCGAATAAATTGTTAATAAGTTTTTAGTTTTTAATTTTAAGATTATATATTTTAATAAAAAATTAATTTAATTTTATTAACTTTTAATAAATAATACTTTTATTATCTCTTTTTTTAAGATGTTAATTATATTAAGTTTATCTTAAATGTTATATTTTTTAATTATAACTTAAATCCTTATTATAAAATTCTTAATTTAATTTTTATTATAAATATATATATTTTTTTTAAGTTTTAATAAATAAGATTTTTTTAAGTTTTTAAGTTTTGAAAGAAAGTATCTTTTTATTTTAAAGTAGTTTATTACCTTATATGGTTATTTAAACATCTTTTATTATCTTTAATTTAAATTTAAATATTTTAATGTTTTATTAGATATTTTAAATTTAAAAGCCATTTAATTGTTATTTTTAATGTTAATTATTATTATAATACTTATTTAAACATAAATAACCTTTTCTTATGTGGTTTTAAAGTAGTCTTTTATTTAATAATTAATAATATAACTTAATTTTATTTTTTTTCCTTATATAAATAAGTGTGTTTATGTTATTTAAAAATAAAATAGCTTTATGATTAATTATTAATAATAAGTTATTTAGTATTTTAATATTTTTAAAAAAAAATTATAATCTTTTTTATAATCATCTTCATTTATATTTAATAAGTCTGTATAAATTATTAATATTTAAGCTATCATTTTAATAAAAATTATTATATTAATTATAATAAATATTTATTTTTAAATTAAATTTTTCTTTTTTATAATTTAAATAAAAATTTTAAAAATATAATATAATTTAAAAATAAAGATTTTATTAGTATAATTAATATTAATTAAATGCTTATATAAAAATCAGATCTTCAATAATAAATTTAATTTAAGATTTTCTATTACTTAAACGTTAATAAATATTTAAGTTTTTAAGGTTTTATTTATGTAATAACTTGGTATAATCATTATAAAACTCATCTTTTAATTTAACTTAATCTTTTTTATAATGCTTTTAATATATATAAGTTCTTATATAATAATGATGGTATTAAAAGTAAATTCTTAAAGTTAAAATTAATTTATTATAATGTTAAAACATTTAATATTAACATATATTAAAGTTATTTAATTGTTTTCGAAAAAGATTTTAAATTTAATATATATATATAAAATATAATTTAAAATATTAACATATATTAGTTTTTTTAATTTAATTATAATTATGTTTATAATTTTATTATTTATAAAATTAATTTTATTAATAAAATAAATTTATGGTTTAATCGGAATTTCTTTAATTAACTTTTTTTATATTTATATATTAAAAAATATAAAAAGAAATCTTATTATTTAATAAATTTCTTATTATAAATATAACATATTAATATATATATTGTTTTATTAATGGTTTTTTTAATTTCATCCTTCGATAAAAATTTATTATAATTATAAAAAAAATGAAAATGAACATTAAAAGTATTAATTTCATTTTTATTTAACTTTATATAAACTTTTTTATTTTTTTCTTTTATAACTTACTTAATTATCATATAACTTTAATCAGTTAAATTCTTTTTATATTAAGTAATTTTAAAGTTATTTATGTTTATGGAAATTTTATTTTAAATGCCGGCGTATTTATTAACGAATTAAATAAAACACACCCATTTATAGAATTTACAACTTATTAGTTTTTAAACTCGTTAAAAACGGTTTTTATAACCTCGGCCTCGAGGTTAAATCTAATTTAAATGATTTTAATTGTTATAATTTCGATTTAATCGGCTTTTATAATTATCGAATTAATAAAAAAAATTAAAGTTATAATTAAATTAAATTTATTTTTTATATAAGCCTCGTCCATCGTATAAGTCTTATTTATAAAAATATTAATTTAAGTATTTTTATTAATCATTTCATAAAAAATCCTCTTATTATTTAACATATACAACATTAATTATAGTCTTAAAAGTAATTGTGTTAATGTCGGTTTTTTTAATTTTAAAAATAATAGTATTATTTCTTATAATAAATATAAAAGGTGGAGTTAATAAAATGGGTTGGATTATAAATTAGTTTTATAATATTTAAAATTGTTAAATAAGTTTATTAAAAGCGAAAATCATATCACGATACATACGTTACTTTTTTTCGATGTAAATAAAATATTTATTAATATTTAATTTTTTATTAAGCTTATTAATTAATTCTTATAAATATAAGTATAAAGAATTATATAATTAATTTATTTATTACATATAAGTTATAAATTTATAAGTGTTTACGTTTTTTATTATTTTTATAACTTAAATAATAATAAAATAATTATTTATTAATTTTTATTTATTATATAATATATTTTAAAATGCTTTGAAAACGTCGATAAGGTTAACTTTAAAATGGTTTTTAATTTATTAAAGATAGTATTTAAAATTAATAATTATTATTATTTTAATTATATTTAATAAACATATAATATATCATATTTACACATCACTTTAAAAAAATTATAAGAAATTTTATTTTATAATATTAATTTTTACCGCGTTGATTGTTACGGTTTAATACGTAAAAGTAAATAAATACATATTTTATTAATAAATGTTTAAATTAATGGTTTAATAATTATTTAGTTTATACGATAATAATAAATTTAAATAGAAATATCTTATATACGATAGTTTTCAGTCATAAAAATTCTTGGAACAGTTATTCTTATTAAATACAATGTTAATTATAACGTTAATGTTTTTAAAAAATTATTACATTTTTAATTAATAAAAGATAATAATTGTTATTGTTGTTATTTTTTTAATATAACGTTAAAATCTTATAGTTAAAATAAAAAAAGATGGGTTTAATATTAAAATTAAGTTATTAATTAAATCAGTTAATTTAATTAAGCTAGTTAATTTTAAATTAATCATGTTAAGATTAAATAATTAAAAACTATTATATAAAAAATTTAAGTTAAAATATAAATCTTAATTAAAATGTTTTAATTAAAGATTTAAGTTAAGTTATTAAAAGTTTAAATTAAATTATAAGTTTAAATTTAAATTAATATTAAAATTAAGTTTTAAAACAAGTTAATTAAATATTTATTTTATAAGATCCGATTCGTTTTAAGAATTAAAGTTAAAATTAAAATTAAAAAAATAAATAAAATCTACTAGTGTTTTATCTCCGTTAAAATTTACGGTATTTAACACTTTTTCGACTTAATAAATAATATATAATTAATGGATAAAAAATAAAAGCCTTTTAATATCCTCATCGATTAACTTAAAACGTATAAATCGTTATAATTTTAAAGTTAAAAGTATTTTTAAAAAATTAAAAAAAGAATTAAACTAAAAACTAGTTTTAATAAAAATAAATATAAACTTAAAAAATTAATGATAAAAGGTAAAATTAATTAAAATTTAATTTTTAAAAGTTAATTTCGAAATTAAAACTCGATTACGAATTAATTTATTTATTAAATTATTTATTTAACTTTATATATATTAACCAACCATTCCTTAAAATGTAATTTAAAAGTTTAACTTTAAACACAACGAATTTATTTAATAAAAATATAAGTAAATTATACTTAACTTTTAATATTTATAAATAAAAAAAGGTATAAGTAAATATACATGTTTTAAAAGTTTTAATCTTTTAAATTTAAAATAAATTAAAATTATCTTAAAAGAAAGTAACTGCTTGACAGTAATTTTCCATTTCATACCAGTTAAATAAACTTAAAAATTAAAAGAAGTATATAATTTAAAAAAAGTAAAATAATATAATATTTTATTTTAAAATGAACGATATTATGATTTTTAAATCTTAATAAATAAATTAAAAAACTTTAATAAGTTTTAATTAATTATAATTAAAATGTTAGATTTAAAGACATGAGTTTAAAAAAAATTTAAAAAGTTTAAAAGAAATTAAAAATTTAAAAATTTAAATAATAAAATAATAAAATTAAATTATACGATCTTATAAAACAATTAATTTAATTAAAATTATATTTTAAGTAAAAAGATATAAGAAATATTATTTTTATTAATTAAATTAAAAATAATAAAATATAAAAGTAATAAAAAAAATAAAACTATTAAATATAAAACTTTTTATAATAAAATAAAAATAAGTTATATTAAAAAAATGATTATTTATGGTTTAAAAAATTTAAAAGATCTTTTAAAGAATTAAGTTAAATGAACTATTTACTTAATAAGTAAAAATAAGTAAAAGCTTATTAATTCGTTTAAAATAATAATAAAATTTTTATATAAATAATTTTAAAATATATTTATTTAAATTTTATAAGACATTTTATATTTTTTTTTAAAAAACGTTAAAAAATAAAATAAATTTATATTTAAAATAATTATTTAAAAAATATTAATATTTAAATTTAAGTTATAAACATTATTTAATATTATTAAAATTTTAATATAAATAATATTTTTTAACATTTTAATTAAATTTATATTAATTTAAACATTAAATTTTAAACTTATACTTTTAAATTTATATTATTTATAATAATAAAAAAATATTTAATTATATTATATTAACGTTAATAAATGTGATGTTATTTTTTATTAAATTAAAAATTAAAAAACTTATTTATTATGATTTAAAATATTAATTAAATATTATTATTAATTAAAATATATGTTACGGCACATGGTAGTTAAGCTCGTAAAAAGGTTAAGGTTAAACTTATAAAAGTTAAGCTATAACGCTTAATAAATCCCCGGGATCGGATTTATTATACTTATACCCCATTAAGAAATTAATTACTGATTAATTGTTTTATATTTTTTTTAAAATAAGTGGCGTAGCGGGGTAATAAGGCCATACGTCAGATCCTGACATTATAATTGATTATAACTTTAAGTTTAAGTTTTAAAATAAGTAAAAGATTTAAAGTCTTTTCTTAATACTTATAAATGTATCCATTTATTTAAAGCTCCCAGCCGGCTCGTTAATAAAACGCTATTAAAAGGCATAAGGTCGAGGCTCGGGATAAACCTCTAGTTAAATAAGCAGGTGGTGTTACAGCATGTAATAATTAAGCTTATAAAAAAATTAAAGTTAAACCCATGAAAGTTAAGTTATAACACTTAATAGATCCTTAAGATTAAATCTACCACACTTATACCTTATTAAAAAATTAATTACTAATTAATTGTCTTATATTTTTTTTAAAACAAGTGGCATAATAAAATAGTGGGGTTATACGTTAAATCTTAATAATATAATTTAAATGATTTATTATAAATTATTAATCGGATAATTTTAATGTTATTATGTATTTTAATATTATAAATGATAATTATTAATAAAATAATTATTAAAACAATTAATATAATTATAATTATAATAATTATAATAATTACGATAAAAATAAAAATTATCGAAGTGATAATTAACGTCGTAATAATCGTGTCGGGATATAACCGTGCGGTTACGTGGTTATACCACGTGGTTAAAAATATAATGTAGTTTATACGAAGCATGTAAGTTTAATAACATAATCGGATTTAAATCCTTTTTTTTTTATTTTAAATTTAGATTTTTTTTTATAATAATACACTTATTTTATATTAATTATAATTATTATACCGATTTAATAAATCGATACGATAAAATTATAAATTTATTACTTTTAATCATTTATTTATTAATTCTTTTTAATTTTAATTAATAAAAACTATAACTTTTATTAATAAGATTTTTTTATAATAATTTTAATAATTAATTAATTAATAAAAACTATAACATTTATTAATTATATTATAATAAATGTTAAAACGTGGTGTTATAAACATGTGGCTACATTAATAATTAATTATTATAACTACGGTGGTCAGACCGTAGCTTTAATGACAAGGATCAAGTGGCCCGTGCGCACCTGTAAGCTTATTATATAACTCAGCCTTACAATCGCTGATTTTTCCTTTTTTTAAAACTTAAGCTTAAATATTTTAATACATTTTATGTATATATAACTTAACTTTTATATTATTATATGGATTTTAATAATAAGTTAATTTTTATAAAAAAAAAGTAACTACAATTAAAATTCGGAATTAAATTAAATAATTATAAAACCATGTTTTTTATGAATTTAAACCACTTATAAAACCGTGATTAAAGTCTGGTAATTTTAAAATAAGATTTAAATTTACTTTAAATTTTTAAAGTTAAAATGTCTGGTGAAAAATTAATAAAAACTATTTTATACTAAACTTCAACCTTAATTTTTCAGCTAATTAAAATAAGTAAAAATATATAATGACCACTATTATACGTGAAATTTAACTTAGTTTATAAGTTATATTTTTACTTATTTAATATACGTTTATTTCGAATTTTAAAAATTTATTTAAATATGAAATGTAGTAATTAATAATTTATAATAATTAACTTAACTTATTATAAAGAAAGTTAATAAGTTATAATTGTAACTTTTACTACATTAATTAATAAAATCAGTAACGTTTACTAATTATAAGTTAAAAAAGTTAGTAATTTTAATAATAATAAGTTAATTATTAAAATTATTAATTAATTAATAGTAATTTTTTATAACCTTACGATACGATGATAATTAACGTAACGATAATTAACATGGTAATATATAATATTATTAATTTTAAAATATTAAAAAATATTACTTATATTAATAATATATTAAAATTAATAATTTTTAAGTTAAAATAAGATTTAAAATATTATTTAATATAAAATAATTAAAATATAAAAGTTATATTATAATTATTTAAAAGAAAGTAAATATAATTTAAATTATATTATTAATTAATAATAAAAATATTAATAAAATAAATTTTTTTATAATAAATTTTAATTTTACTACTTTAATAATAGATAGATTAAATTTTAAAGATATAACATTTAATATGGTTTACTTAATTTTTAATAAAAAGAAATCGAAATTTAAAAATTTGAATTTATCATTTTTAAAAATGAAAAAATCAAATAAATTATTATATATTATTATTAAAAAAATATTTAAATTTACAACTTTGATCTTTAATTTATTAAAAAGATATAAAAAGTAATTAAAGTATTAAATATTTAATAAAATTTAAGTATTATTAAAATCTTTAATAATAAATAAATACATATAAATCTTATAAATAATTAATAAAAAAAATATAAAATTAATATAATTTACCCACTTAGTATTAAAAATTATTAATTATTAAATAAAACCTTTCATAAGTTACATAAATAAAGAAAAATAAAATAAATAAAAGAATTAATATTATTTAAAATTTTTTATTTCATATTTTAATAAATAATTAAAAGTAAATAAAAAAATAAAATTATAATTAATTTACAAGTATTAAATAAATACATCACACCAAATATTTATTTATTATCATATTAAAAGTATATAATAATTAAGTTAAAAAATATTATAATTATATTAATGGTTTAATATTTTTTTTATTAAATATTAATAGTTAATAAATATTGTTATTAAATAATAATTATGTTTTTAAAAAAATTTTAAATATATAAGATTATGTTTATAAATTTTTAAAATTTATTAATAATTAATTAATAATTTATAAATAAATATTTATTATTGTTTAAATATTTTATGGTGGCGGATATTAATGATATAAGTATATTTAATAAAACGAAAGAAAATTATAAAAATTATTTTCGTTAAATTTTTAAGACATTTATTAAAATAAAATTAGTTTTAAATTTTAAAAAATTATTTTTAATTTACTTATTAATTAAATTATTTAGATTTATTATTAATGGTAAAAATGTTTTGATTTTTAAAGATTATATTATTATAATTAAAAAAATTAAAATGTTTATGATATTAATTAATTTAAAAATTTATATAAATTTAATAAGATTTTTAAGGAAATATATTTTATATTATTAATAAAAGATTAAATTATTATAAGATTAAAAGATTTAAATATTAATTAAAAAATAAAAGAAAAAGAAATTCTTACAACGATTATTATTTAAAAGAAATATATGTTAAAATGGTAATTTAAATTAACATCAACAAAAAAAAATCTTTTAAAATTATTTAAAAAAACTTAATATAATTAATAATTTTTTTATATTAAAATTTAAATTACTAAACTTTTATTAATATCAATATTTTAAAATAATAAAATTTTAATATTATAATTTTTTATTTAAATCATTTATAAAATAAAATTAATATCCTTATTAATACCATTTATTTAATTATATTTTTATTAAAAATACTTATAAAAATAAAATCTAAATATAAAACAATAAAACTCGAAATAAAAGATTTTTATTAAACATATAAATAAATTAAAATTTAATTTTAATTTTATATAAAACTAATTATAATATTAATTAATTATAATATAATAAAAGGAATAATTAATTAAACTTCCTTAAAAATTATAAATCTTAATAAAATAAATAATAAATTAATAATCTCTTACATTTAATTATCTTAATTTAATTTAAATATATATCATATATCGGGAATATTAAACTTAATATTAAACACATTATCGCATTTAATAACATTCGATTCTTAAAAAGATATTAATAAAAAAAATAATATAATTAAATTTATATTAAAAAATATATTAAATAATTATATTTATTACTTAATAAAAATTTTAAAACTTAAATTATTAATAATTATAATTAAAATAAAAAGCTTAATTATATAAAATAATATTAATAAAAACTAAAAAAAATAAAAAAGATATAATAAAATAATATTAATATAAATTAATTAAAAATTTAATATATTATATTAATAATATTAAAAAACATCGATTTATAATACCTTTTAATTATATTAAAAAAATATTAAATATGGTTTATAATAAAAAATATTATTTTAATATTAACTATATAATATAAAATTTAAAAAATATTTATATTTAAAACTTAATTAAAAAAGTATAAAAATATAAGAAATTTTACCTTAATTACTAAGAAATTTAAATAAATAAATTTAAATCTAATAATAAATTAATATTAATTAATTTAATAAGTTTATCATTTCATATAATAACATAAGATTTTATTATTAAATTATTATTATTATTATTAAAAAAAATATAAATTATCGAAAAATTTATAACTTTTAATATATTAATAGTTATTATTTATAAATTAAATAAAAAGATTATTATTATATTAAACCATATTAAATATAAAGTATATTATTAAGTAAAATTAACATTATAAACATTTTAATTATATAATTAAAGAATATTAACTAAAACCATCTTAAATTATGATTTAAAATTTATATCGGAGTTATAACAAATAATATTTCATCATTTAACAATTAAATTAATAATATTTATAAATTATCACGCTTAAACTAATAAATAAATTAAACGATAAAATTAAAAAATTAAATTAATAATTCGATACCATATTATAACATTTAATAACTTATAAGATTTAATCATTCCTACCTTATAACATAATATTAATAATTTTAAATCAATAGTAATTAATCATTTATTAAATAAGATTATATATAATTTTAAACCTCGTTTTATTATTTTAATAAAAAAAGTTTTTATAAGTTAATTAATTATAATATAATTAAATAACTTTATTAAAAAAAGTAAAAGTTATTATTAATTTTATAATAATAAATGCTAAAATAAAATATAACTTTAAGTATAAACTAATATAATTTTATATTAATAATACCATTTATTTAAAATTACATAAAGGATATACTTTATTAAATAAGCCTTTTAAAAAATAATTTATACAACGAATAAGATTATTATTAATCATTAAACGCATTAACGATTTAGCATATAAACTTAATATTTTAAGTAATTAACGAGTTTATAAAGTTATATTAATTATTTAATTATATTAAATTTCATAAGGTAAAAACATTTATAATTATTAATTATCATAAACGAATAAAGTAATAATCGAGGGTAATATAAACGAATAAGTTTCTAATAAAATTAAAAAATTAATTAATAAATAAATTAATAATTAAAAGATATTAATATTAAAATATTTAATACATTAAAAGTCATATATATTAATATATAATTAATAATATCTTAAAGAATTATTAATTTAAAACATTATTAAATTAGTTAATAAATATAATAAAACATATTTATTAATATTTACCGAGTTAAAATTAAATTAATAATATAATTAACAAGGTGTTATAAAATTAAACTAAAATATTAAAGAACTTATTATTAATAATGATAAGGAATGGATGTTGGTTAAAAAGATCCTTAAAATAAACATTATAATTAAATTATTTATAAAATAAATTAAAATTCTTAAACTTTTTTCGTAAGCAGATTCCTTCCTTAAATAACTTTAATTCCTTTTTAAAAAACAACCTTAAATATCTTATCTTAAATATAAATATCGTTAAATCTTTTCTTACTTTTTTAACATTAATTAACTTTTATATATTTATAAATAATTATTAAATTTCCATTTATAAATTACACATTAATTACATATTATCAATAAACATATACTTAAAATCATAGAAATAAAATAAATTAATTAATATTATTTTTTATCGATATAATAATAACATATTATAAGATAATATCATTTATTAAAAATAAGATTAATAATAAAAGTATAAAATCTTTAAATAATTCGTTTTTTAATTTAAAAAAAATCGATTTAATTAACGCCGATATAAAAAAATTACTTAATAATAATAATAATAATAATAATTAAAAAAATAACTTAAAAAATAAATAATTTAATTATAATAATATTAACTTATCTTTTAAGGATTTTAATTGGAGAAAGTTTAATATTAATATAATAATTAATTAAGATTTTAAATTGAAAACGTAAAAGCGATATATCGAAATTAAAAATACTTTCATAAATAATTAAAAAGATTAAAACACGAATAAATATACTTAATTAAAACTTAAAATTAAAAAAAGCTTTTTAAACAATGATAATATAAAAAAAATAATAAAAGTTAAGATTGTACGAAAATATTATATAATAATAATCGATTACATTTTCATTTAATAATAGTTTAATATCGATAAAATAATAATAATTATTAAAACATTTATTATTAAAACTTAATTAAATGTGATTTATTAATATAAATTAATTAAAAAATAATTAAAAATTATTAAAAAATATTTAATTAATATAAATTAAAACTTAAAAAACGTTAATAAGAGCTTATTAAAAAAATTTATTTAAGTTAAATAATTTCGAAATAATTTCGAAACTTTTAAAATCTTAAGTAATATAATCGGAAGATTTAAAATAATACTTAATAATATTAAGTAATATTTAAAAGAAATTAAATTGATTTAATTAATATAATTAATTAATAATAAAATGATATTTAATTTTTAAAAGAATGTTATTAATTAATATATATTAAATAATAACATATTTAAGGAAATAAAGTAATAATATAACATTTAAAATTTAATTTAATTAAAGTTTAATATAATAATAAATCAATTAAAAGAAATATAAAAATATGTTAATTAATTAACTAAAAATATTTAAATAATTAAAGATTAAAATAAAAATATTATGATAATATTATATTAATAAAATAATGTATTTAAAATCATATTATAAAATAAAATAATTTTAAAAGTTATAAAAAAAGTTAATAATTAAAAGTATGTATTAAAAAAACGTAGGATAACGCTTAAAAAGTTTATTTTTAAGGAATTTATATTAAAAATAATAAGTTTTTATTATTTATTAAATTAATTAAAAAAGAAAATTAAATTAAATTAATTAAAAAAAGAGGATAAATTAAATTAATTAAAAAAAATAAAAACGTTTAAAACTTTTTTATTAAAAAAGGTATTATTATATTATAAAATCATTTTATTAAGATCATTAAATGATATTAAATCATTAATTAAATAAAAGATATTTTATTTATTAATTAATTTCGTAAATTTCTTTTATAAATTAATTATTATTTTAAACTTATTTATTATAAAATTTTTTAAATAAGTTAATAATAAAATTTATAATAATAATATAAAATAAAATAAATAATTTATTAATTAATTTAAACTTATTAAATAACTTTCTTTTATTTATTTAACTTTATAAATATAAGTTATAATTTATAATATAATTTATTAATAATATTATTAAATTTTATATATTAAATTTATTTAAATTATATATTATTTTTTTAAGATTAAAATAATATTTTTTATTATAAAATATCTTAAATAAATCTTAAATATAATCTTTATGTTACGGCACGTGGTGGCGGCACGTGGTGGCTGACGCCCGATAAGAGGCTGAGGTTAAGCTTATAGAGAGGCTAGGCTGTAGCACTCGGTAGATCTCCGGGATCGGGATCTACCGCACTTATACCCCATTAGGATAACTGATTGTCGATCAGTTGTCTTGTATCTCTTTTAAGACATGTGGCGTAGCGGGGTAATGAGGCCGGGCGTTTTTATGACATTTTAAATATATATAATTGCTTTTTTTATTATAATTTTAAATGAATAATAATTTATTTTTTTTTAATTTATATTAAAAGTTTTTTATTAATAAATTTTTTTTTTTATAACTTTTAAATTTTTAAATAATTTTTAATAACTTTAAATTTATTATACATTTATTTAATAATTTTTAATAAAAATTATTTATTATATATATTTTAATTTTAATTATATAATTATAATTTTTATTAATTTATGTTAAATAATTAAAGTTATTTATAATATTATTTAATTAATTTTTTATATTATTTTTTATTTTAAATTTATTAAATTAATTAAAAATTATTAACAATTATAATAATACATTTAAAATAAAATTTACTTATTTAAAAATATATTATGTTACGGCACGTGGTGGTTAGCCCGGCGGGAGGCTAAGTTGTAGCATTTGGTAGGATCACGTGACGATCGGGATTTACCACATTTATACCCCATTAAAATAACTGATTGCCGATCAGTTGTTTTATATTTTTTTTAAGACAAGTGGCGCAGCGGGGTAGTAAGGCCGTACGTCGGATCTTAACATATTATATATTTAATTAAAATTATAATAAATAAGTTAATATAATTATTAATTATTAATTTAACTTAATTAAATCCATTAAATAAAAATTAATTTAATTTATAATATTTTTATTTATTTTATAATTAATAAATATAACTATTAAATATTAATAAAATTAAATTTAAATTTATAAAGTTTTATATATCCATATTAAATAAATAATTTTTAATTTAATAGTTTAATATTATATTTTAATTTTAATTAAAATCTTATTAAAAAATTAAATTAATTAAATAAAATCGATTATTATGTTTTAATTATTTTACTTATTATTAATATAAAAGATTATAACGTTAAAGCTTTTTTTTTTTAAAAATATTAATTTTAATAAAAATTATTTTTAAATAATCTTAATATATTAAATAATTAAAATTAATTAATTAATTTTATAATAATTAAAAACTTAATTTTTTTAACTTAATTTTTTTAACTTAATTAATTTAAATTTAATTTTAACTATTTAGTTTTTATGTTTTATTATTATTTTAAATAAATCTTTTTTATTTTTTCTTTTAACGATTAAATTTATTTTTAATTTTATAAAAGTATTATTTTTTATTAATATCATGAAATAAACTTTTATAAGAATTTAATAAAACTAATATATATTTTTAAAATTATTAATATTTAAGGTATTTTTAATTTTTAAAAAGCTGTTACTTAATTATTTATTAATAATAAACTAATTCTATTAATTAAAAAACTTAATAATTTAATTATTAAATAATTAATAAATAATTTCTTAAGGTTTAAAATTAAATTTAATTTAATAAAAAAGTTAAAAATAATATTTAAATATTATAAATATTTTTTAAAAATTTTCAAAAAAATTATTATATTATTTATATATATTATTATAAATTGATTGTAAAGTTTTAATTTATAATCCATAAATTATTAAACATATCTTAAGTTATTATAAAAACTTATAAATGTTATATTAAATATTTTCAAGCTTTTAATAATATAATAACCATTTTATTTTAATAACTTAACTATATAAATAATTAATAAAAAAATTTAAATTTATTAATTATAATTATATAATGATAATTTTTAAGTTTAAATATAATTATTTCTTAAATTAAAAATGGATATACATTTAATATAATAATTTTATTTAAATTATATAAATTAATAATTACATAAACTTTATAAAAATTATTAATTATTTTTTATATAATAAATATTAAATAATTAAAAGGTATTAAGTTTTTTATAAATTTAATTTTATTATTTTTTTATATATTATTAAGTAAATCATTAATAAACTTTTCGATTTTTAATTTTAAAATTATATATTTTAATAAAAGAATTAATTTAATTTTATTAACTTGTAATAAATAATATTTTTATTATTTTTTCTGTTAAAATATTAATTATATTAAGTTTATCTTAAATATTATATTTTTTAATTATGGTTTAAATTTTAGTTATAAAGTTTTTAATTTAATTTTTATTATAAATATATTTTTTTTTTAAATTTTAATAAATAAGAGTTTTTTAAGTTTTTAAGTTTTAAAAGAAAGTATCTTTTTATCTTAAAATAACTTAATTTTTTATATAATTATTTAAATATCTTCTATCATTTATAATTTAAATTTAAACATTTTTAATGTTTTATTAAATATTTTAAATTTAAAAATCATTTAATTATTATTTTTAATATTAATTATTATTATAATAATTATTTAAATGTAAATAATCTTTTTTATATGGTTTTAAAACAACCTTTTATATAATAATTAATAATATAATTTAATTTTATTTTTTTCTTTATATAAATAAACATATTTATATTATTTAAAAATGAGATAATTTTAAAATTAATTATTAATAATAAGTTGTTTAATATTTTAATATTTTTTAAAAAAAAACTATAATCTTTTTTATAACTATTTTAATTTATATTTAATAAGATTATATAAATTGTTAATATTTAAGTTATGGTTTTAATAAGGATCATTATGTTAATTTTAATAAATATTTTTTTTTAAATTAAATTTTTTTTTTATAATTTAAATAAAAATTCTAAAATTATAATATAATTTAAAAATAAAAATCTTATTAACATAATTAATATTAATTAAATATTTATATAAAAATAAAATTTTTAATAATAAATTTAATTTAAAATCTTTTATTATTTAAGTATTAATAAATATTTAAACTTTTAAGGTTTTTATAATAAGTGAGTTTAAAGTAATAGTTGATTTATAAAGGAAATCTACGAGATTAGTTAATGAGTAAGGTATTTTTTATTTAATTAATAATTTAATATCATTTAAAGATCTTAAGAAAGTAACTTTATAACATAATAATACCCCTTTTAGTAAAAGGTTTTAAATGTTTTTGTTTTTTTTTTAATTAATTTAATTTATCCTCCTTTTTTAATTAATCTAATTTGTTTTTTTTTACTTAATTTAATAAGTAATAAAAATTCATTATTTTTATTATGGATTTTTTAAAAGTGGATTTTTTAAGCGTTATTTTATGTTTTTTTAATGTGTGTTTTTAATTATTAACTTTTTTTATATCTTTTAAAATTATTTTATTTTATAATGTAATTTTAAATATATTATTTTATTCATATAATATTATTATAATATTTTTATTTTAATTTTTAATTATTTAAATATTTTTAATTAATTAATTAAAACGTTCTTATATTTTTTTTAATTGGTTTATTATTATATTAAATTTTAATTAAATTAAATTTTAAATATCATATTATTATTTCATTTCCTTAAATATGTTATTATTTAATACATATTAGTTAATGATATTTTTTAAAAAATTAAATATCGTTTTATTATTAATTAATTATATTAATTAAATTAATCCGGTTTCCTTTAAGTATTATTTAATGTTATTAAGTATTATTTTAAAACCTTCGATTATATCACTTAATACTTTAAAAATTTCAAAATCATTTAATTTAAATAATTTTTTTTTAATAAATTCCTATCAATGTTTTTTAAGTTTTAATTTATGTTAATTAAATGTTTTTTAATAATCTTTAATTATCTTTTAATTAATTTATATCGATAAATCATACTTAATTAAGTTTTAATAATAAACATTTTAATAGTTGTTATTATTTTATTAATATTAAACTATTATTAAATAAAAACGTAATCGATCATTATCATATAATATTTTTATATGGTTTTAACTTTTATTATTTTTTTTATATTATTATTGTTTAAAAAGTTTCTTTTAATTTTAAATTTTAATTAAGTATATTTACTTAAGTTTTAACTTTTTTAATTACTTGCGAGGGCATTTTTAATTTCGATACATCGCTTTTAAGTCTTTAATTTAAAATATTAATTAATTATTATATCGATATTAAACTTTCCTTAATTAAAATCCTTAAAAAATAAGTCGGTGTCGTTATGATTAAATTATTTGTTCTTCGAATTATCCTTTTAATTATTATTATTATTAAATAAATCTTTTATATCGATGTTAATGAGGTTAATCTTTTCTTTTAAGTTAAGAAGTGAGTCAGTTAAAGATTTTATGCTTTTATTATTAGCTTTAACTTTGTTTTTAATAAATAGTGTTATTTTATGGCGTGTCATTATTATATCGATAAAAAAATGATATTAATTAATTTATTTCATTTCTACGATTTTAAATATATGTTTATTAATGATATGTGATTAAAGCGTAATTTATAAATGAAAATTTAATGATTGTTTATAAATATATAAATGTTAATTAATATTAAAAAAATAAAAAAGGATTTTATGATATTTATATTTAAGATAAAGTATTTAAAATTATTTTCTAAAAAAAAACTAAAATTCCTTAAGAAAAAAACTTATTTATAGAAGGAGCTTAAAAGCTTTAACTTATTTTATAAGTAATTTAATTATAATGTTTATTTTAAAGATTTCCTTAATTAATATTTATTTTTTATCATTATTAATAATAAGTTCTTTAATATTTTAACTTAATTTTATAATTTTTTATTAATTATATTATTAACTTAATTTTAATTCGGTAAA
This sequence comes from Hypomontagnella monticulosa, assembly GCA_902825475.1. Taxonomy (NCBI): domain Eukaryota; kingdom Fungi; phylum Ascomycota; class Sordariomycetes; order Xylariales; family Hypoxylaceae; genus Hypomontagnella; species Hypomontagnella monticulosa. The sequence continues at coordinate 3,048,543 of CADEBF010000009.1, forward strand.
TATTAACGGATATGTTTTATTATATTTATTAATTAATTTAATAATGTTTTAAATTAATAATTCTTTAAGAAATTATTAATTATATATTAACGTATATGATTTTTAATGTATTAAATATTTTAATATTAATATTCTTTGATTATTAATTTATTTATTAATTAATTTTTTAATTTCGTAGGAAATTTATTTGTTTATATTATCTTTAACTATTATTTTATTTACTTATAATAATTAATGGTTATAATAGTCTTTATTTTATGGAACCTGATATAATTAAGTAATTAATATAATCTTATAAACTTATTAATTATTTAAAATATTAAGTTTATATATTAAATTATTAATGTGTTTAATAATTAATAATAGTTTTACTTATTACATAAATCATTTTTTAAAAGGTTTATCTGGTAAGGTATATCTTTTATGTAATTTTAAATAAATGGTATTATTAATGTGAAATTATATTAATTAATACTTAAAATTATATCTTACTTTAACATTTATTATTATAAAATTAATAATAGTTTTTACCTTTTTTTAATAAAATTATTTAATCATATCATAATTAATTAACTTATAAAAAACCTCTATTATTAAAATAATAAAATAAGGTTTAAAATTATATATAACTTTATTTAACGAATAACTAATTATTATTAATTTAAAATTATTAATATTATATTATAAAATAAAAATAATTAAATCTTAAGGGTTATTAAATATCATAATATAATATCGAATTATTAATTTAATTTTTTAATTCTGCCTTTTAATTTATTTATTAATTTAAGTATGATAGTTTATCGATATTATTAATTTAATTATTAAATGATAAAAAATTATTTATCAAAATTTTAACATAAACTTAAAATTATGATTTAAGATGGCTTTAATTAATATTCCTTAATCATACAACTAAAATATTTATAATGTTAGTTTTACTTAATAATATGCTTTATATTTAATATAATCTAATATAATAATAATCTTTTTATTAAATTTATAAATAATGATTATCAATGTATTAAAAATCATAAACTTTTTATTAACTTATATACTTCTTTTTAATAATATTAATAATAATTTAATAATAAAATCTTATGTTATTATATAAAATAATTAATTTATTAAGTTAATTAATATTAATTTATTATTAAGTTTAAATTTATTTATTTAAATTTCTTAATAATTAAAATAAAACTTCTTATATTCTTATACTTTTTTAGTTAAATTTTAAATATAAATACCTTTTAAATCTTATATCATATAATCAACATTAAAATGATATTTCTTATCATAAATTATATTTAATATTTTTTTAATATAATTAAAAGGTATCATAAATTAATAGCTTTTAATGTCATTAATATAATATATTAAACTTTTAATTAACTTATATTAATATTATTTTATTATATCCTTTTTATTTTTTTTAATTTCTATTAATATTCCTCTTATATAATTAAACCTTTTATTTTAATTATAACCATTAATAATTTAAGTTTTAAAGCTTTTATTAATGGAAATTTTTATTAAATGATAAATATAATCATTTAATATATTTTTTAATATAAATTTAATCATATTATTTTTCTCATTAATATCCTTTTAAAAATCAAACACTATTAAACATAATAATAAATTTAATATTAAATTTAATACTTTTAATATATAATAAATATCTAAATTAAATTAAAATAATTAAATGAAAAAAATCATTAACTTATTATTTATTTTATTAAGATTTATAATTTTTAAAAAAGTTTAATTAATTATTCCTTTTATTATATTATAATTAATTAATACCATAATTAACTTTATATAAGATTAAAATTAAACCTTAATTTATTTATATATTTAATATAAACTTTTTATTTTAAATTTTATTACTTTATATTTACATTTTACTTTTATATATACTTTTAATAAAAATATAATTAAATAAATAATATTAATAAAAATATTAACCTCATTTTATAAACAATCTAAATAAAAAATTATAATATTAAAATCTTATTATTTTAAAACATTAATATTAATAAAAATTTAATAATTTAAATCTTAATATAAAAAGATTATTAATTATATTAAATCTTCTTAAACAATTTTAAAAGATTCTCTTTCCACTAACATTAACTTAAATTATTATCTTAATATATATATTTTTTTAAATAATAATTATTATAAAAGTCTTTTTTTTCTCTTATCCTTTAATTAATATTTAAATCTTTTAATTTTATAATAATTTAATCTTTTATTAATAATATAAAATATATTTCCTTAAAAATCTTATTAAACTTATATAAATCTTTAAATTAATTAATATTATAAACATCTTAATTTTTTTAATCATAATAATATAATCTTTAAAAATTAAAACACCTTCACCATTAATAATAAATCTAAATAATTTAATTAATAAATAAATTAAAAACAATTTTTTAAAATTTAAAACTAATTTTATTTTAATAAATTTCTCGAAAATTTAACAAAAATAATCTTTATAATCTTTTTTTATTTTATTAAATATATATATATTATTAATGTATATTATTATAAAATCTTTAAATAATAATAAATATTTATTTATAAATCATTAATTAATTACTAATAAATTTTAAAAACTTATAAACGCAATTTTATATATTTTAAATCTTTTTAAAAATATAATCATTATTTAATAATGATGTTTATTAATTATTAACAACTAGTAAAAAAATATTAAACTATTAATATAATTATAATATTTATTTTTTTTTAATTTAATTATTATATACTTTTAATATAATAACAAATAAATATCTGGTATGATATATTTATTTAATATTTATAAATTAATTATAATTTTATCTTTTTATTTATCCTTAATTATTTATTAAAATATAGAATAAAAAGCTTTAAATAATATTAATTTTTTTTATTTATTTCATTTTTTTTTGTTTGTGTAATTTATTAAAAATTTTATTTAATAATTAATAATTTTTAATACCAAATGGGTAAATTATATTAGCTTTATATTTTTTTTGTTAATTATTTATAAAATTAACGTATATTTTTTTATTATTAAAGATTTTAATAATATCTAAGTTTTATTAAATGTTTAATATTTTAATTATTTTTTATATTTTTTTAATGAATTAAAAGTTAAAGTTGTAAATTTAAATATTTTTTTTAATGATAATGTATAATAATTTATTTAATTTCTTTATTTTTAAAAATGGTAGATTTAAATTTTTAAGTTTTAATCCTTTTTTATTAAAAGTTGATTAAACTTTATTAAGTGTTATGTCCTTAAAATTTAATATGTTTATTATTAAAATAATAAAATTAAAATTTATTAAAAAAAATTTATTTTATTAATGTTTTTATTGTTAATTAATAATATAATTTAAATTATATTTTTTTTAAATAATTGTAATGTAATTTTTATAATTTAATTGTTTTATATTAAATAATATTTTAAATCTTATTTTAATTTAAATAATTATTAGTTTTAATGTGTTGTTAATATAAACAATATCTTTTAATATTTTAAAATTAATAATATTATGTAAAATATTTTAATGTGTAGTTATAAATTTAAAATTTTATTTTTATGGAAAATTTATATATTTAATTAATATTAGTATTATTAAATTTATAAGTATTATTTTTTGTATAATAGTAATGACTTTTTGTTGTAAGTTTTATCAAATTTTAATAATTTTAATTAAAATGATTTTATTTAAAAAATTATTTATAGTTATTATTTTTTTAAAATAATTAATTATTATTTTATATTATAAATAAAAGTTTATTTTAAATAGTAAGTTAAGTATTAATTTATGTTTAAAAATTTAAACTTTTATTTAAATAATTAATATTTAATGGTTTTTAAAATGTAGTTTAATTGGAATATATAATGTAAATTTTATTTTATTTATTATTTATATTAATTTAATGATGTTTTTAATTATTATTAATTTTAATTAAATAATTATTTTAATATTATTTACGAATTTTTTTAATTATTAACGATTTATTATTTAGTTAAAAGTTTTTATATTATAATATATGATTGATTATTTATTATAAATATTAATTATTGGTATTATTAAAAAGATATATCTTATTATTTTATTAATAAGCTTCTTAATTAATTAAATTTTAATATGTTTATAAACCTTAAAAACAATTCTTTTTTTATAAATGCTTTTATAATTTATTTTAATTTAATTATTAGCTTTTTAAATACTTTTATAATTAATTTTAATTTTATTATTAAATTTTTAAATACTTTTATAATTAATTTTAATTTAATTATTAAATACATTTATAATTAAATTATTAATAACTTATTTACTTTTTTTTTATTAGTTATTACTTTTTAATTTAAATAAAATATATTTATTAATATATATATACATCATATAATTTAATTTATTATTAAATATTTAATTATATTTCCTATAAATTTATTTATAAAAATCATTATTATATTAATGTTTAATATAAATAAAATAAATTTATTAATTATTTAAATTACTTTTTAAATATTTTTTATAAAACTTATATCTTTTAAATTTTAATTTAATTTTAACCTTTTTAATATCCTTATTTTTTTCGTTGATTTTTAAGTTATTAATAAAATAACTATAATTATTTTTATAATTTTATTTAACTTAATGGTGTTAAATATATTGGTGGGGTTTATAATTAAAATAATAAAAGCTAGGATTTTAAAAATGATGTTAATTATATCTTCGGTTATTATTATATAAACAAGAATGATTATTATGATTATTATATCGATTATTATTATATTAATTATTATTATGTTAATCATCACCGTGTCGATTATTATAATGTTATTAATCATCACCTCGGCGATCTTTATTTTTATCATAATTATTATGATTATTATGATTATCGTAATTATAATCATGTTAGCTATTTTAATGATTGTTTCGTTAATAATTAACATTTATGATATTAAAATATATAATAATATTAAAATTATTTAATTAATAATTTATGGTAATTAATTTAAGTTATATCTTAATTAATGGTAATATTTAATTAGTATTTTAAATTATAATAAATAAGTCTTCTAATTTTTAACTTAATAAAAGATGGTGTTATATTTATTAATGTTAATGTAATATGATTAAGTATTTTTTTATTATTATAAGTGGTATGAGTTTAAAAATATAAACTTAAAACTTAATGTTTAAATTAATATAAATCTAATTAAAATACTAAAAAATATCATTTATATTAAAATTTTAATAATATTAAATAATGTTTATGACTTAAACTTAAATATTAATATTTTTTAAATAATCATTTTAAATATAAGTTTATTTTATTTTTTTTAACGTTTTTTAAAAAAAGAATGTGGAATGTTTTATAAAGTTTAAGTAAATATATCTTAAAATTATTTATATAAAAATCTTATTATTATTTTAAAAATATATTAATTCATTAACTTTATACCCGGTTTTAATAAAATTAATAAAGATGTTTTTAAATTTTTTTAATATGAAATTTATTAATCATAATTATTCGGACCTTTTTAATAAATAAATCGATATTTTTAACGTATATTTTTTAATGAAAATATATAATATTATTAATTCCTTTAAATATAATAATATTTAAGTAAAAAAATCCGATATTTATTAAGTGTTAATTATTATTATCTACTTATTATTTAACGAGTTTCGTTTAAGTTTTAATATTATTAATAACATTATTAATCACTTTAATAATATCAGAAATATTAAAAAGTTCGGTGATTTTTATAATAATATTATGAATATTAATTTTTTCTTAATAAGTTATAAACGGTAACTTATTTAAAAGCTCGTTATCGTATTATTATCGATGATTATTACGATAATAATTTTTAAGTTTTTATTTATTATTAAAAAAATTATTTAATAAGGTATTATTAAATGAATTAAGATTGTTGTTTTTATTATTATTAATATTAATATTAATATTAATAATTTTATTATTATTACCGGCATTTAATATATCTTTAAAGTTATTATTATTATTATTAATGAGATTTTTTTCAAATGGCATTAAATCCTTAACTTTACTTTTATTTTTAAATATAAAAGAAGTTTTAATTAATTTAAATTTAAATAAACTTGTTTTATTTTAAGTGGTTTTAAATTTAATCGATACACTCGGGTTAACTTAAGTCGATTTTAATAAGCCACTTAACTTAAATTAACCTACCATGACTATTACATCTCTCGGTTTAAATGCTTTAAGTTTTAAATGATTAATAACTTAAGTCAACTTAATTTACATGGCTTAATTAATAATAATCACAAACGTTATTATTTAAGTAAAAGCGTTAAAAATAAACCGGACTTCGTTGATTTATGTAGCCGTGTTAACTTTAATAATTAATATGATTTTTAATGTTAATAGTTTATTAATGATTTAATTAATAACTAATTATAATAAAAATAACTATCTACTTTTATAAGTAAATATCTCGATTATTAATTTAATTCGAATATAAGTTTTTAAGTATTAAACATAAATATTTATATTTAATAGATTAAAAAATTAAGTTTATTAAATAAGTATAACTTTTATAAAAAATAATTAACTTAAAATAAAAAATAAAAGAATAAGTATCGGTTTTATTAAATGTCGAGATATCGGTCTCGACAACTGCTCGGGATCCGGTATAAGTAATTAAATAATAAGTAAATTAATGTTTAATAGTAGTGGATAATCTTTTAAGTCGAATAGTATTTAGGTAGCCGTTTATGTTTCGATTAACGAAGGTTTAATTTTAATTAATAATAAAAAAATAAAAAGTTTAAGCAATAAAAAAAATACATTTTAATAACAAAAAAAATATATTTTAATTTTAAAGTTTAAGATAAAATTTTATTTTTAATAATAATATTAAACCCATTTAAAATATTACTAATAATAATTAACATTAATATAAATTAAATATTTAAATTAAAAAAAAATAATCTTATTTTTAAAATAAATATTAATGAATTTTAATGCTGTTTATAATACTTCTTTAAAATAATAAAAGTTAATATCTTATTTAAAATTATATTTACGTTTTAATTTTAAATTTTTCATTACTTTTATTATTATTTTTAAGTTTAATATAAGATTATTAAAAATAAAAATAAAATCTAACATTAATTTAATATCTTTTTTCGATAATATTTATACTTAAATAAAATTAAAATATTTTATTAAAAATTTAACAATTTCGATAATATAAGATTACTCATATTTAATTATTTAAATAAAATTAAAAAAAATAATATAAATATATAAAAAAAAATCCCTTTAAAATTAATCCAACCACTAATAAACACTTATTAATTAAACAAGTAAAAATGGTTATAAAAACAATCATTAACATATTAAAAACAATTATTAACATATACTTTAATAATTCTAAAACTAATTATTAATAATAAAAAATTAATCGGAAAAGAATAAAACTAATTAATAAAAATAAAACTTATTAAACACCTTTTACTCCTTAAAGCTATAAAAAAATCAATTAATATCGGCCTTTTAAAAAAGGTTTAAAAATGGTAAATAACAAGTAAATGAGATTCGCATATTAATATTATAATAACAAAATTACCATTAATAAAACCATAAAAAAATGTTAATATAATAGCATAAATATAATATAAATTAATTAAAAAACCAGCATAAACAAGATACTATTAAATATAATAAATAAGTTTAAAATAATAATTAATTCATAAAAAAAATCTATAAGATTAATTAATAAACAAGGTATCTTTTATTTAATTAATAATTTAACACCATTCAAAGATCTTAAAAAAGTAACTTTATAATATAATAGTTTTATTTATATAATAACTTGGTATAATTATTATAAAACATACTTTTTAATTTAATTTAATCCTTTTTATAATACTTTTAATATATATAAGTTTTTTTATAATAATAATATTATTAAAAATAAATTCTTAACATTAAAATTAATTTATTATAATATTAAAGCATTTAATATTAATATATATTAAAATTATTTAATTATTTTTAAAATAAATTTTAAATTTAATATATATATATATATATATATATATAAGATAAAACTTAAAATATTAGTATATATTAGCTTTTTTAATTTAATTATAATTATATTTATAATTTTATTATTTATAAAATTAATTTTATTAATAAAATAAGCTTATAATTTAATTAAAACTTTTTTCATTAACTTTTTCTTATATTTATATATTAAAAATATAAAAAAAATCTTATTACTCGATAAATTTTTTATTATAAATATAATATATTAATATATATATATTATTTTATTAATGGTTTTTTTAATTTTATTTTTATTTAATTTTATATAAACTTTTTTATTTTTTTTTATAACTTTTTTAATTATTATATAACTTTAATCGATTAGATTTTTTTTATGTTAAATAATTTTAAAATTATTTATATCTACGGAAATTTTACTTTAAATGTTCATATATTTATTAATAAATTAAATAAAACGTATTTATTTATAATATTTATAATTTATTAGTTTTTAAATTTATTAAAAATAACTCTTATAATTTTAACTTTAAACTTAAATTTTATTTAAATAATTTTAATTATTATAACCTCGATTTAATCAGTTTTAATAATTAATAAATTAATAAAAAAATTAAAATTATAATTAAATTAATTTTATTTTTTATATAAACCTCATCCATTATATAAGTTTTATTTATAAAAATGTTAATTTAAATATTTTTTAATTATTTTACAAAATATCTTTTTATTATTTAACATATATAACATTAATTATAATTTTAAAAACAATTATATTAATATTATTTTTTTAATTTTAAAAATAATAATATCATTTCTTATAATAAACATAAAAAATAAAATTAATAAAATAAATTAAATTATTAATAAACCTTATAACATTTAAAACTATTAAATAAAGTTAATATTAAATATATAATATGTTAAAATTAAACGTATGGTATAATTAAAATCGGGAAAGCGGTAAGTGGTTTTATTAAACGCTTATTTTATTAAACCATTTAAAATGTTAGATTTTTATTTTAATTCGAATAATTTTAATTTTAAAAATTGTTTTAATTAATAATTTACATTAATTAAAAATGTTTTATTTTAATATTTTAATAATATAAGTTTTAAAACTTATATTTAAAAATTAAAATGGTTATCACTAATTAAAATCTTAATTGGTTAATGTTAATTAATATAAGTAAAAAAATATTAAAATCAACCGTTTATATAAAAGACTTAATCGTTTTTAAAAATTAATAAAATAACTTATTACATAAAATAGTTATATTAAATTAAAAATGCATTTTTTTAAAACGGGATCATTAAAATCACGTGATTAAACTGATTTTAACCATGTAATTTATTAAATGATATCATTTTAAAAGGAAAAGTTATTTAAATATACATGTAATTTAATTATTTTAATTATTTAATAAAATATTAACGCCGGATTTTCGTTTACCGCTTACCCATTTAAGTTATACTACACATTTAACTTCGACATATTATACATTTAATGTTAACCTTAAATAAATCCATTAAAAATAAAAATCTTATTATAATACATATATTTTTTTTTAATATAAATAAAATACTTATTAATATTTAACTTTTTATTAAACTTATTAATTAATTTTTATAAATATAAATAAAAAAATTATATATTTAATTTATTTATTACATATAAATTATAAATTTATAAATATTTATATTTTTTATCATTTTTATAATTTAAATATAATAAGATAATTATTTATTAATTTTCATTTATTATATAATATATTTTAAAATATATTAAAAATATTAATAAAATATAATTTTTAATTTATTAAAAATAATATTTAAAATTAATAATAATTATTATTTTAATTATATTTAATAAACATGTAATATATTATATTTATATATTATTATAAAAAAGTTATAAAAGGTTTTATTTAATAATATTATTAAAACGTGGTGCTATAAGCATGTGGCTGCGTTGATAATTAATTATTATAACTACGGTGGTCACACCGTAGCTCCATTGACAAGGATCAGGTGGCCCGTGCGCACCTGCAGGCTTATTATATAACTTAGCCCTACGATCGCTGATTTTTTCTTTTTTTAAAACTTAAACTTAAATACTTTAATACATTTTATGCATATGTGGCTTAACTTTTATATTATTATACGGACTTTAATAAATATCAACTTTTATTATATTAATTATTATAATTTAACATATAAAAATAAATAAATACACATTTTATTAATATATATTTAAATTAATAATTTAATAATCATTTAATTTATATAATAATAAATAAAAATATTTAATATATAATAATTTTTAATTATAAAACTTTTTTAAATAATTATTTTTATTATATATTATATTAATTATAATATTAATATTTTTAAAAAAACTATTATATTTTTAATTAATAAAAGATTATAATTATTATCATTATTATTTCTTCGATATAATATTAAAATTTTATATTTAAAATAAAAAAAAATAAGTTTAATATTAAAATTAAATTTTTAATTAAATTAATTAAATTAATTATACTAATTAGTTTTAAATTAATTATATTAAAATTAAATAATTAAAAATTATTATAAAAAATTTTAAATTTAAATATAAATTTTAATTAAAACATTTTAATTAAAAATTTAAATTAAATTATTAAAAGTTTAAATTAATATTAAAATTAAGTTTTAAAATAAATTAATTAAATATTAATTTTATAAGATTTAATTTATTTTAAAATTTAAAATTAAAATTAAGATTAAAAAAATGCATAAAATTTATTAGCTTTATATTTTTATTAATATTTATAATATTTAACACTTTTTTATTTTAATTAATAATATATAATTAATACATAAAAAATAAAAGCCTTTTAATATACTTATTAATTAACTTAAAATATACATATCATCATAATTTTAAAATTAAAGATATTTTTAAAAAATTAAAAAAAAAGTTAAATTAAAAATTAATTTTAATAAAAATAAAAGTAAATTTAAACGATTAATAATAAAAAATAAAATTAATTAAAATTTAATTTTTATAAATTAATTTTAAAATTAAAATTAAATTTTAAATTTATTTAATTTTATATATATTATAAGCATGTAAATTAATTAATTAAAAACTTAATTAAAATTAAAATTAATTTAATTATAAATAATTATAATTAAAATTAATTTAATTATAAATAATTATAATTAAAATTAAATTAATTAAATAAAATAAAATTAAATATTTAATATATATACGTAATAATATAATTAAAATATTATTTAATAATGTATTTTATAAGTTATATAAATAAAAACTCGATTTATAATAATTATTTAAAAAAGTAATATATTATGAAAATAAAAAATTTAAAAGTGTTAAGTTTAAATAAAATTATTTTACATTTATTTTATATTATTTTAACCGTTTATAACTTTTTTAATAAAAATCGTAAAAATATAAAAGTTATATTTATTAAGATCCGACGTACGGCCTCACTACCCCGCTGCGCCACTTATTTTAAAAGAGATATAAGACAATTAATCGGTAATCAGTTATCTTAATGGGGTATAAGTGCGGTAGATCCCGATCGCATCCACGTGATTTACCGAGTGTTATAACTTAGTTTTTTTATAAGTTTAACTTCAGCCTCCCGGGGCTTAGCCACCACGCCGTAATAATATTATTAAATTACCTTATTTTTTTATATTTTATCATATATAATTACTTTATAAAATAATACTTTTTAAAAAATATATTTTTAATTTTTTTTATTTTTTATTAAATTAATATAATAGTTATAATTAATATAAAATAAATGTATTATTATAAAAAAAATGTAGATTTAAAATGAAAAAAAAAGGATTTAAATTTAATTATATTATTAAACTTATATGTTTTTTATAAGCTACATCGTATTTTTAACCACGTGGCGTAACCACGCGATCGTACGATTATATCCCGACATTTTTAATTATTTTAATTAAATCTTTTTAATTAAAATTAATTAAATTAAAATTAATTAAATTAAAATTAATTAAATTAATGTTATAATTAATATAAAGTTTTTTATATTTATATTAAATATTTAAATTATAAATATAATAATAAAATATTTTAAAAAAATTATTTATATATAAAATTTATATTATTATAAAAATTTATGATTTTTATTAAAATATATTAAAATAATAAATAAAATTTTAATAACGAAATATATAATATTTTAAATAAAAAATTAAAATCTTTTATAATTTTTATTAAAAATTAAAGTTAAATTTAATTAATTTTTAAAAATATTTTCGATTATATAAATAATATTAAGATCCGGTCGTATAATTTTATTATTTTATTACGTTATTTACTTAAAAAAAATATAAAATAATTAATTAATAATCAATTATTTTAATAAGGTATAAATGTAATAAATTTTTTAATAATTTATTAAATATTATAATAATTTTACGGTAACTTTTATAACATCCTTCGGTTAAACTATTAATTATATTATAATACCACCCACTTATTTAATTAAAAATTCGTTTTAAACCTTAAACTTACTTTCTTTAAATCCTTAACTAACTTAATTAAACAACTTTATCGGTAAGCCGGTTAAGTAGTTTTAAATAAAGAAATACATTTATAAAATATTAAAAAAAAACTTTAAGTCTTTTATTTATTTTAAAATTTAATTACATAACTTTATTATTTTATTAAACCATTTACTTAAAAAAATATAAGATAATTAATTAATAATTAATTATTTTAATAAAATATAAGTATAATAAATCTTTTAATAATTTATTAAATGTTATAATAATTTCATGGTAGCTTTTATAACACTTTTCGGTTAAGTTATTAATTACGTTATAATAAATAAAATATATTTAATAATTTTATTATAATTATTTTATTTTATTTAAATTAATTTTTAAAAAATAATTAATTATATAAAAATTTTTTATATATATAATAAAATAAAAAGTAATAATTTTTATAGATATTATAAAAAGAATTTAATTTTAAATTTATTTTAATACATTAAAAAATTTATTTAATAAATATAATAAATATATAAAAGTTTTTTTAACATTAATTTTAAAAAAAGTTTAATAAATATTATTTAAAAGTATAAAAAGTTTAATATAAATTATATATTTAAGTTAATATATTTAAATATTTTTAATATAATATAAATAAAATATTATAATAAATTAATAATAAATTAACATATAAATATAATTTAATGTTTTTTTTAAATATATATAATTATTATTTTAATAATAATTTTAAAAATAATTAAATTTATATTAAAGTTCGTATGATAATATAAAAGTTAAATCATATATGTATAAAATGTATTAAAGTATTTAAGCTTAAGTTTTTTTAAAAAAAAAATAATTAACGATCGTGGGGTTAAGTTATATAATAAGCCTGCAGGTGCGCACGGGCCATTTAATCCCTGTTATTAAAGTTATAATGTGATTATTATAATTATAATAATTAATTATCAACGCAGTTACATGTTTATAACACCATGCTTTAATAATTTATATAAATTAAAATTTTAACATTAATAATAATAATAATAATAATAATAATAATAATAATAATAATAATAATAATAATAATAATAATAATAATAATAATAATAATAATAATAATAATAATAATAATAATAATAATAATAATTTTAAAAATTATATACTTAAAATTATTATTTAAAATTATTAATGTTTAAATGATATTAAATAATATTTCATTTTTATTATATTTTAAAAATATAAAGTAATTAAAATTTTATTTTAATAATATTAAAAATAAATTAACTTATAAAAATTATAATTACTTTATTATTTAAAAATAAAAATATTTATGATTAATATTAGAAAATTATAAATTTATAATAATTAATTATTATTTTTATAAAATTAAATTAAAATCAATTTATTAACATTTTAAATATTTAATTATATATTAATTATATTATATTTTTAAAAAATTAAATATAAAAAATTATATATTAATAATTAAATTAAATAATTTCTTTAAAAAATTAATAAACTTTTTTATTAATATTTAATATATAATAATATATTAAAATAATTTAAAATTTTAATTTAAAATAATAATAAAACTTTTAATTATATATCATTTATAAATATAATATATATTTAAAAAAAATTAATTTTATATATATTAAATTAAATAATTAAATAATAAATAACTTAATTTTTTAAATAATATAATAATAAAACATATAAAATATTTTAAAATATTATAAATTAATTATTAAAACGTGGTGTTATAAACATGTATGTTAAATCGGTATAATAATTATAATTAATATAAAATAAATATATTATTATAAAAAAATGTAAATTTAAAATAAAAAAAAAAGATTTAAATCCGATTATATTATTAAACCTACATGTTTCGTATAAGCCACACCGTATTTTTAACCACATAACGTAGCCACGTAATCGTACGGTTATATTTCGATAATATAACTACGTTAATAATTAATTATTATAATTAAAATGATTACATTATAATATTAATAATAAAAATTAAATAATTTTATTAAAATATAACCGTGCGGTCGCGTGGTTACGCTACGTGGTTAAAAATACGGTATAACTTATATAAAACATATAAATTTAATAAAATAATTAGATTTAAATCCTTTTTTTTAATTTAAATTTACATTTTTTTTTCTAATAATATATTTATTTTATACTCGTTATAATTATTATGCCGATTTAATTAACTCGTACGTATTTATAAATGTATTATATAATTTAATTTTACGATCGTTGATTTTTAATTTTTTTAATATTTAAGTTTAAATATTTTAATATATTTTATATATATGTAATTTAACTTTTATATTATTATATAAGTTTTAACATTAATAATTATTTAAAATTATTTAATAAATTAATTTATAATATTAAAATAAATTTTAAAATTAAAAGATTTTTTATAAATAAATAAATAATTATTAAAATAATAAATAATATTATAATATTTAATGATTTAATATTAATATTATTTATTTTTAATATATTTTATATATTTTTTATTTAAAATTTATATAATAATTAATAATAATAATAATAATTAAAATATATAAATTAAAAATATTTATAATAAAAAATAGTTTTAATATATTTAAAATAAAAATTTATTATAAAAAAATTTAAAATTTATTATAAAAAAAATTAAAATTTATACACTTTTTATATAAAATAATAAAACTTATATTATTAAAATACATAAAAAGCTTATTAAATTTTAAATAATTATTATAAAATTATATTTAAAACATAATAATATAAATATACTTAATAAATATAAATTTTATTTTAATTTTAAAAATAAAATAAATTATATAAATTAAATAACTATATACTTAAAAATAAACATATTTATTTAATAATAAAAATAAATTAAAAGTGATTATAAATCATAAAATATATATAATATATAAAAAAATAAATATTTAACTTATTATTTAATTAAAAAATAAAATTAACATTAAAATAAAAAAATATCTTTTAAATTTTTTATTAATAAAAATGTTTTTATATCGAAAAATATAATAATAAATAAAATTTTAAATTAAAAATGATTTATATATGTCGAGATATAACCGTGCGGTCGCGTGGTTAAACCACGTGGTTAAAAATACGGCGTGGCTTATACGAAGCGTGTAAACTTAATAATATAATCGAATTTAAATCCTCTTTTTTTTATTTTAAATCTACATCTTTTTTTATAATAATACACTCATTTTATATTAATTATAATTATTATGCCGATTTAATAATATAATTAATAATAAAATAATAAATTTATTTTATAAAAAATTTAAATTTATTATTTAAAATTATAATAATAAAAAATAAAAATTTTAACTTAATTTTAAATTATTTAATAATTAAATTAAAAATTAATTAATACATTTATAATTATATTAATAAAAAATGATTATTTAATTTTAAAATATAATATAAATTTATATTTAAATGATTATATTATTAAATTAAAAGATTTTAATTAAATTTTTAAAAACTTAATTAATTTATATTTTAAATAAGTTTATTTTAAATCCACAGTATGTTTATTTTTAAATTTATAATATTTTTAAAAGTAATAAACTATAAACGAAAATATAACGTTAATATTTTATTAATTAATTAAAATAATTAAAATTAATTTTAATTTAAATAATTTTAAATTTAAATTATTAAAATTAATTTAATTTAACGATTATATTAATATATGTTTAAATAATGTATTTTAAATATAATATAATTACTTATAAAAGTATATTTATATTTTAATTTTTAAAAACGATTAAATTTTTTATATGACGGTTAAAATTATAAAACAATTAATTAACGTTAATTAACTCGTATTTTAACCAGCGATAATTATTTTAATTTTTAAATATAAGTTTTAAAACTTATATCATTAAATAATTAAAGTTAAATGCTTTTAAATGATATAAATTATTAATTAATGTTATTTTAAATTATAAAATTATTTAAGTTAAAATAAAAATTTAATATTTTAAGATATTTAATATGTTAACCACCCGGTAAAACTATTTAAAAGTCTTATTTATTATTTTTAATAAGTCGTACTTTTAACGGGATTTTTTATTAAAACCAACGATTTTAAAACTTTAATATTCTTATTAATTCTCGTACGATAAAATTAAAATAATTTATATATATTATTTATAAACCCGGGCTTATATTAATATATATTTCGATTTATATAAGTAAGCATTTACATTATAATTTAATTTTAAATAAATATACTTACATGGTATATAATTATATATATTAATATTAAAATTGTAAACTAATCACTTGTAATAAGTTTAATAATTAATAAGTTAATAAAAGCTGTAACTTTTATTAACTACATCGTAATAAGTTAATAATTATAAAAAAAAGTGAATACAATTAAAATTCGAAATTAAATCGGATAAATATTAGAACTTATTTTATAAATATATAAATCTTTTATAAAACCATTATTAAAATATAAAAACTTTAAAATAAAAGTTAAATTTATTATAAATTTATAAAATTAAAGTGTTTAATAAAAAACCGGTAAAAGCTATTTTATATTAAATTTTAACTTTAATTTACGAGCCATTTAAAATAAATAAAATTATATAATTATTATTATTATACGTAAATTTTAAAAAAGTTTATAAATCTCATTTCTATTTATTTAATATACGTGTATTTCGAATTTTTAAAATTTCTTAAAATATAAAATGTAATAATTAATAATTTATAATAACTTACTTAATTAATTATAAATTATTATTAATAAAAAAAGTTAATAAGTTATAAAAAATTATTAATTACTAATAGTAATTTTTTATAACTTTATTATTTATTAATCACTTAAAAATTTAATATAAATTTATTTAATATTATTATTATTTTATCTTTCGACATTTATTTTTTTATTTATTTTTTTATATTAATTAATTATATTTTATTAAAAAATCTATTTTTATTTAATATTAATTTATTTATATTATTTATTTAAAAATCATTAAAGCATTTTTTTTAATTATTTAAGAATAATATTTTATATTAAATTATATTAATATTCATATAATATTTTTAAAACTATTTTTTAATAATAATATCTCATTTTATATTAATAATTATAATTAAAATATATAATATAATTTATTTATTAATTTAAAAGTTTATAATTAAAATAATATTAATTATTTATATTATTTTTTAATTATATTTATTTATAATTTAAAATTAAAAACTTATTATTATAATTATTTTAAAATATTTTAAAGTTTTTCTTATAAAAGTTATGTTAATAAATAAATAGTTATTTATTTTAATATCATTTAATAAGTTATTTATAATTAAAAAAAAGTTTATTATTAATTATAATATTAATAAATAATAATGATTATTTATTTAAAATATATTTTAAAAAGTTATCTGGTATTTTTTATATATATAAATTATTTAATTAGATTATTTTTAAAATGAGGTTTTTTTACTTTAAAGTTAATTATTTTTTAAGTTTATTTATATTTTTACTTTTTATTATTAATATTTTAATTAAATTAAATTTAAATATTATTTTAATATTTTTATTTATTTTTTTCTTTTTAATTTTATTATAATATTTAATTAATTTTTATTAAAATAAAATTTTATTATATGATCTTTTTATTTATAATGATAATATTTTCTTTTTTTTAATTAATATTTTAATTTTTTATAAAAATAATTTAAATTTAATTTATTAATCATTTTATTTTATTTATCCTTAAACTTTAAGCTTTTTATTATTTATAAATAATATTAATTTTTATTATTTTTCTTATAACTTTAAAAACTCTTTTATAATAACATATTAAACTATATAACATAATTAATTAATTATATAAATATTACATTTTTATTTATATATT
This sequence comes from Hypomontagnella monticulosa, assembly GCA_902825475.1. Classification (NCBI taxonomy): domain Eukaryota; kingdom Fungi; phylum Ascomycota; class Sordariomycetes; order Xylariales; family Hypoxylaceae; genus Hypomontagnella; species Hypomontagnella monticulosa. The sequence continues at coordinate 3,067,094 of CADEBF010000009.1, forward strand.
TATTAAATATTTGTTTTTTAAGTTAAAAGATAAAATACTTTTAAAATTTTTATTTTCATTTACGTTTTAACTTATAATATTTTTTTATAAGTAAGATGAATTTATTATAAAAATTATAAAAATTATTTTTATAATTTAATTTTAATTTAATAATTTAAGCTTTAAATATTTATTATTAAATTAAATTAATATCTTTAATATATAAATATTTTATTAAATCTTTTAATATTATAATTCAATTAAAATATTTTTTTATAAATAAAAAAATAAATTATTAAACATTTTATTTTATATATACATTATTATAATAATTATTTTAACATAATTAAAAAAAATAATTAATATTAATTTTAAATTTATTTTACATTTAATAATGTTAACTTTTAAAAATAATAATATCTTTTTTTTATTTTTTTAAAAAAATAAACATTTTTAATTTAATATTTTTAAATCACTTTCCTTTTTTTATAATTTTTATTTAAACTTATTAAAAAAATTTAAATCTTTTATTTTATTTATTTTATTTATAAATACTTATAAAATTATTTTAATATAATAATCATCGTTATTTTTTAAAAAATAACTTTTTTTTTTTAAATGATTATATTAAGCTTAAAATTTACTTATTATTTATGTTTTTTTAAATAAATTATACCTTCACTTTTTTTAATTTATTTAAAAAGTTTTTTTTATAAATTATTTATATTATTATTTTTTAAAAATAATAAGCTTATTAATAATAATCATTTATTTAATAAAATATTTTAATTATTATATTATATAATTTTTTTATTTATATATTTTTTATTTATATTTAAAAGAAAATATATTTAATTTTTCTTAAAAAAGTTTTAAGTTAATAAATAATAAAAAAAATCTTTTTTAATTATTATTTAAATATTAATATTATATTATTTAACATTTTTTTAATTATTAATATAATTATAAATATTAAATTACTTTTAAATTAAACGAAAAGTTTATTATATTTTTTAATTTTTTTTAAAAATCCTTTTTTAAATTTTCTTTATTAATTTTAAAAGTAAAAAGTTTATTTTATAAATATTTTTAATTATAATTTTTATAATTTTATATTTTTAAAAAAATTTAAGTTTTATAATTATTTTTAATTATGATCGTAATAAAATTTAAATTCATTTAATAATTATTAAAACGTGATGTTATAAACATGTAATTACTATTAAGGTTTATATGATAATATAAAAGTTAAGCCACATATATATAAAATGTATTAAAATATTTAAGTTTAAGTTTTAAAAAAAGAAAAAATTAATAATTATAAGGTTAAGTTATATAATAAGCTTATAAATGCATATAAGCCATTTAATCTTTATTATTAAAGCTACGATATAATTATTATAATTATAATAATTTATTATTAACGTAGTTATATGCTTATAATATTATGTTTTAATATAACCCCCTCATCGAAAAAAAATGACAACTTATCTTAAATCTTATATTTATATTTAAAGCCATCATCTCCTTAAACTTTTTATTCTTTCATTTTATATTTTATTATTATCTTTATATAATTCATTAAACCTATTTTTTTTATTACGTTAAACTATTATTTTAATTGTTTTAATGATTTTAATTATTTTAGGTTTTTATTATAATACTTTTTTAATAATCATGTGTTATTTTTAAAATTTTTAACGTTATATTATTTTAAATTTAAGTTTTAATTCTATTAATTTATTTTATATTATAATTTTTTATAATAAATTTTTAATAATAATATATGTTAAATTATTTATTTCATATTTTTATTTAATCTTATAATATTATTTAATGGATTTTTTTTATTTAAGTAATAAATTATTTAAATATTTTTAAAATTAATTTATTAAAAAGATAATTAGGTTTTTATCTTTTAAAATATTTATCATATATAAATGTTTTTATTATCTTATTATCTTATAATAATTTCGAGTTATTAAATAATTAAATTTATTACTTAATTTATTTATTTTTACGCCGTTTTCTTTTATGATATAAACTTAATTTCTTATATTAAAATTTAATTTTTTTTATTTCCGATTTACTTATTTTATTATTTACTTTTATAATTAAGTTATGATTTGTTTTATAATTTCTTATTATTCTTATATTTTTATTATTACTTTTTAAACATCTTTTTTATTTAATCATTTTTTAAGTATTAATTTAATAATATCTTTTATTTATGTTTTTTAATTAAAAAATAAAAGTATTATGAAGTTTTTTTTTATTTAATATGATAATATATTAATTAAATTATATAATAATATTACTTATATTATATTTAATGTTAACATAGCTTTTAATTAATTATCTTAATAATAATTAATAAATAAATATAATTTTTAATTTATATACTTATTTATGATTTTTATTTATCTCGTTATTTATAAATATTTTATAAATAAAAGTTTTTATTTAATTTTAAAAATCTTTAAGATTTTATTTATAAAATTTATTATAAATTAAAGACTTTTATTATTTATTATAATTTATAAAAGATTAAATATTTTATATAATCTTTTATAATAAAATTTTATTATATTTTTAATTATTACATTTATCGTATAAAAATAATATTATGCTCATTTATCGAATCGGTTTATCATAATAAACATATTATTATATCCATATTTTTTTTTTTATAAATTTAAAATTTATAATAATATATTATTAAATACATAAAAATACCAGTAAACATTTTAATAATCTTAATATTTTATCTTTTAATTCTTTAAATAATTTATAGTAATAATTTATTATAAAATAATTTACATTAACTATTCATTTTAACCATTAATATTACATAATTATAAGTTTACATATTTTTTTAATTAAAATATTTAATCGTTAAATACATATATACTTTTATAAAGATTTTAATATGTAAGTTATTTTAATTAAATACCATTAAATATCCATTTTATAATATTAACTTTCTTATTTATATATATTTATATTTACTTTTATTAATATAATAGTGATATATTTTTAAGTTAAAATTTATTACATTTATTTTTAAGATTTTATTAATATTATCCTTAAATTTAAAAAGGCTAATACGTTATTATTTAATATAAATAAACATATCACCTCTTTTATTATTTTTATCATAATTATCTCGATTATAAGTACTTTTATTATAAATACCTTTTATTTATATAAAAACATAAGTTAAAATATAATTATTATATAAGTTGTACATTATATTTTATTTTACATTTAAACCTTATCTTATTTTTAAAATAAAATATTTATTAATATATTATTTTTTTTAATTAATAAATAATTATATAATAATATTAAAATAATAACTTTACTTATTTTATTTATTTTTAATTAAATAATTTTTTAATGTTAAAATATTCGAAAATATAATGATTTATAATTATTAAAAAAAGTTATAATAATTATTTTTTTATAAATTTTATTTTTTAATATATTAATATTTAAATAATTATTAATATTTTTTTATTATAAATGTTATAATTATATTCGGCATTTTATATAACTTTCGAAAAATATATAATAAAATGTTATTTTTTTATTATTAATTTTTTTATATAAGGCTTTTCGTTATTATATCATTTAATATGTTCATTTTAACTTTAATTTTTAAGTTATAATCGAAATGATATGATATAAGTATATATATTAATTAATACTTAAATTTATTAAACATTTTTTAACATTTTTATATTTAATGAAAATATTTTCTTTTTTTTATTAAATGAATTAATAAGTACGTAATTTAATTATATTTTTATATAAATCTTTAATAAAAATTATAAAATCTTAAAAATAATTATACGTTTTTTATAATCTTCAATAATATTTATTTTATGATTATTTTAATTTTATTTAAGTTTATAATAATGCTTTTTATTTTAATAATAAATCTTAAGAATTTCATTTTTTTATATAAAACTTATATTTTATTATATTAATTTATAATCTTATGTTTTATAATTAAGTTAAAATTTTATTAATATATTTTATATATTCTTTTTTAATTTTAAAGTATATTAAAATATTATCGATATATATATTTATAAAGTTATTAAGATATCTTATTAAAATATTATTAATAAACTTTTAAAATATAATAAGTTTATTAATTAATTTAAAAAATAACATTTTATATTTATAAGCTTTATATTAAGTTTAAAATATTAATAATTTAATTATTTTAAAATTAAATTATATTTTATAAAAGGTTTATTAAATATTTATTTTTATAAAAATTTTAATTTTAATTATTTAATTTAATATTTTTTTAATAAATGATAAAAAGTATTTATTTTTTTAATAACATAATTTAATTTATAATAATTTATATAAAATTATATGCTTTTATTTAATTTAAGTATAAATAATATAAACACAACTTATAATATTATACTTGGTTTTATAAAATCTTTTCGGATTTATTTTATAATATATTTCTTATATGCTTTAAATTTTATTAAAAATATTTTATATAATAAGTTATATTTTAAATCTTTTAATTTTCCTTTTAATATAATCTTATAATCGATGTTTAATTAAAATAATATAAATTTATTTAATGTTTTTTTATTAAAGATATTTAAGTAATTATGATGTTTTTTAAAAATTACTTCGTATAAAAGTTATTAAAATTTTTTATTAAATAATAATTTTTTATTATATTTATGATTATTTTTTTTTATAAGTTTATTACTTCTTATTAATATAATTATATTAATGATAGATTTTTTTTAAGCTTTAAAAATATTTTTATAAATATTATGATAATATTTAAAGATTTTTTTAAAATTAATTAATATTATCTCGTTATAAGTAATATGATTTTTAAGCGTTATATTTAAGATATTTTATTAATATAAGTTTTAATTTTTTATTTAATTTTTATTATTTAATATATTTACTTGTTAAAACTTTATTTATTTTATATATCTTTTTATTTGTTTTATTTATTTTATATTGTGTTAATAGTGATCGGTTCTCGGTATTATTCGCTGGTCGTTTAAAGATTTAATGTGGACTTATTTAATATTATTATCGTTTTACCTCTCGGTGCTTATCTTCTTTATTTATTTTCTTATGTTAATTAATTATGTTTTATTAAAAAAGTTTATTTTTATTAAGTATTAATTTACTTTTGTTATTTATTTAAAAATTATTAAGGTATTTCCTTTTTTAATTATTTAAAAATAACATTTTATATTAAGTTATATTAATGTTTACGTATTATTTTTAAAATTATTCTTTTTTATAATAATATTTTATTTTATGTTAATGATTATAATTAAAATATATGCCACGATTTATTTATTAATTTAAAAGTTTATAATTAAAATAATATTAATTATTTATATTATTTTTTAATTATATCCTTTTATAATTCGAGATTAAAAACTTATTATTATAAATGTTTTAAAATATTTTAAAACTTTTTTATAAAAATTACATTAATAAATAAATAATCATTTACTTTAATATTACTTAATAAATTATTTATAATTAAATAAAATCCATTATTAATTATAATATTAATAAATAATAATAATTTTTCATTTAAAATACATTTTAAAAAATCGTATAACACTTTTTATATATAAAAATTATTCGAATAAACCATTTTTAAAATAAGATTTTTTTACTTTAAAGTTAATCGTTTTTTAAGTCCGTATTTATATCCTTATTTTTTATTATTAATATTTTAATTAAATTAAATTTAAATATTATCTTAATATTTTTATTTATTTATTTTTTTAGTTTTATTATAATATTTAACTGGTTTTTATTAAAATAAAATTTTATTATATAACTTTTTTATTTATAATAATAACATTTTCTTTTTTTAATTAACATCTTAACTTTTTATAATAATAATTTAAGTTTAATTTATTAGTTACCTTATTTCATTCGTTTTTAAGTTTTAAACTTTTTATTATTTATAAGTGATGTTGATTTTTTTTATTTTTTTTATATTTTTTCAAAATTTTCTTATAATAATATATTAAGTTATATGACGTAGTTGGTTAATTATATAAATATTTATTTTTTAAGTTAAAAGATAAAATGATTTTAAAATTTTTATTTTTATTTACATTTTAATTTATAACATTTTTTTATAAATCGGATAAATTTATTATAAAAGTTATAAAAGTTATTTTTATAATTTAATTTTAATTTAAAAAATTAAACCTTAAATATTTATTATTAAATTAAGTTAATATATTTAATATATAAATATTTTATTAAATTTTTTAACGTTATAATATAATTAAAATATTTTTTTTTATAAATAAAAAAATAAATTATTAAATATTTTATTTTATATATATATTATAATAATAATTATTTTAATATAATTAAAAAGGAAATGGTTAACATTAATTTTAAATTTATTTTATATTTAATAATATTAATTTTTAAAAGTGATATTATTATTTTTTTTATTTTTAAAAAAATTAAGTATTTTTAATTAAGTATTTTTAAATTACTTTCCTCCTTTTATAATTTTTATTTAAGCTTATTAAAGTTTTTTTTAAATCTTTTATTTTATTTATTTTATTTATAAATGCTTATAACGTTATTTTAATATTATAATTATTATTATTTTTTAAAGATAATTTTTTTTAAATAATTATATTAAGCTTAAAACTTATTTATTATTTATACTTTTTTTAAATAAATTATACTTTAATTTCCTTTAATTTATTTAAAAGATTTTTTTATAAGTTATTTATGTTATTATTTTTTTAAAATAATAAACTTATTAATAATAATTATTTATTTAATAAGATATTTTAATTATTATATTATATAATTTTTTTATTTATATATTTTTTATTTATATTTTAAAGAAAATATATTTAATTTTTTTAAAAAAAACTTTTAAATTAATAAATAATATAAAAAAATCTTTTTTAATTATTATTTAAATATTAATGTTATATAATATAATACTTTCTTTTAATTATTAATATAAATATAAATATTAAATTACTTTTAAATTAAATAAAAAGTTTATTATATTTTTTAAGTTTTTTTTTAAAATCTTTTTTTAAATTTTTTTTATTAATTTTAAAAATAAAAAGTTTATTTTATAAATATTTTTAATTATAATTTTTATAATTTTATATAAAAATTTTAAGAATCTTTTTTTTATTATAATATATCTTTAAAAAAATTAAATTTTATAATTATTTTTAATTAATATTATAATAAAATTTAAATTTATTTAATATATTATTTATTAATATCTTAATTATTAATATTTTAAATATGTTTATATTAATTAATTTTACTTATTTATTTTTAAATAAATTTAATATTTTTTTAATATAATATATTTAATATATGTGTAATAAAATTAAAGTATTAAGATATTATTTAAAGCTTTTTTAAGTAAAAAAATAAATAAAATTTAAATAATATTAAAATTTATATAATAATATAAAAGTTAAATTATATATATATATAATATATTAAAATATTTAAATTTAAATTTTAAAAGAAAAAAAATTAATAATTATAAAATTAAATTATATAATAAACTTATAAATGTATATAAGTCATTTAATTTTTATTATTAAAATTATAATATAATTATAATAATTATATCGTAATTTTAATAATAAAAATTAAATAACTCGTACATACTTATAAGTTTATTATATAATTTAATTTTATTATTATTAATTTTTTTTAAAAAACTTAAATTTTATTAAATCGGCATAATAGTTATAATAAGTATAAAATAGGTGTATTATTATAAAAAAAGATGTAGATTTAAAATAAAAAAAAGAGGATTTAAATCCGATTATGCTACCAGGCTTACATGCCCCGCATAAGCCACACCGTATCTTTAGCCACGTGGCGTAGCCACGCGACCGCACGGTTATATCCCGATAAATTTAAATATTTTAATATATTATATATATATATAACTTAATTTTTATATTATTATATAAATTTTAATAATAATTAAATATAATCGTAATATATATATATATATATTTAATTATTTACGTTAAAAATTAATTAACATTTATATCACGTTTAAAATCGCATCGAAATATAAAATAAACTTAAAAAATTAATAATTAAATAATTATTTAATTAAATTTAATTATAAAAATTATAATAATAAAATAATAATTAATTTTTAACGAAGATAATTTTAAACTACGTATTATAAAAGTTAAAAAACAAATTTAATTAATTAAAAAACTAATAAAAAAAAGATACTTTTATAATTACGTAGTTTAAAGCCACTTAAAATAACCTTTAAGCGGCAACGCGGCACCATGGCTTATGTTATGGCTAGTATGAGTAAACTCCGGGCTATTATGCATCCCCGACGGGGGTGCCTCTTGTTTTGTGTTAACGGTATTTTATCAGGAGTACTAAAGCGAAAAGCGAAAAGCACCGGCTATAATGTGCGGTTCAGACGTCAAGACGCTATCATTACGAGATGTGAGCGAGAACTCAGTATAATAAAAAAGACTTGACTTTCACAAACGGCGATATCATCATTTAAGTCTTTTTACTTGCTATGTAACCAGTGATATAAACCAATATTAATATGCGGGTAGACTATTAAAGAATCTGACTTATGATAGGATTGATACTACAGTATTCGTGCTCCCGTATATTCTAGATTCAAGGGGCTAACTAACTACTCAATAAGTATGTAAAGAATGTAATATTTTCTAGGGTTATAATTCAGAACCTTACGAGGCAGATCGAATCATGCCATAACGGTCCTCTTCATGGCTTCATAGTCATGTTTACATCCTGGCTAGAAACGGCAAGAAATTCCCCTCCGCCTCACGAACTAATATATGAACAACCTCAGGAAACCTTCCGATGGCGATCTCGCGCGCTAGGTCTCTTAAAAACGCAGGACCGGCAACGCCGCATCTATCCACGAGCCACAAGTATAGATTCAAAATACCATCATCTACTTGATCGCCGAGGCACGTAAAGAACGCTGTCAATAGAGCCGTATGCAGCCAGATACCATATATAATGTAGTCCTCGTTGTGGTCCGAGATCAAAGATAGGACGTAGCGCCGCCCTACGAAAAACCAGGAAATCCAGAGTAGGAAGGTAGCGATTGCAACGAGCAGACTGGTACTGCCGATAAGGGCGACAGCCAAGGCGAACAGAGAGGCTGCAAAAGCTGCGAGCTGGAATACGGCGGCTACGGCTGCGTCGTGGACCTGGGGCTTCGCGAATTCTAGAATGGGAGTATACCAGCGCCAAGGGGCACTGCCGGAGGGTTGGACATTGCCGCCGGCGTGGGGGGGGAGGGGAACAATATTTGCGAGAATGTTTATACCTTTCCTCAGAACGTTGACTGCTACAATGGGTAGGGAGGAGAGAAAGAAAAAGCTCAGAGCGTAAATGAGTGCTGATAAAAACGAGACAGGGGGCTCGGCGAACCCTGCGAAACGTGCCACGGCTTTTACGTCCGTGATGACGCCGTACACAAGACCCGGCGGCGGTATATCGGGGTCTTGTGCGTTCGCCCACTCCTGGTGGAGGATTCCCTCTTGAGAGAGAATATCATAGCTAAACATATTGTTAATCTGGCGAAAAGAGATGTAGGAGATAAGGTAACGCCGAAAGGACCGGGTCAAGGGCGAAGCTATTGCTATCCTTGCGGGTCAGAACGGGGTATGAAGTCAATAAAGAGGTCGATGAGGCAGCTTATTATATACGCTGCCGCAACAAGAATCATGTTCTAGGACGACAAAGTTGTTGGTTATCAACTGAACTATTCCGTAAGTTCTAATATGTGTACAGTTGGGGATTCTAGGGGGTTGTGGAATGATGCAATGGATTGTCATGATGAGCCCTGGCTAGGCCCAACCACTCCAACCTCCCTATAGAAGTCGTTCTTCTTAATTAACCCTGACCGCATGAGCAAGAGAGAAAACTGGCTGCCATATATTATGTGCTATGCACTGGAGGCATTCTCTCATCCCAACTAGATTTCCCAAGCCGCCGAAAGCTGAGACTGTGAACGAAACTGGGTCGTTCACGGCTTTCGTCCATCCGAGCTGCCACACTACACCAAGAGTGTTAGTAAACGTTTTAATACCTAGGGAAATATTCTACAGTTTGGAACCATTTCCTGGGAAGAGTGAATCTCCGGGGCCGTCCGCTCGGCGAGGCATTGCCGGGCTTGGAAAAATTCAGGCCGAGAAGGAAAGTCAGAAAGGGAAGTCTGGGGTACACACTTCCTAGTAGCAATGAGTCCATCACGCCCGGACAACCCAAGGCTAAAATCGATGCCTATGCGCGAAACATTATCAGCCCGTCTTCGCCCAATCCCGCAACTTCGGCCGTCCCTCTATTTTTTCTTTTTTTTTGTTCTAACTCGAGGGCTGTGTACTCACCAATGCAGCGGGTACTAGATAAACCGGATTCACTATCGCGTACGTCGCCATCATATACCATATACCCCATCCGACTAGGATCCACTGAGCCGGCGAGTGAGGGCTCGATGCGAGAGGGCTCAACGCGAGCCCCGTTTGCAGTGCTGTCCCAGCTAGCCATCCGAACACAAGCAAGTAGAGAGTGAGTGTCCACCGAGCCAGGGTCATTGTTGTTCGAGGGTGGAATAACAAGTAGATCCCGAGCACTGCGCACCACGTCGCGTAGGCTCCAATCATGAAAAAGAGCATTTTAGTTCTTTTTTTCTTCCGTCTGCTTCTTTCCTACTCCTCGGTGAGGTGGATTCGCCGTTCCAGATTCATGGGATATGCTAGTCGCAGTTTCGATGAGCCAGTGTAGGATACTCTCATGCTGGGTAATGTTTAAGTGACAATGCCGTCCTGAAAAGCCTCGGCAGTAATAAAGAACAAACTGACATGCTGTCGTGCTGTAGCCTCAAAAGAAGCCTCGACAAGGGCGGCCTGAATGCGGGCCATTTTACTATCTCTTCATTTGTGACCGTTTTATGGGTTGTTTTGTCTAAATAGTCTTTGTCAGTATGTTGTAGCTTTCTTCCTATAGGGAGCTGATCTCCCAGCCGCAGGAACAAAGAGATTGTCGTGATCCCGTGGCGTACATGTTCTATCCCGCTCAAATGCTTAGTATCATTATCATCATACATACAAGGACTTCGTAACCCCTGAATCTATTCCCTAACGAATAGGCCAGCCATACCCATTCCCGTGCCGATACACATGCTCACCACTCCGACCTCACCACCGCTCCTTTCTAAGCCATGCATCAAGGTACTTGTCATCCTCGCGCCGGTGGCACCAAGTGGGTGCCCGAGCGCAATGGCGCCTCCGTCGGGGTTTACCTTGCCGTGCTCCCAGTCCTTCTCTAACCCCAACTCCCGGACGCAGTAGATTGCCTGGCTGGCGAATGCCTCGTTGATTTCCCAGCGATCCACATCCTTTGTTTCGACGCCGAGCTGCTTCAATAATTGGGGGATGGCCAGGGCGGGGCCGATGCCCATCTCGTCCGGGGCGCAGCCCACGGTAGTTGCTGCTACGAATTTCCCTAGAATGCTTCCCGTTAGGCCGAGCTCAGTCGCCGTACTGCGCCGCATGAGTAGCGTGGCGGCGGCGCCGTCGCTGACCTGACTTGAATTACCAGCCGTACTCGCGCCGTCGGCGCTGAAGGCGGGCTTAAGCTTAGCAAGGGCCTCGAGTGTCGCGTTGGTCCGAATGCCGTCGTCTTTCGTGACGGTGATCTGCTTCTCCTCGCCGATCTTATTGCCCTGCTTATCAACTTCCTGGAAGCGCGTACGCACGGGCACAATTTCCTTGTCAAACAAGCCCTCGTTCTGGGCCTTTGCCGCGCGCCGGTGCGATTCTACGGCGAACTCGTCCTGCTCCTTCCGGCCAACCTTATACCGCTTTGCGACATTCTCGCTGGTTAGACCCATGGGCATGATGCAATCTTGGGCATCTTTTACCGCACTCTCCTTTAGCTCGGGCCACAGATCCACGGGAATAGCTCTCGACCCGTAATTTCGGGTCATGCTCTCCATACCGGCGGCGATACCGACACGAATCATGTCACTGCGGATCTGGGCCGCGATGGTTGTAATGCTCTGTAGACTGCTGCTGCAAGCGCGGTTGACGGTGTATAGGGAGGTGGTGGAGGGGAAGCCAACGTGGTTCATGGCCATGCGCGCGGCCTTGCTACCGCCAAGCTCAGAGAGCACGACACCAACAGCGACATCGTTGATCTGCTCCGGGGGTAGGTTAGGATTGGCGTCTAGAGTAGCGCGTAGTACGACGGATAGCAGCTCTTCAGGGTAGGCGTCTTTTAGCTGACCTCTGTACGAGCGGCATATAGGGGTTCGTAAAGAGGAGAGGATGACGACGTCGGAGGGGGACTTGACGAGTATGGATGAGAGGCCTTTGGGGAGTGCCATCTTGATTGGAGAAGATCAAAGTGAGAAGCTAAGATGGTAATGAACCTGGAAGATTGGCGACTTGTTTGACGAATTAATAAATTCTGCCAGCGCTATATAATAAGTCCAGAGAGAAGCATCATGGCGGAAGTATTGTACTGCATACGTAAAATAAATAATAAATAATAGTTCAGGAGTACGGAAGTTCAGGCCCGGGCAAGAAACGAAGGGACCGGCGTAATATTGTCCGGGGTAGGAATCTATGACCGGGTGTATGTAGGTATATTATGTAGAAGCTGTAACCAAACTGCCGGTCGCCGATTCCGCAGGTGAGGGGCCACTAGGAAAGAATTGGGGAACGGGCACGGCTACTGGGGGGGAAATACTGGACCTACCTAGGTACATGTAATCAAATACATAGTAGGCGGGTACGTCTATGGATAGTAGCACCAGTTGACTTGAGCACTAGAGCATCAATGATCCGCGGACTTGAGTGCATTTAGCTTGCTTAGTATGTACCTACGTACATACGTGATATCAATTGATATTATTATATATATAGCTCGACTTAGGTCTGCTTGGCTACCGCCTACTACTATCCATACGGATGTAGTAGGTAGCCCCCGAGCTGACGCCGAATGCATTCGAGATAGTAATTGCAAGCCCAACGCCTCCGATAGATGACAGGACCGTCAGCATCATGAAGAGGTGCTGTATCAATTTGACCACTGTCAAAATATGCGATATGCCTTGCACGGGCAGCTCCAATTCCAAGATGACTAGAGCTAAGCTTCCATAATAGCATAGCCGGGTATAATACATCCATTCGTCCATTCTTCACTATCGTCGTTGAAGAGGCCAAAATAGTAGTCGTGCTTTCGACGTGGCCGTCATTGTGTCTCCTATGAATAAACCCCCCCCTTTGAGGTATGTGCCCATAGAAATATGCTCTTAAGCTTCGTGGCCGTAGCGAATTCCTAGTCCTACTCGGTTGTTGGTCTCGGTACTGCCGCCGTATCTCATCTTCTTCGCCGGGCTCATTAGAGCCTCCCGCCGGCTATCATGATTCTCTGCACTCCCACCGCCACTGCTAAACTTGCGCTTCTCTGTCGCTAGTCCGGCTTTATTCAACCCGGCGAAGAGTTTCGACTGCAGTTTCGCACTTTTCTCCGCCGGTGCCGGCGTGCCGTCGCGAGATCCGACCGAGCTGGCAACCTCGAAGCTTTCGCGGGGGTCGCGTCGTAGCATTTCAGACGCTGCTTGGCTGGCTTGGCTTTCGAATACCTCCTCTTCCTCTCCTCCTCGTCGGGAAGCTCGTGATTCCTGTGACATGTATGACTGAGTAGCCGCTGCTACCGACTCCAAGGCCGCGCGAGCAAGTTCCTCATTGTCGTCGGCAGAGATAGTACTTTCTCGGCTCTGCCGCCCCCTTTTTTGCACCGGCGTCTCTAGGGCGTACCGGCCACTGCCATATCGGTTCGGCGGTTCAGTTTGCGGTACCAGGTCGATGGATGGCAACAAACCCGAATAGTCTCCGCGAGTGCGTGCTGTTGGCGTGGTTGGAAGAGAAGAGAGCGACTGTACGCCACGCGTGTGCCTGGGCGGTGCTCGTAGTGTCGGGCGGGCAGCGGCCGTTGGCGTTGACGGGGCGCTGTCGTGGCTTAGAGCCTGGAGGAGAGCAGCAAATCCGGCCTGGCTCATGTCACCATCGGGGCGTACGTCCCGGTGTTGGGTCTTGGGAGTTTGTCGTGGTGTGGCTCGGTACTGTTGGGGCGAAGTAGCTGCCGGCGTCTTCGGCGTTAGAGCCCCGTGGAATACACCACCGGGGCTGCAAAGCATGTGGAAATGTTCCCTATTCTCGCGAATGCGGTTAAGAAGCATATCGCGGTACTCGATTAAGCCATCACGCTCTTCGGCTTGTTGCTGAATGAGCTTCATGGCTGACTTGATACGTTTTTGGAGGGCCTCATTCTCTTTAACGACAATCTCATACTGGGCTTGAAGTTCACGATATTTGATCTGCTTCGACTCCGAAATTGCATTCAACTCCCGTCGGGCTTGGCGGGAATTCTCCGTCATACGTAGCACCTCAACTTCCCGTCGCGTCATATCGTGCTCTACAGCGGCCCGCTTCGCGTCCTCGTCGGCCTGCATGCTGAGTAGATTGTATTGTAGCTTGTAGTGAGCCGTCTCCATCTTTAATCTCGCATTCTCAGCGAGGCATGCCTGGACCATGGTACGGAGCTCCTCCGCGGGTGCGTCTACAATTTGGTCCGGGGTTGGGGAGACGTAGTCCGAAGCGGAAACGCCATCGCGGGCGAGAACGCGCAGCGTCGTTGCAGGCGGGGAGAACATATTGGCTCTTTGGGAACTAATATAGCCTAAGGGCATACCAGAACCTCCATTGGTTTGAGGGACCTGGGACGAGGGAGGCGGAGTGAGGGAGGAGGGGATAACTTGAGAGGATGAATTGCGGTCATCGTTGACTTCGGTCTTAAACGAAGTGGCTGGATCGATAGGCGAGTTCGGTCCTTCGGTAGACGGGATGGATTGCTGCGATGAAGGATGGCGGATAGCTGTAGCATCTGGGGGAGTAGATGGAATGTGTTCATAATCGCTCTCTACGATGCCGTTTGGGCGCGAGTTATTCGTGTCCGTGTCTGTTGACATGTTGGCATTCGATATTGGAACAATAAAGACGGTGTAACGGTGTATTTTATGTGCTGATTATCTCAAAATATTGGGATGGTATCAGCGGCGTGCGAGAAGGTTGGACACGAAGCGGTAACGGACGGGGTTTTGGAGACTATAGAGGGTGACCTAATCCGGAGAAAGCCACGAGCTCTTTTGAAGACTAAACGAGTTCGAGGATGAAAAGGGGGGAGGAAGAGGAGGGCAAGAAGAGGGAAAAGGGATAGAAGATACTGGATGAACGTCTATCTAGTCACATTAGACTGGTACGTGTATGTAAGGTATGTAAGGTAGAAGAGGTAAAGAGGTATAGACGTTTGCGTGAGGGTGGAGAAAGTGTGATGTGGACGGGGAAAAGTTGGAAAATGGAGACTTGGAATTGCAGGTCGTTGCTCCGCCGGTCCACCTAGCGACCGGGAGGAATTAACCTTCTAAGTCTGTCTGTCTCAGTGCTGTCCGGATGGAAATTCTGAAGGCTGGGCACGGCCCACCTCACTGAAATTCGAAGGCTGAATGCACTAATCCTAAAGCTGTGTAGCCAGGTGGTCATAGCATTTATACTGGGTACATACCTATAGTCAACGTTACCCCCCTATTGCCCATCCATTCATTCATTCATCCATCCTCCCATCAATCACAACTGATCAATTAATCTCATCAATTATCCATGTTTCAAATGTTCCGGGGTTGCTACCTACATAATTATGTAGTATTCTCATTGAGACCTCCATCCCCAAGTAACCTCGGGACCTGGATAGCTAGTCTCCGCCTATACTTTCAAATGTTATTCTACTATGTCCACGGGTAAGACAACACTAGAGCCGCTGTGTAATATTAACACTGTTTATTCATACATTATTAGTGTAGGACGTCCTACCGCTTTTTTCGTAACCCGTCCCCTTCCCCCCCTTTTTTGAGAAACTCCTGAGCGACTATGCATTCTTGAATTCGCAATTCAACCAACCCACACCAATAGCTTCGGAAGAAGCCAAACTGCGTGTGGTAGTTCACTACTCGAGTTTGCTGATAAAGGTATCGTGTCATAACCGCCAAAAACTCCTTGACCGTGTAACTTCCTATATTCCATACACAGCTGCCAATATATTATATTACTTACTAACTAGTCCACCTCGTTGAACCCGTCTTCTTCGCCTTCGCCCGACTTCGCTCTCCATTCGGCCATCTCAGCCACCGGTACGCGGCCTCTAAGCCACCGGAGTGTCGCTTCGGTACCGCGCTCAAGAACGTTCCACCTAGGCACCCTGAATCGGTTTCCTGTAACTTCCAGTCTTTCAAGCTGTCCGGTACCACCCAAAAGACCTATACGAGGGTTCAGGTGAGCAATCTCGTTGTTGCTAGCATCTACTATTTTCATTCCTTTGATGGCTTCGGGCTCGAGTTCTTCTAAACGGTTGTTCGAGACGAATAGAACCGTTAAGCTGGGGAAAAATTCTCGTAGAGTCGGGAGTTTGACTATCCTATTACACGAGAAATCCGCCTTTTGCAGATTTGGCGCACAAAGATTCATCGTGAGCGGTGTGAGCGTGGTAATAAAATTGGAAGCCAGATTTATCTCCCGCAGGGCAGTGAGATCAATCGGCTCCGTTAGCCAGCTCTCCCCAGTAAGCTGATTGTGTGCCATGGAGAGAGATGTGATTGTGTCGGTAAAGAAAGACAATGAATTCGGGAATTGTGTAAAAGTATTATGTTGAAGTCGCACTTCGCGCACGGTGTGTGCAGCCGCAATTTTTGAACACACGACTGGGTGTAATGAAGATGACTGTGTGTTCGATCTGTCAAGAAGACCGCCCTGCTTTATAGGCCACGTTTGGCTGCTAAGTGTATGTGAGCGCGAGCGAGCAGGAGAATGAGGCGCTGACGTCGGCGGGGTGGCAAAGTCATCAAAGTCCGAACGGCCCTCATCGTCGTCGTCGACGCCGTTAGCCGGGGTGCCCGGGTCCACGTCGCCATTCGTACGCGGGGTAGTCGGAAACCCATTCCCAAATTGCTCGATCCCGCCGGTTTCACTCTGAGGTAGCGGTTCCAATCTCGCCGCCAACGCGTCCTTCACCTCTTCGGTTGTCAGAGACGTAAATTTCTTATCCCTAAGGGGATTTCCCGTTATCCGCAGCATTGTCAGGCTATCCATTCGAGCAACCTCCGGAGGAACGACTCGGATGTCGTTACTAGTAAAGTCTACATGGCGTAGGTTATCAAGGGTCGTGAAACCTTCTGGGAAGGCAGTGATGCTGTTCTCATCCGCATTGATGGTAAGAAGATTGGTCCAGGAGCTCACATCAGGGAGGGATGAGATGCGATTCATGGACACCGTGAATTGATTCAAAGATGGCAAGCTGAGAGGTTGCGCGTCATCTACAAGAAGTTGTATCTGGTTTGCCGCAACATCAAGGATTTGTAGCTGTGGGATGCTTTCTATTCCGGGCCCAATAAGTGTTCCGGCAAGCTTGTTCTTGCGAGCAAGCAACTCAGTGAGTGGAAGCTTTGAAAGGCTCTCAAACGGTAAAGTCTC
The DNA here is from genome assembly GCA_902825475.1 of Hypomontagnella monticulosa. Taxonomy (NCBI): domain Eukaryota; kingdom Fungi; phylum Ascomycota; class Sordariomycetes; order Xylariales; family Hypoxylaceae; genus Hypomontagnella; species Hypomontagnella monticulosa. Next base: position 3,084,718 of record CADEBF010000009.1, read on the forward strand.
GAACGCATTCTCATTCAAGTTGAGCATACGAAGGCGTACTAGCTTATCGACGCTGTCGGGAAGCGATGAAATATTATTCCCATGCAGATCGAGAATTTCGAGATTTGGCAGATTCGCGAAATAGTTCTCTTCCATACGGCCATATAGAAGATTGTTGCCGAGCTTTAAATCTCGAATCGTGGTCAGCTGCGAAATAATCTCTAGGCAATTGTTCGTGAGCTTATTTGCCGCCTGTCTCAGTCAGTACCTAGTATTTATAAATCACGCTCATACAGACTAGAAAGGGGTATAATTTACCAAATTTAATGACGTCAACAACTGAAGACGTCTCAATCCCATGGGCAAAGCAATCAAAGTGTTGCCGTGCAGATCCAATGACTCTAATCCCCCAAATAGACGTCCTTCGCTCTCATCTTCATTTGCTAGGTCGCTCGGGTCGGTGTCCGGGAAGATAGCATCATCAATCGTTTCTAGCTCGTTGTCCGCAGCCACGAATCTAGTCAGATCCACACTCTCGGCCCATGCGCCCCCAGGACGATCGAGAGACTCCAGGTCGTACATCTTCAAAACTTCTGTCGGAATCTCTTTCAGACCCATGGCCGCGATGTTGAGCCTTCCGGTAGTTCTAGCACTAGCGATTCGCGATTGCATGACTTTACGGTTCTCATTTTCAAATTTGCGCTGACCAAATGGATCATCGGACAGACCAAAATCAAACGTGGTATCCGTAGGAATAACCGGTGTTTCTTCGGTACTGGGTGATAATGCCCCTGAGACCTGCCGCGACGCGGTACGCTTCGCCGCCTTTGCTTTGGCGATCTGCTCTCGCAACGCAGCAGATGACTTCCGAGCAGTGGATATTGGCGCTTCCTCAACCGAGTCCACCGTCAACGCCGTAGAAGCGGTGGAAGCACTCGATAAGTTGCGTCCATCACCGGAGGTACTCGACGATTTAGCTGACGCAAGTGACGCTTTACGAGACGGACTAGGTGGGATTTCCGAGACTATCGGTTTGTCCAGGGATGGCAAAGAAGGTTTCCTATACAGGTTGTTCATGGAAGCCCTCGGCTTCAAAGGGCGAACGGCAACCGTTTTCGATCCCTGCTTAGAAGCTGAGGTTTCGAAACGTTTCTCCGGACTTGGTGTAGAGGGGCCTACGGAAGCGGATAATGAGGATCGAGAAGGAGCCTTTTTGAGACTAGACCGTGGGTTGAAGGTCGACGTAGCCTTGGTAACAGGTGTCTTGGAGGCAACAGTAGAGACCCTCTTGGTTGGTGTTCCGAGGACGGTTGAGAGAGGCGGCTTATAAGTATTTGTGGAAGCTCTAAAGTTAGTATAGATGCTATCCGGTTGTCCCGAGCTCGATCCTGGCCGACTAAGCGACCGAGCTGTGCGTGCAACTGGTCCATCCGACTGATAGCTTGAGCCCGGCCTTGACCTCGACTCCCCGCTACCCTTGGATTGTGGTCTTCGAGCCGCTTCCATCTCAAAGAAATTACTACCGCGTCGTTTGAAAGCGGGGGAAGAGGGTAGCTGTGAAAGAGTCTCGATTGTTCTCTCACTAAGCGATTGACGAGGCCTTCTTGACCGTGGTTGTGACAGAAGTGTGTCGAAAGTAACGCCTTCATCAGCCGACCTCGTCAACGGCGGGAGCGACTCGACAGCAAACTCGTCGTCGTCGCGATCTACCGGGGATAAAGTACCCCCAGCGGATGTTGTAGGGGAAGCCTGAGCAAGTTGACCCGAGGGCCGCCGCCTAGGCACTAAGGGTTTCTTGAAAGGCTCGTCAGGGGCATCTCGGCCATTCTGTGCTGTAGCGTGCTTAGGACCACGAGACAAGCTTCGATTCCTAGTGGTGACATCTCGTCGATTGGTCTGGGAGCTCACGGGAGGTGCATTGGACCTCTGGGTCTTACGTATCGTCGAGGAGGTACTAAGCTGTTCTCTAGAAGGGGTAGCGCGGAGTCGGGGGTTTCGAGCATTGTTGGCAGTTGTAGATTGGGTTGAGCGTCCGCGTATCGGTTCGACGGGCTGCTGGGCCTGGGAGGAAGCACTTGTAGCAGTTACGGTGGATCTAGGCATAGGGAGACGTGATGTCGGCCTGGGGAGTGCGCTGGCTCTGTTGTTGCTGCTGCTGCTGCCACTGCTATTCCCACTGCCAACTGCACCGATCGAGCGTTTCTCATCCATCTTGATGGCCGAGCCCAAGTCAATATAAGGAGTACATCGGCTAGTCTCCCTCCTATACGAGTCAATAGTAGCCGTGGGCGAAGACGGCGTAAAAGTATTGAGAGCCCGTACGCAATACACGATACTCGACGCAATACTTGACGGAATTGCTGTAGAATAGGAAAGGAGAGGGGAGAAAAGCGTTGGCCAAAGAAAATAATAATCCCAAGTCAATATTAGATTTCGGGTTATTATTACGAACCTTGGTCTAGGTACTGCTTAGGTATGTATGTACTTCCAAGGATTATTGAACAGGGTTGAAGTGATTTAATGACCAATAGATGACAAGAAACTAAATAACCAAGCAGCTTCAATCGCAATGTTCCTTGGCTACCGGGTCCCAAACATTGTAGTAAACATTTGAACAATTAAACAAATTTATCAAAGCGCCATCCATGGATATGTATTAGCGGTACCTGCTGAGCTTTCTTCAGGCTTTCAAGTCCACTCCAGGGCTACAAAGACGGGCCGCTAAGGGGAGATCCGTACAGTAGGTAGGTACTAGGTAGTAGGTACTATATAGGTAGGTAAGTACCCGTGGATAGATGTAGGTTACAAGTCGCTACCTACTATGTATGTACCCATGTTAGCAACCGCGTCCGACGCCACCAATTACCACGCGTTGACGACGTGCTAGAAGGGAACTAATTGAGAACTAATTGGGAACTACTATGTACATGTACCATAGTAATTGGGGTCGGATGGGGTTCAAATGTTGGATGGGCACTGGGCAGATGGGTACTATGTAGATGGGTACTATGTAGATGGGGTCGGATAGGTGGGGTACACAGATATACCCCGGTCCCAATGCCGCTAGCGTCTCGCTTGAACCATCCGTGGATAGGTACTGTAGTAGTGCCCTTGCAGCTTACAGCTCGCAGCTTGCAGATGGTGGTTGTTCCTTGATGGATGGATTCCTCGACAATCACCATGAACATGTTCCGGTCGCCGACATATAATTCTCGGTCTTGAAGAAGAAGAAGAAAAAAAAAGAAGGGGACGGGAAGGGGGAGGGTAAGGTAGCGAACAACCTATCACCTCCTATATAACTATTACTAATTACATCTTCAATTCTTCACACATGGTTTCACCACATCGACAAGACAAAAAGATTATGAAGAGTCTCAGCCCTGTTATCAATGTCTTAGGAATATTTGCAGAATATTGATGTTCCTCATACAGCAACAAGGCCACGATAATTTAAGGGGTCAAGACTGAGAAGGATAAAGACAATGGAACTGTGAAGAGGTCTCCTATTGGATGCGAATGCTCATGTATGTAACATTACCATGCTCGACTTCGGATGGCCCTAGCGAATTTCAAGAGGAATCCCACGCCGTGTGGTAGCTCTGCATGTGCTAGTCTCCTTCTATATAAGCAATCCTTCGCCCGTCATACCACCCTCTATGTATTAGTGTATCATTGTACGAACGACCAAAGCTGAGAATGTGTCAGATCCATCCAAGATTTCCCATTGCTGTTGTTTCTAAAGTATTCGCCACCATAATATTACTTATACTCAGCATACTAACTAATAGTTGTTTGCTTTTGGCTGTTACACTACCTACCGGCACCAAACAATCCGAAATGGACGTGGAAGCTCTAGGGCTGTAACAGAGACGAGATCAATGTGATGGGCTGATATGTATATTAGTCTCGGACTACGTACATAGTAGACACTCCCTTGCTAGCTCTGTGTGTTGTGTATGCTATATCAGGTTAGAAAAGGAATCATCTAGCTTCGATGTCTAACAAATCTTGACGCTCATAATCGTCACTAAGCAGCATAACTATCGCTACTGTGATATGGTAACACTATGCTAGCTATAAACTACCCTCCGAGAAAGGAGGGCTAAGGTTCCTCTACGAGCCAGTCTTATGAAGTGCTCATAGGAAAGGATATGTAATCTTTGTGGTCGAGAGGATCTAGGTCTAGCTCGCCTCGTCATTTAGTAGTAATAGCTTCGAATCAAGTGAACAATCTGAAGCAAATGAATTGAGCGTCAATTTGCGCAGAGATGTTAATATCAATGTGATTTCTTCGAATGTATCTAGCAGGCTATATTTGAAAATCTGGCACGTTGAGCTTATAGTGCGTACACAGATGAGGTTGTTATCCAAAATACTCGATCTTATAGGACGGCTACCGTATTCATTGGATGGAGGATGCTATCTCCGACTTCTCTATCTCTCGCGTCCCACAAGCACATACGGCCTATATTCGATTAACAGTTGAAGTATTAATTTAGAACACACACATACAAATATAGTTCAGACTTATACCTAGGTGAGTAGGTACAAATGCAATCGTCTTGCCCCCCATATCCATCAATATTTTTGATATCATCATACAATGCTTATAAGTGTGCTTAATGATAATACTTAATAATTAAATCTGACGTGAACTATAGGTGGGTAGAAACTCGAAAAAGAGGACGAGCAGGAGAAGAAGAAGAAGAAGAAGAAGAGGAAGAAGGCTCGGAGCAGGGTCATAAAGTCATTTGGGATAGTTTTAAGGGATTATATAAGGGGGTTAGTTATTCGACATTAAAGTCGATAGAAACAGCTACGCACCAAGGCTATGGGATGAGGCGATAGTGGTATCTTAAATAGTAAACTGACGTTCTATAATCTACTATGTTCTATGGAAAAGCTAAGCTGCATATCAATCGTGGTAAGAATGTTGAAAAAGGCTTGGTGATTACATATGTACCTACTCATACTAGTAGCTACAATCCGTCTGATGCACTTTCGTACCTGGTGGCCTGAATAATACTCCCGTTAAGATATGGCCAAGGGAAAACATAGTCACTATTTGAGTAAAAGACGAATGCAGATTTCTAGGAGGTGTGAATGGAATTATACCAATTCTACCTTTTACTCCACTATCGGCCATGAATTCTCATCCACGAGACCATGGTATCGTATAGCGTCTCTAATTGGTATACGCAATGGCCTTTATTGAAGATTAGATGGAAGCCTCTTGTTAGAAGGCTATCTTAGTGGTCCGTATGTAAAAGGTCGTTCCCCCTATCCGGGTGTTAGCTCCTGGTCTCATATAAGAAGGCTCTTCCCTTGGATAGGGGGGGGGGGGGGTTCTACAAGAGATGAAGGCCCGTGGTTCCTGCGGAATAGGGGCTGAGGCTCATCGCGCAACGACAGATTCTGTTTCCTAGGCTTCTTGGTCCCCATTGTGGCAACAATACCTGAGATTCGCATTCCTCTTCGATGGAAGACAATGATACTACTCCTTGAGGGGTTATGAAAACGTAAAGCTGCCTGTCCTTGCGATACAAAATATTCTAATGGGTATCGAAAGGTATTATGGACGAGGGCCTTATATATAGCAGAATACAACACTTGGTATATTGGCGTGTATCCTAAGATGTCTTGGACCATGCATTGGCTTCGATATTCGAATAGATAGGGGCTATACAAATGGGACTCAAACAAGTATCGGAAAAATGGTCATCTGGTGAAGTGCTATGAGAAATAGCACTGTGGATATCTTGCACCGTTGCTCCCATCTCTGTGGTCGATTTGTAACAGCTGAGTCTTACGTGTGAGCATCTGAATCAGGGGGTGAAAATGACGGAGTTTGCGGTATATGATGCGATAATCCGTCAATATTATATACCGGATGGCTAGCGAGGCACCCCAATCGTGACCAACCAAATAATTAATATCCATTCCCAGCCTGTTCCGTGTTACCTTGAGCGATGATCATTGCAAATCTACTGCATTGCTGAGGCTATTCTTAGTCACGGTTAAATACCTATGCATGTTGCGACCGGTCACCGACGTGGCAGGGAGAAGTATGAACATAAAGCCTAGACCTCGCTGTTCTCTTTTTTAAGCCAAACATCCGTAAAAAAAAATCTGTTCTCTATACATAATACATAGTAGCCATGTATGCCCCTTCTATACTCCTATTTGCTTTATCATCCGGCGTTATGGCTGCAATGCGCTTCCATGTACCCGAACCCGCTCGAGTCCGTGACGATCCAACACCGACAAAGTGCACATCATCGGCGCTTACCACCATCACCACCATTAACAGAGGGAATGAGGGGATCTGGGTAATTAGGCCAAACATATCAGACCTCAACGAGCTCTTCAGGTTTAGGCAGAACGACTGGCTAAGCAACAACCATCAAGAAGTGCTCGACACCTGTAGTAGTATCTGTTTGGAGGGCAACAATACTGCTGACCCGGGTACCTGGCTTCCGAGTGGGAAGTACTTCCAAGGAGCGTTTGTTAATACGCCAGGCGGCAACCCTCCGGACCATATCCTATGGCAATGTGCATGTTACGACCGAGCAGTCTCGAGCAAAGATCTTGCGGTAGGGGGAGGAGTTTGGAATAACGCAAACCCAGGAAGTGGAACGAGTAAGCCGAGCCCCTTTTCGTTGTTTGATTCCCTTCTACTACAACCGGATATTGGATAAGCAGGTATCCATTTGCTAATTCGAGCCTCAGTAATCAACCGTGCGTGTTGATCATGTTTTTACGAACGGTGGAAGACAATGAATTCCGCAGAGTGTTCCGTCTTTGTAGTATAAAAACATACATGTACATGCTATCGTTTAAGACGAAGCTGGTAGCCAGGATATGACATTATGAAGATTATTATTCTCTTGCTTTGGAGACATTATGATCTATCAAAGTTATTAGGTCATCTCTCATTACCGCTGCAGATTCCAAGCATGTGACAGTTGGGCAGAAAACTATCCATATGATTGGAAATGCCCGGTCGCTGCATCAAACCGTTGGCTCGTTCCAATAGTCTCTTGTGGAAACACGAAGCTGCTAGAAAATAACCCCAACCAATGGATAACTGCTTTGATGAGATGTACTCCGATAAATTTGAAGCAGGTCTCGGTACCGTCGTTTGAAAATTGACACATCACTTAGAAAAGATCTAACTCGCTTAGAAGCCTCTTACTCTCGAAGCCAAGGCAGCAATTCCGCTGGTATTTATAAAGCATTCCAGTAGGCATTTGGAATATTCGCCCACAGAGCCCTCTCCTATTTCATATCTCGCACCACTGTCAACTTTGCAGACAAGTCTAGTATTTGCGACTAAATTTGCAATAAAAATGGTAGTTACTTTTAATACAGAAGCTCTGAACGGGCTCTGTTCCGACGACCAACTTGAGCTCCTGGATGCTATCGACCATCTTCGTCTTCAAGGCATCGACCACTACATTTCCTTGCCACAGATCATCGTGTGCGGCGACCAATCATCCGGCAAGAGTTCCGTCCTCGAGGCGATCTCAGGAGTTCCTTTCCCAATCAAGAGCAACCTGTGTACTTGTTTCCCAACTGAACTCGTACTTCGGCGAGCACCTGACACTGGAGTTGCTGTCTCCATCATCCCCGATGGATCTGTGTTAGGAAAGAAAGGTAAGAAGAAGCGCGCTACTCAGACGTTCCACGAGGAACTCGAAGGATTTGAAGGCTTTCCCGACCTCGTCGAAAAGGCCAAGGCAATCATGGGCATTTCAATGTCAGGGAAAGCTTTCTCAAAAGACCGCCTCCGAGTTGAGATTGCAGGCCCTGACAGACCTCACCTCACCATCATCGATATGCCGGGCCTTATTCACTCGGAGACGAAGTCGCAAAGCGCCGAAGATGTGAAGCTGGTCGGGGAGGTTGTCAAAGATTACATGGCGCAACCTCGAAGTGTCATCCTGGCCGTCGTCTCTGCCAAAAATGACTTTGCCAACCAGGTGGTACTTAACTACGCCCGAGAAGTTGATAACCGAGGCAGTCGCACCATGGGTGTGATTACGAAACCTGATACCCTAGTCTCGGGCTCTGGCAGTGAAGCTCTATATGTTTCGCTCGCTAAGAATAAGGAGGTTAACTTCGACCTTGGTTGGCATGTACTCAAGAATCTCGATTCGGAAACCCAGAAAGGCCCGTCTCTTCTGGGCCATCGCAACACGGAGGAGGCCCGGTTCTTTTCCGGGGGTGCTTGGAAAGAACTTTCTCCATCAATGCTCGGAATCAACGAGCTAAGAAAAAAGCTCAGTAATGTGCTGCTCCAGCAAATAGCCCTCGAACTCCCTAGTTTAATCAGTGAGATCGAGCTAAAGCTAGATGGTTCGCGCGGAGAACTCAAGAGGCTTGGAGAGCCAAGGCTTACCCCTGATGAGCAGAGAGTTAGACTTCTACAGATTAGTCAAGACTTTCAATCACTTGTCGAACGCTCTCTCAGCGGGACATACAACGACAAGTTTTTCGAGGATGCCGAAACATCACAAGGGTACAACCAAAGAGTTCGCGCGGTAATTCAGAATGAGAACGCGGAGTTTGCTCGTAAACTTCTGGAGCAAGGCCACCAGCGCCAGATTTCGGCCGAAGCGAGGACAAATTTTGAGGGTTCCCAGCAGCTCATTACTCGCGACACATTCCTCAAACATGTCCGGACAATGATGCAAAGAACTCGAGGCCGTGAGCTCCCGGGAACATTCAGTCCCATGATTGTGGCCGATCTTTTCTTTCAGCAATCATCTCCGTGGGAACATATTGTGCACAGTCACGTTGTGAAGGCTTGGGAAGCTGCTAAGAAATTTATCGAACTTGTCATTACGCATGTTGCGGACACATCAATCAGCGGATCTCTACTTGACCAAGTGTGTCAACCGGCTCTCGATGAACTTCTCAAGCGAGCCAAAGGCAAGACCGACGAATTGCTAGACTCATATCGACGTGTCCACCCGATTACCTACAACCCTGATTACGCGCAGGCTGTACGCCAGATTGGGACGTCTCAGAAGGATGAATTTTCGCGTATTGTTCAAAATTTCTTTGGTGTGAATTCTCTTCAAACGAATCAGTATCTTCATAACCAATACTATCAACTCAGTACGCTAGTTGATAGACTGGCTGGGATTACGAAGCCTGATATTGAGAGCCTTGCAGCTTCTGAAGCCCTGGACGGCATGCTTGCATACTATAATGTTCGTGCTTGTTTGTCTCGTCATCACCATTACTAACTAGTTACTAATTGGAACTACTCATCCAGATTGCCGTGAAACGTTTCGTCGATAGCGTTGCTACCGAGGTCATCGAGCAAAAGATTCTCGGCGCTCTCTCCGATATTCTCTCCCCCGTGGCTGTGTTTAAAATGTCACCGGAATTGGTGGGACTTATTGCTGGCGAATCTCGCCAGAGCCGAACGAAGCGGAAGAAATTAACCAAGAAGATCGACATTCTCCAACAAGGGTCGGATACTTGCAAGCGTTTCGTTGATTCGAAAATAGGTGGTAAGGACTAAGACTTCTCGATCCCATCTAGAGCTAACTTCGAATGCAACGTGTAGGCAACGGGACCTCTTCGAAAGATACTGAAGATGGGGAGGAGCTGCACAACGGTGATGATGGACAAGTCAATGGCGAAGAACTAGATGAAGACTAAGAGGAGCACGGGTAATGCTTGAAGGAGAACGTATGGGTCACTTTGATTTATTTGTGCGGGAGATAAACATCTGGCAAAACCTATGATAGGCACGCGATGGCGTGAGATGCCCTCCACCCCTAATGTCTCCCATTTGGTGGGGAGCTAGCTTGTGCGGACCAAGATCATGACAAGTGGCAACTGATATGTATGAAATAACGATCAACTGTTATAATTAGCAAGCAACTATCTGCTCGGTCATTACATGTCTCTATGTATACTCTCGATCTGTTCTAATGAACTGACACCTTATGATGCAACTCCAAGTCATGCAAAAAGCCCTCCACTCTAGTGGTATTGCCAGTCTAGTTCCTTTCATGATCTGTAAACTCGTCTCAGTTCAAAATGACTCAGACATGCCTTCCAAATGCTCCCTTTTAGGTATGGTTTCCAACTGTATGCATGGTATGGTAAATAACGTAAAAGTGTCCGGAAATGGAACCGGAAAATTCGAGAAAAAAAAATCAAAATGGGTATACAACGCCTCGACCAATGCGGATGTAGTTACGTGATCCCCTAATTCGTGTGCTGTCGCGTGAATTCATTCGTCGTCAATTATCGGCCAAGGAGCCAGCCCATTTTCCTTCCCCCTTTCTCTCCAGTCTCATCGCAATCGAGTTCCAGACGGTACCGCCTGACGCTCCCGGTATCGTCGTCGAATCCAACCCGCCGGCTCGACTTGGGCACGAAGCAGTCCGGGACTACGTGCTTCATAAACCAACCCTTGACACCCCGGCTCGCGGCATCGATGGCGGCGTATTCAAGTCGCCGAGTGTGGTCGCTTGTCCAATAGTGCGTAGTTTGCGGCGGGGGAGGGTATGCAGGTCCAGCATCGTGAGAATCCACACCCTCATCTAGGGTCCCAGAGAGTGATTCCGGCGGTGGAAAGTAGTAATAAGAGGTTGGCGCTTGCTGTAACTGGTTTGAATGCGGAGTCCGCGCACTTAAATGTCTTAGCTGTGGGCTTGGCGATGACTTTGTAGCACGACGAATAGAAGGCCGTGTTCGTGGTCGAGTCTGGGAAGAGCTCGTGGACATTGTGGAATTGCGTCGTTGAGAAGATTGAGATGCAATAGACCCAGGCCTGGGGCGAATAGACTCATATCCAGAATCATGACGAAGAATAGGCTTGAATTCGAATTTGTCTTCCTTGCGTGAAAGTTTCTGATTTCTGGCGGCGGTAGAAGTCGTCGGAGACTCATATAGCTCGATGTCGTGGAAGCTATGATACGTAGTATCTGATCTAGCGACACTGGTAGCTGAATGGGATCGGTGGAGGTTCGTAGGCAATGGAGAGAGCCGTGACATCTTGACAATTTTGGTTGTTCCCCCAATACATGGGAAACATGGGAAATATGATCAGGGAAGAAGATTCCAAAACCTCAAGCTTGATAATTAATTTTGTGGGATGGGAGATGTAATATGGCTTCTCTTAATGCTGGTCCGGTGATTCTGCAGAAAAAGGAGCGTTGCTGTGGTGAAACGGAAGAAGTGCAGAACAGATTGCCAAGAAGTTAGAACGAAGTTGCGGTCTGAATCCAAGTCACTCCAAAATGGAGAGATGATGTGTATGAACTTAACGACTTGAAGTTAATCTGCAGCAACCGGTCAGGATAGTGCTAGTGGATACGGACGAGACTCATTATGCGGGCTCAGATACATTGCTGTGCTGTAGGCGAGTATGATATGGGACTATTTGCACGATGCTATTGCTAGGAGGTCAGGAGGTTAAGGAGGCATAGGTAGCTGCCCACTATACGGCATACGGCACCAGCGCAGGCGCAGGTGTGGTCTTGCAAATAAGGGAATTGGATGGACCAACTGTAACTGAAATGATGGATAATCTGTAGTATAATAGTGCGGATTTGCCCATGGAGAGCAGAAATCAGGGTGAACCCAAACGTAATCGTAGGTGAACGTCGATGAGAAAAAAACACACACGGTATGGAATAGAAGCTCTAAGCGACCGTCCGCCGTGAATTTCGCCCCTCAGTCGTCTTGCAGGGCTAAGGAAAAGATTATTGAATGTTTATTTTCAAATTTGTTGGGTGAAGAAGCGGTCTGGCATCGCTTGACTGTTTTAGGAACCAGAAGTAGTTATCGTGACCGGTGTGACCCCGCTGAAGCTTCAAGGACCCCACGTTATTCGCCGTCGTTGGCCACAGTCGAAGCGGAGTGGAATACCATATATAGGGAGCGGCAACAAGACAAAAGATCGTAAGGCCTCCAGTTAAACTAGTCCCCAGCGGCGCGGAACTTTTCGAACACGGTAATCGGAATGAACTACCAGCAATTTGGAACCCTTGGGTCGTGGAAGAGGTATAAATGAAGATGGGCAGAGGGGAAGAGAATGATTTTTTAAATACTGTGTACTACCTTCTTACTACCTAGGTAGATTTCTTTTGGTCGGCGGTTCTCTACATGTATGCCGTGTACCTCGTGGCTATCCGAACTTGACGATCATAGCCCTTGCATCAATGTGCATGCAGGACCAGGACGGAACGGGATGGCCCTAGTCTTTAGATTGGCGATGGTTCGTCGATGGGTTGGGTATGTAATCCGATGTCGCTGACGATGGTCATAAATACCTATCAAACTAGGTATCAAATACCCCAAACTTCAAGCTCATTAGTGACAATTGGGTTCCGCTTGGCAGTGGACGGCGGTAAAGGCCCGGTCCCACGAAGACTACGACTTTATGAGAGGTGGGGTTTAATGATAGAATTGTCAACGAAATAGAGAACAATCTAGGAAGTGTTTATAACTATCAACTCGAGCTATCTGTCACTTTTTTTCAGCGACCTAGGAAAGGACCAGATTTTCACCAGATTTTCACATGCTTGCCGTTCCTCTCCAGCCTGCTGCCATGTCATAGGTTCAATGTTATTATAACATAATTGGGAGACCAGGGTGGCGTGGCTCTTGATCCCCGCGCGCGTCACAAGGGTGGCTTGGCTGGTCCATCATGAGCTGTATTTGGCGGCATCACCTGGCGCGGTCTCTACCAATCGTCTCTTGTGCATGCCACTCAGCTTGTCGGACCAGCCAATAATGGCATGTCGCGTACCTGTTGATGAAACCCCGTCAGAAGGCTATTTAAACCATGGTTACTTGCAGCTCCCCGGCTCCACTCAGGCACGCTTGCTTGCGTCTAGACTTCCCGAAGATATCATCCAACAATATTCCGTCTAATTAATAGATGTTGAACTGTGAACCTCGGGCATTTTGATTTGCCTAAGCCATACATGTATGAACCAAGAACTTAGTGAGGATTATATAGACGGCGACGAGCAGAGTAGCCGTATATATGCTTCAAAGGGCGTGTATATCTTGAATATGGTTCCCATCAATGAGTATCCAGTCCTAATTACCTGCATGTAGGTAGTCGCAGAGTAACATTGCTTACCTGTTGGTATGAACACCTATCGGACGAAGGGCACACGATAGAAAGCCAGTTCGCGTTCACAACAGGCCTGCCGATACAGATCATGCCTGATGGTCTGTCAACCTCGGCGAGTTTGCGTGACGTGTCTTAGCAAGACTTATGCCGTGATACAAACGAGCTGTTTCTCTGATAGTTAGGCCCAAATGTCACGTAATTCAACAGTCTCAGAACTCTTGAATCTTACCGGCAAAGTCGGCACGTGCTATGAAATACCGACTAGGGAGAAGCAATATTATTAATTAGTATGTCCCAGGAATCTGTGATGGCTTTTAGAACAATCACGACTTTGGGACCGTAGAAATCGAAAATTGCCGACAACCGAAATCCCCGTGACATCTACATGGTAGGGATCGTGGCTAAACCCCGGGAATGTTATTACTAGGTAATATATACTATGTAGGTATATAACTCACCTAACCCACCGTACCCCCTATTCCCTCAAGCTTACCGCAATCATTAGACTCGCCATATATGATGTTGCAACCACGTGGAAAGGAAAAATACAACTCCCGCGTCAATCCCCAGTGACTTGAACATTTTCCTTGATCTGAAAAGGGGCCCTAGAGTGTCTTATATAAAGAGGGCTAGTTTAATTACGGCGGCTATCCATGTTGCAAATGTTCACATCTATTATTTCGCCTTGTAAACATCTGACATCATTTGGTAGCAGTCTCTGATCGTCCGAGGCAATTTCATCAGCACTGGCTTGATATAGAACTTGGGGTTTTCCCTTTGAGTATTATCTTGACCAGATGGACGGCTAAAGGGAGTCTAAGAGGATACTGGCTATTGGTAAACTGGCATGTTGATATATCATCGTGTAGCAACGACGATGTCCATTCGATACACCGCTACGAGACTTCATGAAATGACGAAAGTTAAGCTAGCAAATCTTCGTCCCTTCTATTTTGTACACTGGTCTTAGCGATCCCTAACTTGTACGTATCACCTTGCAAGTTTCTTAACTACTATGTAATTCTAATCTTGCGAAGAGTCGCACGCTCTTGACGACTTCCTCGCGAAGCATTGGTATCGAGATAGATAACCCGCCTAACATACTCCCGATATCTAAATGCCTCTAGGTAATTGCTATAAGCCTAACTTTCCGGAACCTAAAATCGACTACTAAATTCTCCAATAATAACGGTAGACTTTGATGAAGGCGGTTCTCGTCGATGCCCCCAATGAATACCATCTTCGCCTCTCCTTAGGATAGCATCCAAGGCAGACTGCAAGAAATCCACCTTCATATTCTCTCTACGACCGTCAGCATCCCTGAGGCCGGATGCGATACACTCCGTTGGGCGGCAAAATTGACTAAAGAGCGAATTCAACAGCGTAATTGATTCATCCCGGTTATCGGGGTAGAAGCAATAGTACTACACGCGAGCAAACTGCAGCCCGTCCTTCTTCTGATAATAAAGCCGGACCGAGAAGGGTTCCAGGATGCATTTCCTTGTACTGGGGATCTCATAGATCGAGAGAAGCCTTATAGATATGCTCGAGTCTAGCTAGGGCACCCTTTAGAGATATCTCAATATCCGAGTTGAGGTACGTATTCCATATCGTGATGTGTCCTAAGGTTTCTCTACCTAGCCACAGAGTGTGTCTACACCTACCTAAAATACTAGTACTTAGCGCAGTTGGATGAATTACTGGTGTCGGTGACATTCGGACTATTTCTATGCTGGATTGTCTCCTTTCTATAAGGGCATCCCGAATCCTACACACTTCCGCCTTCACTACGCGAGCCTCACGACTGAACGTGTTAGCTTGTGACATCGATAATAATTTGCGCTAGCTTTACACCATCTAGCTTAAAAGAAGTATCACAATTTTTGGTATCACGCTGGGGAGGATCATCGAGCAGTTTCTCGGCTCTACTCTTTTTCTATGTCTGCGAGAGAGTGCTTTTCGCCCCTGTTGCATCTTGCTTTCTCTCTTTCATCGGGGCCCTGCTATTCGTGACCCCGCCGTGGATTATGATACTCAGTTCTTCAAGGAGACCCGCGACGCTAACCGAACATTCGTTGACTGTTGTACTCAAACCCGACTGACTCATCGTATCACTGGTAGATGTGTGATCAACGACTAGTAAGAGGCTATCATTTCTGAGTGTAGCCTTAAGGGATGAGACTTCTACTCTAATATCCCTTGGCGTGTCTTTGGCTGTTTCCATGAAAGATTAACACTGACTTACCAGCTTAATGTATAAATCTAAGGACATGTCTATGCTTGTCGTGAAGCTAATAGCTATTTTACTATAGACGGTTCTGTGTCGAGCGCCTACGGAATTGCGGGTTCGGAAAGAAAAAAAATTGATCATAATTCCTGGGGCGACTCCGGGATAGTTACGATGGCCGTATAAGGCAAATCCTTACTTAAGAGTTCTTATCGGTAGAGCTTCTATGACTAATGACGACTGAACATATTTGCGTGAAGACTTATTATGCGGATTTTGGTAGTATAACGAGGTGGGCCAAGAAGCCTGAGAAACAACTCTATTACTACGGGAGGAGCCTTAACCCTTATCTAGCTAAAACTACAGGTTTATATATATAAACCGCTCTTTATTTCTAGTAGACCCCCTTATCTAAGGAGAAGAGCCTTCCTATCCAAGGCTAGGGCTACCCGGGTTATCTCCTTACACACAGGTTATTGGGATAGCCTTCTAACAGGTAGCATAGGCTAAACACTATTATGGATGTATACAGTTTGAGAAGAATATAGCATTGATACCTGAGTAATGAAAACTATGGCCTTATTTCTTGTCTTGATTATATAATGCTTTACTGTGGTGTCTGGTTGCTATTAGTTGATTTCTGTCTCCGGCGGCGTCACGATGTGAACGGAGAAGCCTGGGGGCAACCAGATTGTTCTACTAGAAGCCTTAGCCTTCTCTAACTCCGAGTGCAGACCTATGTGCTATGGAGGTCGTTTATCCTTCGGTAGATACCCTTACACTGGGAAGAGCACAAGACAGAGCTCTACGGCGGGAGAGACGGCAAAATGGGGAAGTCGCTCCAGCGTGATGCATCCATCCATTACCCACATCTCGAGAATAACGAAAGACTCGACTGGGAGAACTTGTTGAGGGCTTCGTGGTCGAGTTAAGCCCGACTATCCGCATAGATGCCTACGTTCGATAACCCATTTAGTCCAGTATGATTAGACAAAAATCGGTAAAGAGGGATTTCAACGGCATGCGCACTACGCTAAGTTAAAGGACGAGCAAAGTTATTAAATCCAATCCATGGAGAGAAATGTTATAGAAATCTGGAAAGAGTAATACCTACATACTGTATATGTGTAGTATTTTGTTTACTTTGTATCTGTTAGATACCTACATTACACAATTGTGGCACGGGTGAGCCTTCGCCTAATTACGTACCTACACTAGCTCAACTCCTACTTCACGACCACTCATGAGGTATGTCAAACTGATTGACTTCTTCTGCGCTATATTTGATATGTTGTCTTTTCGGTCGCCTTCTGTACTCAGCGTAAGGTCTCGAATTGGAAACGGTGTGCGTTGCAGGATGGATACGGCGATTCATGTGATTTAACGAAGCGGGACAGCGGGACAGCTTCTTGCTCGGCTGACTTGGGAGAACTGACCATACTACTGTATCCAGATAGTTAGGGTCATGGAACACTCTGTGGTGGCATGTAAGCTCTGTCTAAGCGCCAAGAGACGGGATCATTGACAATATTCCTAGACCATTTTCTTCTTCTGGATAGCGGAGCTAACACGCACTTGGAGATGAGAAGGTTTGTATGAGTACGACGGAGGTGTTTTGGTGTGGCTGAGGGACTTGGCGGAGGGGAAGATGTACGTATCAATTGGTATAATTATAAAAAAAATACCCGTTTTAGAAGTTGAAGAGCCGCCTAAGCCGTAGGATATCCATAATGGATATCCATCAATGATATGATTTGGATTCTGTGCATCTCTCGCGCTGAGCCGTTCGAAAGCGGCGCACAAAACGGTTGAGAATACGAGAGGCTTGTCCAGATTCTTGTCCGGATTCTTGTGTCGAGTCCAATAATTATAGCCTCGGCCATGACATCAACTAATCTGTTCTATTAATTTATCTTTGCATGATGGCAGCCACTGACCGGGGAAAAATAGACGATGAGAATCGGATGTTCTGCAGGGCTTAGCGATGCATTGGGCATATATTAAAAGCAAGTATGAGGTAGCTTTGGGGATTTGCGGCTCGAAGAGCGATTGGTTGATGGCGGTCTGTCAAAGGAAGACAATCTAGATCGGAAGAGGAGTTTAGGGAAATTGATTTTCATGAGGTTCCTTGGATTCTTCAGATTCCTTAGATTTCTTGGATTCCTTGGATTTCTCAGATGCATGAGAATCCATGAAAATCCATACGAAAATGTATAAATATACATGATGATACAGTAATCTTCTGGGTTCGAATGCTTCGCCTAGCCTAGGTCTAGCTTACCGTTCAAGCCGTTTGTTTTTTGTTGATACCATGGTACAAAATAACTTATTAGGTCTTTGGGTAGCACAAGGTATATCTGTCACTCAAGTGCTTGCAGTTGGTTGTCGAGTTGTGATGTACATGTACTATATATGTAGCGGTTGTAGCTTACGGTCTGTAGCCTGTAGCTTGTGGCCTGTCGTATATGATACCAGTATTATGTATTCATGAATGGGATCAATTGATGTGGAATGTGTGACGCGTCAGTCAGTCTGTCCTCAGTCATCCGAAGGTACATACACCGATGAGGGTTGTTGGTACCTGAACTGCTATAGTCTCTTACTTATGATATCAATTGATCTAGGTACCTACCTAGGTAGATAATAACAACACTACCTAATATTAACCTTGAATGGTTCCATCGATTGGAACATTGGAAGTTTGCAGGTTTGCAGGTCTGCAGATTTCGAATGTTACCCCATTACCATTATTTGTAAAACCAGATCCACCATAGGGTCGCTCCAGGGCTTGGAGGGGGTTTCGGTTCTTGGATTTTCCCAAGAGTTCCCAGGGGACATGGAGGGGGGACATCCATGGGAGGGGAATACAGTGGTATTGTCCATGGGTTCCATGGGTTATGGAGGGGAACATTTCTTGGGGATATTTAGGTGTTTTATTTCTTGGGTCCTTGCCGAAAGGTTCAAAAATACCCAAGGGTGTCGCCAAGTTAGCTGGCCTGCCCAAAAATACCACCTCCAAGGCTATTACTACTGTACCAATGATCCCTGTTGCGACCCTGCTACTATTATAATACTACCTACCTGAATATGAACTACATGTATAACAAAAAGAATAAAAAGCTGTCAGTTCATTTAATAATAATTGATGTTTAATATTATTTTGACCTTTGAATATTCCGCTGCGAAAAAACTCAAATGCTGCTACCTATTACCTACTTAAGTACTGCCTAATACCTCTAAGGCTACTACCTACTTACATCCATGGATATTGTAGGTACATAGTATATGGTAAGTCTAGTACTGGTTAGGTGTAAGCCTGCTCTAGCTCCGATCTCACGTGACCTAGCCTAACCTTCGAATGTTTGATTCTACATTCCATATTCTACATGTACATTCCATCCATATCAATTGATAACATCATCAATTGATGCACTTTTCCTCTTTTTATCAATTGATCTTTCGGTACTAGGTACAATTACGAATGTACTTCAAATGTTCGTCATATCTATAGATAGGTAATGTAGTCCGGAGGCAATTGTCCAATAAGCCTGCATCTTTACCTATTCGTGTTCCCTTTTCTTTAATGTTTAATGTTGCGATTTCTTAAAAAAATACAAGTGTACCACTCTACTCGAGCTTAGTTACTTTACTTACCTGCCTCTTACCAAAAACACGAAAAAAACATACACACAATAGAAAATAGAACGGGGTAGGAATAATCATTCATGAAATAGGTAATAATTAAAATAGAAAAAGGAGAAACCGAAAAAAAAGACCGCTAACAGACGCGACGCATGTACACATACACATACTCTTACATTCTCAGGCTCATGCTTACACACTTTCTCTCTTTCTTGCACACATACAACATGTCACCAACACGTTGACAACCGACACACCGCAGGTGACCCCATCCATGGCGACACAAACCGGGACAACACACATCTGCATTACATATGTATACGTATATACATCTAAGAATATACTAGTTGACCTACCAGTTGACCTACCTACCTACCTACCTACCTACCTACCTACCTACCTACCTACATATCCAGCCTACAGGAATTCCATCAATTGATCCTGGGTTTCCGGTGAAGTTCGCCGCATCTCCCGCATGGCAATGCTGATTTATTGATGCTGCTGCTGATGCCCATACCCATGTCTATGCCCATTCCATGCCCTGCCGATATCCATGTTTGATGCCAATGCTGATGTGACCGACACTGATGCCGTTGATAACTTGTCGCTGCTGCTACCGCTGCCGCTGCCGCTCACTGCCCAGTGGTTCCGCCTCGATGGGTACTTGGTGTTCGGTGCCTGGTGCTGATGCTGATGTAGATGCCAACCTTGGAACTTGTGCGAGAGGCAGTCGATCAAGTCAAGTCCGTCAGTCTATCAGTCAGTCAGTTGCATCTCACCAATCTGTCAATCATCAATAAACCATTCTCATTACCCAAACCCGCCCACCTGATGTATCATCTATGGTCTACCTACTATTATTTGCATTACTTGGGTATACTGTATTCATAACAACCTTGAAGCTAATAATCATTATAACTACCATCATTATCGTCATCACCACCACCACCACCATCATCATCATCTACTGCACTGATACACAATACCTACCTACTTAAGGTAATTTTACCTCGTTCGGGTTTTATTTCGTCCTTGTCCCTCTTTCAGTGTCCTAGCCCTAGTCCTACTTACTCTCAGCCACAGTTCGTCTCGTCATCTATCATCTACCTACCTACCTACCTACCTACCTCTGTCTGCCGCTGTGTGTTCCTCTCCCTCTTTCTCTCCCTCCCTATCTTTTCGTTCTTACTTACTCTTATTACTCTTACTCACTCTTCTTCCTCTTACTACTTCTACACTTTTCATTTCTTACCTCTCTACTTTTTAAAATTAGAGAAATAAGGCACCGGCTAGTCCGGACGTCCGTCTGATCATCTTAAAGGATCTCATTTCTTTTTTTTTCCCTCTTTTCTTACCCTTTTCTTCCCTTCTCTTTCCCTTCTTGAACATAACGGTCCCCCCCGAATTATTTTAATATTATTTTTATTTTATTATTATTATTACTACTACTACTATTATTATTATTTTATTTCCCCCCCGTACCCTTACCACCACCCCTCCAGCCCTCTAGCCCTCTAGCCCTCCAGCTTCTCTTCCCCCACCACCACCATCAAATACTACAACCATATAACCCGAGCTCCCTCTTTATTATAACTCTTCCTACTTGGAAACCCCTCGGACTAGTTTACTGGTTAAGGGGTCCGTCATGCTGCCTTCGCCCTCGGCCGGCCTTAGTAACATAGCGCCCCCATCAACGGCCGCGGCCACGGGTCCAACCATTGTCACTAGCACCGCTACCTCAGCTCCTCCCGTACCTGGTCCAGGCCCTGCTGCAGCGACAGGGGGAACGTTGAAGCGACCAGCTGCAGCCGACCTGCAGCGCAGTGCCGGCACAAGCGCCATTCCTTCAAAAAGGCAAGCTACATCTGGTACTAGACCAAATCCTATCCCGAATCCGAGTCCCTTGGCTGCTGCTCCTTTGTCTTCAGCTTCGGCCCCTCCGACTACGACGGCAACCCAATCCTATCTTCAACCTCAACCTGCCATGTCCCTACCTGCTGTCGTTACCGAAGAGCAGCTGCTGGGCAGTACTCCCGAGCAATTGATCGCCACCATTCTCCAGATCCAGATGCAACATCAGCAATACGTCGCCCATATCTCGGCCCAATACGATGCCATCAGCCAGCAGCTAAACGACCTCCGTGGGAGCTTAGTAGCTTCCCATCAAGCTGCAGCATCGGTACGTTTATTTCTTTTTATTTCGACTTCTTGTGGTCCGCCCGCGAAAAAATTATTTATACTATATCATCATCATCATCGCTGCTACCGCCACCACTCCCTCTACTACCATCGTCATCTGCTAACCTCTGTATTTCCTAGGCACTTAGCACTCGTGATTCCTCCATACGGCCCATTATCCCCCCACCGCCTCCGCAACAATCGGTCGCGCCCTATCCCAGGGGGCCGCCGATTCCTCTGCAAACGCCAACCCGCTCTACCAGACCCCCAGCTTCTCCATCCACTTCCTCCCAGATAATTCAGCCCCGACAATCTACGCAGACGCCACAATCCGCAGGGCCACCCCAATATAAATATGGAACCGTTGGCACGGTCGAGGAGGTCTGGAAGGAGTATCGCGAGGGAATGGACGGCCAGCCTGCTATAGAAGAATTGGACGCTACGTGGGGCTCGCGATGGCGGCCTGAGCCACGGGGTCGTACGTGGTATTCAAGGCGAAAAGTCATCTGGGATAAAATTAAGGAATACATGGCTGAGGGTTTGGACGAAGACGACGCTGTGAGAGAGGTAGAGAAACTTCGGGACGGCAACACTATCAACAAGCTAATCCGGATGCTGCAAGACGAACGGAAGGAGAAAGGGGTGGTGGACGACAGCATGACGGGCTAGGACGAGTGTACACTAGTTTTGATTCGGGACCGGCGTTATCTGGGAGCGGCATTGATACCATACATCATATATGAGGCTGCATTTATGGGACTGGCCGCAAGAGGACCACGGCAGCGGAACCGGCATATCACCATTGGTCCTATTTAGACGATTTCTCGTCAGGACCCATATAGCATGTTCATTGTTCACTGGTTGAACAAAAAGGGAAGCCTATGGCTGGTCTCTGGGCACAAATACGTGGTAATGAGAGACCATTGCGATGAGATTCGGATGGTAGCGGGCAGGAGGAACATGACGAGGAACATGACATGGCTCGGTCATAGGTAGTCTACCAAGAAATTACACATTCATGGATGCCTTCAAGAGCACCAGTCGGCAGAGTTAGCCGGTAACATCCGCTCGCCTCCCTCTATTCGGTATATCGCTTTTGAGGCGCGGGGAGTGACAGGACGGATTCCCGGGGCAACCAACTAACCCCCAAATCAACCGAACTAACCAAGCCAGGTTCCAGGCCAGGTTCCAAGACGAGGTAATGGCGGTTATCATATGGTCACGCGCCTCAGATGTCCCGTCAGAGATCCCGTCAGAGATCCCAGTATCCCCAACAAGTATATTGGGGGACAAGCGAAGCTTCGGCGTTTCGGTATGCCTACATGGGGAGCCTTGATTGCGGATCTCATCTATCAAGTTTTCTATATCTATATTCGGCAATGCAAATATCTCCCATCTCCTAGGGCGGTATGGATCGGTTGCACGAAAGCCACAATATGCAGACTCATGTTAGCTGACTTGATTGGTGCGCCGGTCGTCACAGTAAGCCCATGGGGTCGAGTCGGCACCCCTAGCGACTAGAAAGATCCCGTGTATCCGACCACGTCACAAAATATATTGCCGTCGCGTTGACGTGGTGGAAGTAGTCGAAGACTAGGACCAAAACCAACATAACGATGGCAACCGAATTTACTTGCTCAGTGTCGTTTTGTCAATCACCAGTGAATGACTCCCGACTCCCGACTCCCTTACCTCCCCCCCTGTGCCAATCCTAACGTAAGCTACCTATGTACTCAGCCGCATATTGTAACACTACCTACTGTAGTCGGGTTTCCGGATTGTTGACTTCAGGCCTACCGAGCTCCCTTCTCCATCTCACACTCACCGTACCGCCTTTGCAATGGAGCGACTGAGCTTATTTCCCTACATTCCGGCTCTTGGCACGGCGCTAGAATCCGGATGACTAGCATTGCCGACTGATTCCGAATTATTGAACTACTACATCAACGTCAACAGTGGCAAATGTCGGATATACGATCCGACCTCATTGTTCAATTGGATTTGCTTCTATGTAGATGAGAGGTGGCGACCTGGATACGGAGAGTTAGTATCTGGTCATAAAGGTAGGGTGTGATTCAGTTGCTGGCCTTGCCAACTCAAAGGTGTAGTAGAATATCATAGTACGCACCCTTTCTCTTCATGAGCCAGAGACAAAGAATGTGCGGTGAAAGATGTCGTATTCTGTCCCAATTCATATCAAATTTGGCCGTGATACCCACGTTTTTCGGTCGCAATACCAAGAAATCAATCAACAATATTGTTGAGATAAAAGAACTGAGCATATATTGCCAAGCCCCTCCAGACCGTAGAGATACGTTAGGATACCCGACCTAGCCTACCACCCAACAGACGATATGTGTCTCGATGTTTTCGTCCACTACACTGATGAAAGTCACGACACTCGATTCCTCAGCATAATCAATCCAAAAACACGCTACACTGTTTATAGTCCGTGGCAAGAGCCCTACAAATTGTACTCATGCAAACAACCTCATGCCGTCGAGCCTATACCCCCAGGGCAAGCTTGCCCGTGGCATCCGGGGTGCTGCCGCCTTGAGCGCTTTAGACTTTGCTCTTACCCAAACCCGAGTATCTGCGTAACATGGTTGAAGTATCACCACTTTGTTGACGAAGAAGAGGGCCAAAATTTAGATTTGAACCCTCTTCGCGAGTACCTCACATACAACCCACCTCTCCTCTTCATAGTGGGCTGGCTGTTCAAGAAAGGTGTACAGTTAGCACTTGCCTATGAACGCTCGGGCGATGACAATCATGAACATAGTGACACTTCGGATCTCATTGAGTCCCTAGGCCAGTTTGCGATCCTCTGGGATTTGAACACTAGACCTGGCGGGCGTACGTAACATCTATATTTTCCCCTTAGTAAATTTTATCTTGGATTTGTACTAGGTGTTTATGTATGTATATATCTTGGCTGGCGATATTCTAACTTGTGTTTTTATAGTCCCTCCACGCCCAGGCCAGCGTCCGAATCCAGAGCACAACGAAGACCTAACCCAGACACTAGGACTCAGGGTAAAGGATTGGGGTTTAACTGATAAGGGCAAACCACCATGGCCACGGAACGTTCGACTACGAGACGTGTATCGAACCGGGATTATCGCTATCAACGACAATCCATCTGTAATTACTTCGTCCGGGGCCGGGGAAAACCAGACGAGGCCAATCCCCCAAATATATTGCCGTCCTAGCGCGTTACTTCCAGATCCCCCTATTGACTTCTTAGGAGACAAAAACTTCCTGTTAGGAGATCCCCAAGACTCAGGTCACTCGAAGCCCAACCTAGCCCCCGCTACGTCAGACAACACCAACACTGACGCCAATCCCGAGGTATCTAAAATCGAGCGCGACTTGAATTTGAGTTGCGGTAAAACGCGCGGTAGAAAACGTGGCAGAGAAGAAGAGGAATAGGAAAAGGAGAAGCGGCACCGCCCAGATGGCGGGAACCGTAAGTAGATCATACCCTTCGGAATACGTGACGCGAATCGCCCAAGCGTCGAACGAGGGAGATGGGGATATAAACCTAATCTCTCTCCTTATCTCGTAGACGAGTATTTCCAGAGAATCGATGTCAAAACGCCCAAGTGCGGGAACGAGGGCGGGAACTTGCTACAATGCAGACAGAGGAGTTTATCTAAAGGGCAACGGCAACTATCTTGCGTAATGAGCCCCCCATCGCTAACCAGTTAAGACTACCCGGCAAGATACCACAGGGACCCTATATACCCTATGGATCTCCTTATCTTAAGAGTGGTATGCTACACATATCTCGGCGAGGCTTGATGCTGAGGAGATCTCATGTTACTTGCTGTCTAGGAATATATGTTGCAACAGCGTAATGAGTTTTTAGGTAAGTTATGCCCGAGTTTCAGATAATGACTGCAGCCATTAAATCAACTGTAAGGGTAGATTAAAACGGAGAGTGACGGTAAATGAAACATTGAGCCCGAAATGCACTGGTAAGTAATAGCCCTAGAATTCCAGGACCAATAGTAATATTCTCCTAGGTGGTGCTTCATGCGGTGAATTCATGGGCAGCCTTCTTATTGGGTTCTTTACGAAGTTTACAATTTCTGCACTGCGGAACTCTTAATGATCGCTACGAAATTACAATGTCTTTGTAGGACTTACCGTACACTCTAAGGCAAAGCATTTCCTTACCAACGATGCTGACACTTATCAATGGGGTTTCAACTATTCTCATGGTATGATATGAATTTGATATACAATTGCTTGGAATAACCTAATAAGACTATTTATTCCTGATGGATCTCCATTGCAACGATTTACATGATCGTTAGTCACAAATTCTTTTTTTTTTTTAAAAAAAAAAAAAAAAAAAAAAAAAAAAAAAAAGAGCAACGGACATTCATTATGACTTGATCAAGTAAAACGGCTTATACCTATATGATAATGTGAATTCGACTCCTTTTTCCACTTCATCACTAGCTAGGTAACATTCTAATGCACTGAAACGTTAGTCTGCGTGGCTGATTAGGTAGCAAGGCGAAAGACGCAGTAGTTCTAAAAAGACTGCCCCCCTGGCAGCTGAGATGCATAATATCCCGAGGTCGCGGGACATATATGCACTGCCCTGGCCTTCTCACTGTAGTCGGGCAACTATGCTGCTATGGTACCCCTAAGTTTTGCACGGCTGCCTGGTCGGTATGAGTACCCTCGCCTCTACACTTTTACTCTGACCTAGATTCTGACCCAGAGTCATGATGCTCCTTTACTTATCTATTAACCTCTGTCTCTACGCTCGATTGAAACAGGGCTACATATGTTAGGCCAGCCTACTATCGAAAGCATCACTAATAAAGGAAAAGGTACTATGGATGGGCCTGACAAACATACACTTGGTGAACAGACAAAAGGTCTGCCCGACCTCCAGGTTCCTGGGTGGTTTCTCACTAAGAGAGTCAAGACCCCCCAGAGGCTGAATCGCATTAGCATACCGATTAGGGTCCTCGAGTATTTGGAACCTGAGAACTCTACAGCCACCCATAAGAATACTGGGCAGGAGACGGTCTCACCATCTAATGTCGCCGATGGAGTATACGGTGTCTCGGAAGAGTACTATTCTGAGCTTCGCGATACCGTTAATGCCGCATTTGTAAGAAACTCCAAGAACGAGCTTCCATTGGATGAATCTTGCGTCTTTGTCTTCTCAACGACTAAAAATAGCTCTGGTTTTCTGGAAGCACTGGTATTGCATCTGGCGAAAGACATCGAAGCCATACTCATTGAAGTTGATATTGAGGATCTTAATGATCTGGCCGATCACTTCCAACGCCAAGAAGATGCTCAATCCGTCGCGGAATGTCAAGACGGCCAACCAAATCATGATACAGCTCTTGACACCGAGCCCTTGACTAAAGCGGCTGAAAAATACTTCGCAGCAAGTTGCGCTCTTGATCGGACAGATGAGGCATGGAAAAAGAGTCAGAATGCCGTAGAGGCACTTCTGAACACTCCACGATCGCTAATAATGGGTCCGGTGGAAAGTAGAAACGAAGATGAACCCGTGGCTAAACATCACACAAATATTGCCGACATATTCGAAGATACAGTGATATTGTGTCTTCGCGATCTAGACTGTCTCGGGTACTCAACTCAGACAAGAATAATTGCTAGGTTACAAGAAGGAATCAAGGATAGGCGCCGGTCGAAGGAACACTTCATTCTGCTATTTACCACTATTGAAGAGGAAGACTCATACCGATACATTGACTACGACTACACGTATCCACCGGACGAGGTAAGTCTAGCATCGAAGTTCAGGCTCACAATGAACTCGTTCACATGCGCAGAGAAACATGGTGCGGCGGACACTGAGAAGATAACCGGCACAATGAACACAAGGCGCCTTAAACGGGCTTTGCGCCAGCGGGCCTACCAAGCGTTTCCCTCCGAATTGCTGGAACCTTTCGCCGATTGGTCTCTGTATGGGATTGACTGCTATTCTACACCACTAGGGGAATCACTGTGGTCCAGGAAGGATCTGCACCGAGCTACAATTCAGATTGTTGGCCGAAGTCGAAGTAAGAGCCAGTTAGACATGGAAGACATTCGGGCTGTCCTTAGCCGATTGCGACTGTATCGTATGCCAGAGGGTTCGGGCGGCCAGAGCGACTCCGAAAGCAACCTGAAATCTCAAGACGACGCCGAAGATAAGTGGAAAGAGAAGATAGACGCTGTCCAGGGTAGCTGCAACTCCTTTGAAAAGGAGCTGATTAGCAGCGTCGTCAATCCAGGTTAGATCCTTAAATCTGAATAGGGGTAAAGACGTGGAAAGGTCTGACCGATTCGCAGCTGATATCGCAACATCGTTCGACGATGTCATCCTCGACCAAGAAATCAAGGAAATTGTGAAGCACGTCGTCATGCTGTCAACATTCAACGTAACTGAAAAGTCTAGCACACTATTGCATCACGTTCGCATCAAAGGCGTCCTGCTATATGGACCGCCGGGCTGTGGCAAAACACACCTCAGTCGTGCCATAGCAAAAGCCTTCGGTGCATCAATGCTGGCCATAGATGCGGCGACAGTGCAGTCAAAATGGGTTGGAGAAACGGAAAAGTACATAAAAGCCACCTTCAGCCTAACAGAAAAGCTCAGCCCCTGTATCTTGTTTATTGACGAGGCGGACGCGCTCTTTTATCGCCGCTCGTCCGAGGATCGTTCCTGGGAACGCAACGCTCTTACGCAGTTCCTCCAGCAGATGGATGGCCTCTTGAAGTCAGATAAGAGCCCTCTCGTTGTTGTTGCCACGAACCGACCGGCCGATCTGGATGACGCCTTTTTACGTCGACTCCCACAGAAGATAATGATCAATCTACCACATGAGATGGCTAGGATTCAAATACTCAGAATCTACCTCCAGCCAGACGACATAGACCCGTCAGTTGATATTGAGAGCATAGCAGCCGCAACTGAAGGATATTCTGCCTCTGATCTGCGAGACCTATGTGCGGAGGCTGCCGTGATCTGGTTTATCGAGAAGCAAATAGACAAGCTGGATGACGATTTACTGAAGAGCCTGGGCCATTTATCGCTGAATATGTCCCATATTTCGAAAGCCTTGAAGAAAATTCGGCCCACAGTTTCTCGCCGTTCGCAGAGAGATCTAGTTGAGTTCTCTGAACGCTTCAACCCAGATTTGGCTCATGTAGGTAAAGCTGGCCTATAGTATCAGATATATACCAAGAGCTCACAGGTGATTAGAAATCCGATCTTGAGAGCGACGGCTTCAATAAGAGAAACGTGGCTGACGCTTTGGATCGGGACTCCCGAGAACGTGATAATTCACAGCATCTAGCCTTCACATGGCGTACGAACCATATGCCTGTAGCTTCTTCTACAAGTGACTATCAATCGTCACCACTCATCCGAGAAAACGCATATTTTGTTGCGGAAGTGACTGACTTTGAATACAATCGGCTCCTACCCGACGAATTCCGCCTTCTGGTCGTCCAACCAGGTCTAACTAACGACCCTCTTGTCGCCGACCTTCAACATGCCACACTTTCACAGCCACCACCATACCATGCTCTTTCATATACCTGGGGCTCTCCTACTCCGGTGTTCTACCTTGCCTGTAAGGGAGTCGAGGTGCCGATCACCAAGAACCTTCACGATGCACTGCGCGCTATGCGAGATCCCGAGAAACCGATAACCATTTGGGCCGACGCGATCTGCATCAACCAGAAGGATAATGATGAAAAGTCAGTGCAAGTCGCTCTCATGAGATATATCTATAAAAGCTCTGCAAGACTCTTTATATGGATCGGCGACCCAGAAGAAGCGAGTGAAGCGGATGTGGTCATGGACACATTCGCTGAGTGGGAACAGATCTTCCTGGACAGTGTTGACGCGGATGTCTTAAGACTTCCCCAAATTCTAGGCGATCCCAATGTTACTGGGAAGTCGAGATCCGAAGTGTTCCAGAAGCTTATAGGATTCGATCCTTTCGAATCTCCTTTCACGGCGCGGGATACAGATCGGCTGTCCTGTCTTGGCAGATTTTATTCCATGCCCTGGTTCAAGAGAGTCTGGATTATCCAAGAGGTCATTTCAGCACCTGGCGATGCAAAGAACAATATCACTGTTGCGTATGGGCACAGAAATATGTCATGGGATACGTGCGCAATAGTTACCAATGGCCTCGCCGTATTTCGAGGGCTCATAGATCAGGTCATGAAGACAGTGAACTCCACACCTAATGACCTACCTTTGGCCACCATCTGGAAGATACAGTCAGAGCGTCATATGGGGCACGTTATTTTGGATGCGAAGGATAGCAGCTTGACTCGCGAGAGTATTTATACTATCTTGAAAACGTACTGCGCTGGGAAACTAGCCGTCACCATTCGGCTTAAATTTGACCTAGACAAGGCCATAGACGCAAACAAATTCGGGACCGACGTACGGGATCTCTATTACGCTTTAGAAATGTCGAGATTGGCCTTGGAGGATGCAGGGCTGCCGGCCGGGTGGTGTCAGATATATTTCGTTGCAGATGGACAAGTTACTTCTGGAGGCCGTATGGGCCGCTTGTTCGAATTCCTCCAACTTTGCCGGCAGATCGACAGCACAGACCCACGGGACAAGATTTTTGCATTTGTAAGACGCTCTCTAGATTGTTTTTATCTCTGGCTGAACTGCCTTGGAAGTTCGTAAGAGTTTGGAGTTCTCCACCTCTTCAGGAACTACGTGCTAGTTATCTGGCGATGCTCCAGAAAAGCTAATAATTTCCCCTAATAAGTAGCTACTGACAACTTGGCTTATAGATGGGTCTCCTTGAGAGTGAACTCGGGCGGGACTCAATCCTGAAACCTGATTACAACATGGGAGTGGTTGAGGTATTTACGAACTTGACTCTCTTCTTCATCCAGAATGATTGGTGTCTCGACATACTCGAACTTCAATACGACCGCCCCCGAGTAGGCTCTTTGCCCATCGGGCTACCGTCATGGGTCGTAGACTGGACTCAGAAGTCAACACTTCGAACATTTGAATCCCGGTTCTTCCCCCAAGGAGGCCAACGCCTCATGGGGGCTACTATACACTCTTCGATCACAAGTATTCGAACGTCGGTGGACCGGCGGACTCTCTTCCTTTCAGCATGGGTAGTGGGTGATATTCGGCTTTTAGTCCCTGCTCGTGAGGAAATGGACTATGATTACGTCTGCCAAGTGGAAAGTTCAGGCAACTTGAGTCCAGAAATAATTCGCCTCAGTGAGTACGAGCGAGCAGACTCAGAATATGCTCGTAAAACGCTAGAATATTGCCCCCATGATTTATTCCTTGTTTAAGTAAGCACCTTCCCTTGTATTTATCATCCGTGCGCAAGCTATTATTAGTGGTTTTATGGGCATATCATGTTAAATATTAACATATGTTAAAAGTAATATAAGAATATTAAAATATTAAAATAAAAATTTAAAAATATTTACATTTTATAAATAAACTTATTATATTATTATGTTTTATTATAATTATAGATTTTTAATATATACGTATATCGGTAATTAATAACTTATTAGTAATTAATTTTAATTAATGTAAGAAAATAAAAATATAAAGTATAATATTATTATTAAAATTAAATATTATGATTAAAAAGGATTTTATTATGTTAGATATTAAGTTTTTATTTTAAAACATTATTAATAAATATTATATAAAAGTAAAAAAAAAGGTTTAAATTTATAAAAAATTTACTATTAAGTTAATAAGAATTTTAAATAAATTTATTAAAACTTTTATAAATGATAATTAAATTAATTATCATAAGATAATTTAAAAGTATATTAAAACTTTTAAATAATACTTAAATATTTTAATTTTTATATAATTAAATGATAATTTAATGACATTATTAAAACTATTAAATATTTAAATTAAAATAAAAATGATTAGTTTTAAATCTTAATTAACCGATATAATCTTATATATTAATGTGGTGAGGTAAAACATTTTATTAATATTTAAATTAATTATAAAAAACATCATTATATTAACATTATTAATAGCTTTAAGTTAAACTTTAAATATCATAAATAACATTAAATTATTAAAAAGATTTAATATTAAAATATTAATAAAATTCTTATTAAAAATGTTATTATAATAATTATAAGCTTTTATTATAAAAATAACTTTAAAAAAAGCTTTAAAAACTTTTTTAAAGCTTATTAAAAACATATAACTTATTAAAATAAAATAAGCTTTAAGGATAATGGATTTAAATGTCTGGGATCAATTAATAAAAAAGGAAAAAAAAGAAATAATAAAATAAATCTTAAAAGTTATGGTAATAAAATTATTAAAAAAATGGATGGTTTATGTGGTATTTAAAGTATTAATTAATATATATGATTTTATTAATAAAAGGATAATATAAATTAATAAAAATATAATTATTAAAAAAACTTAATTATAAGTAAGCTTATAATTTATTAATATATATATATCGAAAAATAAAGTTAATTTTATTAATTAAAAAGTTATTTAAGTTGTAACTTTTAAAAAGCTAATATAAAAGTTTAAGTTATTTTTAATAAATGATTTAACGTGTAAGATTAAAAAATAAACTTAAATCATTTAATATGATCTTAGTTATTAAAGTTACCACTTATTAAAATTTTATAATAAAAAGGTATTTTATAATAATTATAATAAATGTTTAAATATATATAAACTTATAAAATAAAGTATTTATTAATAATTATTAAAGTGTGTTAATTATTATAAATCTTACTTAATAAATTATAAAAATTACTTTTATAAACTTAAAAAAGTTAATGGTTAAATAATAACGTTAAGTTAAATAAAACTTAAAGTTATTAAAAAAATTAAAAATTAAAAATATATTAAAAAAAATTACTTTATAAGTGTTATAATATTAATGTTATTATTAAATAATAGCTTTATAAAGTAATAAAATATTATTAATATTAATAAAAAATAAATATTATTAATGCTTATAAAATAAATTTAAAGTAAATTGATTTTTATAAAAACCATGATATTTTTTAAATTAATTTTTATAAATGAAGAAATAAAAAAAATTAAGGATATAATAAGAGAAATTATAATAGTTATCCCGGTATTATTATTAATAGTATTAATAATGATATAAAAATAGTTTAAAATTAAAAATTTAAAATTAATAAAAGTTTTAAAATATAATAAAATTAAATAATATTTAAAAGATAAATATATTATAAATCCTTAAAATTATAAATATTAAATATAATAGTATATAATATTAATTATAATAATTAAATATATAAAATGTTTTTATAATAATATTAAACGAAAGATATAAATATTATCATAATTATTAAGCCATGGATATTTAAATATGTTAATAATATAATTTAAGTACATTTTAAATATAATATATATAAACTTATAAATATATGGGATATTAAGGAAAAGAATAAGCTTTAAGTAATAACTTACATTAAAATAAAAGCTGATCTTATAATTAAATAATAGCAGAAAGTTTATAAACGGGACCTTATATAATTAAATGTTAATAAATATTTATTACTTAATTATTATAAATAATTAAAAATTAAATATGTTTTAAAGTATTTAATATCTTTAAAATCATTTAAAAGATGTTTAATAATAAGTAATGTTAATATCCATCACTTAAATTAAAAACCAAGGATGAATATTAAATAAAAAAGCTGATAATTAATGGATTAATTTATTAAATTAAGTATAAGCTTTATAAAGTAATTAAGTATATGTACTTATAAGGAAAGGTATATATTAAACTTATCTTTTTTAAATATACCTTTTATGGATAATAAAATAATAAAGAAATTAATCTTAAAGTTAAATTATTTATTATTAAAAATAATAATATAAAAAAAAGTATTAAATTATCTTTTAAGAAAGTTAAGATTTAAAAGATACTTAAAAATAAATTAAAATATTTAACGAATTTAATAAAGTTTAAAGTATATAAACTTTTAAATATAAACGTAGTTAAAACCTTAAAAAAAATTAATTATATGGTATAAAAGCTATTAAATGTGATTAATAAAAGCATTAAGATTATAAGTAAAACTTATTATATTAAAAGTAAAATAATATTATAATGGAGCGAGGAATGTTAAATAATGTAGGTGGAATAATGAGTGTATAAAAAAAAATATTTAATGGATCGGTTAAAAGAAAGTTTTTGGTAATCTACCGGTAAGTGAAAAAATAATATCGATAAAAAAGAATGAATGAAATTAAAATGGATAAAGATTTATTAAAAGTTGTAAATTAATATAAATATATTTAATAAATTAAAATCTTATTATTTATAAATAAGGATAAAGTTATAAAAAAAGTTTAAAAGAAAATAAATTATTTAATTAAATTAATATTATTTTAATTTAATCTTAAAAATAATATTTTTAAGAGAGTTATAACTTTATTAAAAGGATAATTATCTTAAAATATTAAAATTATAATAAAAAAAGTTAAAAAATATGTCATAAAAGTATCATTAATATTATTAGGAATTAACGTTGTTATAATATGATATTTAAAAATGATTTAATTATTAATAATAAAATATTATAAGGTTTTATTAAAGAAATGTTTAAAAAAAAAGGTTTATTTAAAAATTTAAAAAAAAACTAAAATAATTATGTTATTAAAAGTAAAAAAAATAAATTTTATAACTTATAAAATTTAAAAACTAATAGTATTATTATTTTATTTAAATAAAAGATTAAAATGTATAATAGTAAAAAGAATGGTATAAATAATGTTATAAAAAAGCTTAATTAATCCTTAACATGTTAAAGTAATATTTAAGAGATTTATTATAAATTTAATAATTAACTTAACTTATAATATTAAATTAATATTAATAAACGGTAAAAAAACCACATTAATTATTTTAAACATATAAAAAGCATTTAATATAATATTAAAAAACCAGTTATTAAAAAAAATAACGAAATAAAAATGGCTTAATAAAACTTTAAACTTTATAAAAGATTTTTTAATAAATAAAATGGTTATAACTTACTTAAAAAAAACAATTATAAAAGTTAAAAAGATAGAATGTAATACCTTATAAGACTTTTTTTTATCCTTTATATTATATATGTTATATTTATAAAAACTAATTAATAAAAATAAAATAAAATGGGGATATGTAAACGATATAATAGTATTAACAACCGGAAAGATCCTTAAAAAAAACATTAAAGTAATAAAAAAAAAAGTCAATAAAGTATTATAATATGACAAGGAAAATAAAATAACGTTTATTTTAAAAAAAATGAAAGTAATTCATTTTATTAAAAAAAAAAAAGCGTAAGAACTTATCGATTAAATTAAATGAAAGGGTTAAAATAAAACTTATACCGATATTAAACCCGATAATTAATAAAATGCTGCTAGCGTTACGATGGTTAAGAATATACTTAAACCGAAAGTTAAAATTTAAAAAGCATATTAAAATTAAAACAATTAAAACTTTAAAGATTATAAATTATATTAAAAGCATAACGGTAATTATAAAAGGACTATCAGCGGTAAGTTTATATAAAACAATAAATATAATATTACTTTTAATATTATTATATAATCATAAGGTATAATATAAAAAACGTAAGGGCTTATTAAAAAAAACGATAAACATTTAAATATAACCGGTTAACATTAAATTAAAAAGTCATATGATATTAGTTTAAAAGGTTATTTTTAAGACAATTAAAAAGATTTTATTAATATAAAAGATTTTTTTAAAAGATGTATTATTCGTAGTAGCGAGATTATTTATAATTAAAATAACATTAAAAATAATAAGGTATCATTACGTATTAAGATTTTAAATAATACATAAAAAATATTTATTAATTATAAAGATAATACTTAAAAGGATTTTTAAAAGTAAAAAAACAAGGTAAATACAAACATTTTATATAAACTTATAACTATCGGTAATATTATTATTAAAAATGAAATGATAAATCTTATACGTATTAAAATTTAAAATAAAATTTAAAAAGAATCTTATAAAAAGTAAAAGTAAAAAAAAAATGGCAAAAGATTTTCAACGTTAGTTTTAAAACTTATCACTTTAAAATATAATGATTTTTTTAAATAAATTATAAATAAAAAAAAGATTAAGTTACGGTTATATAATTTATAATAAATAAAAAAAGATGGTTAAAAGGTATAAAAACATGAATAAATATAAAGTAATATTTAACATTAAAGCTTTAAATACTTTTAAAAGCTTAAAAAAAGCAGCCGCATTATATTTAAATTAAATGATCATTTTATATATAAATAATATAATAATTATTTAAAACATATAAAAAAATACGTTAACAACCTTATAAAAGGTATTTATAATAATTCATAAACTAATAAACTCATTAAAAATATAATTTAAATAATGCTTAAGACATTATAAGATTAAAAATAATAAAAAAATAAATACATTAATAAAATAAAATGTAAATTAAAGCTTATTAAACCTTAAATTAAAACTTATAACAGTTAAAATTAAAGTTTAAATAAAGTTAATTACAAAAAACTTAACAACAACATAATAAAATAAAACCGATTAATCAAATAAATTCTTATACATAAAAATTAAATATAACTCATAAAAAATGCTCATAACATTATAATTACTTAAAAAAGTGTTAAAATGGTACTTATTAACTATCTTTATATATAAAAATTATAAATGGTATCACGATTAATTTAATTATAAAAACATGAAAGTATATTACTTTTATACTCATTTTAAAATAAAACTATAAAAAAAAAATCCAGTTTACATGATAAATTATAAAAGAACTTTAATATTAAAACATAAATAATTAAAGCTATTAAAGTTAAGTTTTAAAAATAATAAAATAAAATGATAAAAAAATAATTAACTTATAAAATTTTATAAAATGAAATTATTAAATTACTTTAACGATAAAGAAATTTATTAAGTATAATTAATATAATAGCTATTAAAATTTAAGAAATTTTATAATATTATAAAGTATTTTAATAAAATATGCTTTTTTTTTAAAAAAAAACTAAATGAATGATATTATTAAATAAAACAATTAAAACGAAAGCTATTAAACCCATTAAATAAAAAACTTAAAGACTTAAAAATCATGGCTTTTATAAAACTTATATAAAATTATTAATTATTAATTAAATATAAGGATTTTTATATATTAAAAATATAAAATATAAAAATTAAAAAAAAACTAATTAATTTTAAAAGAAAAAAAAAAGCATATAAAATAAATAAAAAAAATAAATTAAAAAGTTATTTTAAAGAATAATAAAACTTAAAAACTAATAAGATTTAATTATTAAGCTTAAAAATTAATAATAAGTTATTATAATAATAACGATCCGATTAAAAATATTATTAATTAGTTTAATTAATTAATAAAAACTTATAAAGTTATAAGGTTTAAGATTAAGTTAAGATTAAGGTATAACGACTGTTAATTAAGGAATGATAAGCTTTTAAAAGCATGATTTAATATCTTATTATCTTATATACTAGAGCTTGCCATATCCCATACCTTTTAAGAGGTTATTTTAGATAGCTTATACATCTTTAATTTAAATGTTAAACAATACAACAATAACAACAACAACAACTTGTTTGGGTAAGATATAAAGACATACTTTAAGGTGCTCGATCTCTTGACCCTTCCTACGTAGATACTCGAAGCGTACACGATGCTTGGTCCCCTCTAAGCACTAAAATTCCTTATGCTTCGGGGCAGAGCCTCTACGAAGCATTTTGGCGTACCCTGGTCTGTGACGTCAATTCCCTTGGGGACAAGCCACAGACATCATTTGCCGACGCCTTTGAATCATACCACCAGGGTTTCGATCCCCGTATCGCGAGGAGTGTGAAAAAACGTATGATGGAACAAAATGATAGGCTCATTTTATTCCACCAATTCTCCTTAAACCATAGGAGATACACGGACGACCGTCGGTTTTGCGTCACGGATACTGGACTTATGGGATGGGGCACACAACGGGTCGAACGTGGCGACTCGGTCTGCATCATTCCCGGTGCCAGGGTTCCATACATTATCAGAAAAGGGGTCGATAACTCTTGGGAACTCATCGGGCATGCTTACATTCATGGAATCATGGAGGATATGGTAGATGACTGGGCCCTTAATCTCACACCCAGTGGCGAGTCAGTCGTTGGGTCGTTCGCGAGGCTGATCGAGCTTAGACTACAGTAATCGAACGACGGACTTACTCATAGCCCTAGGTACATAGTTGGTTAAAATTGACCGTCTCATAATTTTCTGGAAGTCCAAGCTGTCAGAAGGCCATCCCAGTGGCTTGTGCGTAGGGAGTTGTCCCGGGTAGCTCCGGATAGGAAGTCTCTTCTCCCTAGATGGGGGTGTCTACTAGAGACAAAGAGCCGCTTGGATATATAGACCTGTAGTTTTAGCTAGGTAGGGGTTGAGGCCCCCCGCGCAACAACAGAGTTGTTCCTAGGCTTCTTGGTCCGCCTCATGACAGCAACAACGTTTATGCTTGGCTACTACATCGATATTCTCTAGTAAGACCCAAAATATGGGTATTGTAGAAACTCCGTCATCTTTATAAGAACGCAAGTATAAATTCAGTTAGACTTATGATATATGAAGACAATTAAGTGGTACGTCGCCTGCTTTGGTTGTAACCCATTTTAGGCTATTCGCTTAATGTCATCGAACAGACCTCCAATCTCGGACGGACAAGGCTTCGGCTCCGTCGCTAGAATGTATAGCGAGTCTAGCTTCTTGCCATAAAAGCGATGATCGTCGCTACGGGGAGTTCTAACGGGCTTGAGCCTCACACATGTATTTCGCTTAGATGATCTGCAGTTGTTAGAAGCTATGAAAGTACTCAGCTTGGTTGTCGCCTTATGGGCTGTTGGAGCTGCGGCTGCCCCATCGCGAGCGCTGGCTGCACCGCCGGCTGAATTTACGCCTAACACGCGAGTCGGTCCGGGAGGTTCCAAGTACAAGGATTCGCCGCATTTCCGTGTCTATAATGCACAAAGCGATTCTGTTGCCAATGCCGTTCTGCAGACTTTGGAGTCGGCTTACGATTGCTTCATTACTGGCCAGGGATGGCGGTCGACTGGACTGTCATTCAACCAGGATAATGACAATGGTCCGTGGTACAAGATGAACGTCTACGACGTCGCGGATCTGGGAGCCAACACGGCAGCTAATACGGGGACGGACAGCGCTACAGGCCTTAGTTTCCTGAACGTTGTAACGCAGTGGATGAATACACCTTCGATTACTGTTCACGAATTTGGGCACGCCATGACTTATGCTGAGCGATACTGGATCAACCAGGGGCGCACGGGAGCATGGTGGGAGACGGTGGCCAATTTTGTCGCCGACACGTTCATTACCTCGTCAATTTGCGCGAACTCCAGGGCACGTTACGGACAGTCCAGTGGCGACACGCTCATGAACTTGAAGAAAGTCATCAGTGACTCGTTTCAGGTTATTGTTGATGGGTCCAGGGGTACTGGAAACTACTATGAGGCTTGGCCGTTCCTGACTTACATCACGAATAACCCGGACAACTATGCCGGCTTGGGGATGGCGAACTTCCCGAATGTGTGGCGGAAGTACAAGCGTAATAGTAACGAAACTCCACTGCACATCCTGGATCAGTTGGCGGCGCCTACGAAGATTCAGGCCGTCGTCGGTCGGTACTGGGCCCGCATGGCGTATGTCGACATCGGACATGAAAAGGCTAGGGCTCTCTTCGAGAAGCAGAGAAAGGAATTCAACTACGCCAATCTAGATTCCCAGGGAGGAGGGAAATATAAAGTCAAGGCTGCCCGTCAACCGCGCTATATGGGCGCCAACATTATCCCGCTCAAGGCAACTGGGACATCTATCAGCGTCACTGTGACTACCAACGCACCTTATACCGCTTCCCTTGCGATCAGAGCTTCAAATGGGGCTGTTCGGTACATCCAAGTGGCGGATAATAAAGCGCAAGCAACTCTAGCTAGTGGGGAGGAGGCTACCTTGGTGGTTGTGAACACGCCGAATACACTTTATCTCTACGACCCGTTCTCGCTTACTAGCGACGTGAGCCGTGGCTTGGACTATCAGATCCAGCTTACAGGCGCTACCGCCTAGACATGGCCTTGTAGATTATTCTTGGGGGAGGGGGAGGGAATTGAATATCTGGAAGCTAGCTTTGTGCTGGTAGCTCAACGGTGTATGGATTCGAACCGAGCTGGCTAATAGAAATGTACAAACTTGGGATTCCACGCGACTCACTTCATACCCTTGATGGGAAACATCTTGACCGCTTTGTTGGCCTGTATGATAGCCTCTCTCGCCCCCGGCCACGCTTTCCGCTTCCCAGTCTCGAAGAACCGGAACGCGTGAGCTGTCTCAACCCCGTTATTCATTAGGTTATACATCTCCCGATCCTGAAACCAGAATCTCCATCCTTTCCACCCCCAGCCTAAGTTCTCCATCCCCGTGCCTGCGGCATTGTGAAGGAACCCCTGGAACTCCCATTGTTTGACCATTGACGGGTCGATGACGTGACTATACCTCCATTTAGACGCTACCCATTCGTGCTGGGAGTCAACTTTCTTCTCCATCTCTTCCCGAGATGGGATCGGATGCACGCCGCGCCATATATTGCTAACCGCCATCGAGACTACGTCCGAGAATGAGAACCCGTTGTTTTTCCCAAACGCCGAGTAGCACAGGAGGCATATCGAATCGGCATACTTGGGAGGGAACAGGTTCATCCAGAGCCTTGCAATCGGAGGACCGTCGTAATTTGCGGGGCGACTTTGTTCGACAAACGGAGCGACACTGAAGTCAGCTTCGTAGCCTGTGGCACTTATTACCGCATCGACGTCGTCGAGGACTGTGCCGTCGTCGAACTCAATCGAGCGAGGACCCACGAAGCGTTTCAATCCGTGGAGCGATATCAAGGATCCGTCCTTGAACGCATCAATAATATTCTCCCCCGTGCTGGGTAAGGACAGAGTGGGCGACGGAAATGGTGTCACCCGCCAGGCCGGATCCAGCTTACCCCAGTTTGAGCGCATAAGAAATCGGCAGCCTAAGTCTACGAGCATCCTAGAGAAGTTTGGGAAATTACTTTGGAGGGACATGGCCATTTGTCTCCTTCGTCGGGTCGATAGGAGATCGGTAGGGGAGCCATTCCTCCATCTCTTGATGACGAGAAATCCTCGGCGATGCGAGGCGTAGACCTTCATGGCGGACGGGATCAGCTCG
Source organism: Hypomontagnella monticulosa (assembly GCA_902825475.1). Lineage (NCBI taxonomy): Eukaryota > Fungi > Ascomycota > Sordariomycetes > Xylariales > Hypoxylaceae > Hypomontagnella > Hypomontagnella monticulosa. Next base: position 3,125,190 of record CADEBF010000009.1, read on the forward strand.
GCTATGATATCACCCGCAGTACTTCCAACACCGACGACGACGACGTTCTTGCCTTTGAAATCTTCTGGTCTGGGTTGTTTAGGTGATAAAGTCTAAAGTCCGATGTTGTGGCTTACCTCCGATATGCTTGGGAATGTATCAAAGTCCCCTCGAATTTTTCCTGACCCTCAAACTCGGGAATCTTCGCCTTCGTCTGGTAGCCATGGCAGAAGGCGACCTTGTCATATTCCATCACTTGAAGCTTACCGTCGACGACCACCTCGACCAGCCACTTTGTGTCATCGTCATTTCTGACGACCCGTTTCAAGGAGGCATTGAAGACAATGTCCTTCAGCATATCATAGTGTTTGGCGTATAACTCCATGTATTCCTGAAAGTCGGCTTGGGATAGGTGGTGCGGGTACTCTAGAGGATTATTGAGCCTCGAATGCGCCAAAAGGGATGGATATACATGAATGGGACTTACTCTCCGGCATAGGGAAGTCTGTCATGCCGCATGTATATTTGCTGATGTTCGCTATAGTAGCTGGAGGTCGTAAGCAACGCGCATTAAGCCCAAGGCATACTCGTATCCATACACCGTAAAGCTGTGGTCACTGTCGGGTCGTCGGAATAAGCCCAAAGACCGCCAACTTGACTCCGCCTCTCATATAATGTGACCTGAAAGCCATCTTCGCGGAGAGTCTTGAGCATGGACAGCCCAGACGAGCCTGGTGATTGTATTTTCCATTAGCTGTGTTGATCCTTACTAGTACTAGTGGCGATAGGTTGTTTATGGGCTTTACCTGCGCCGATGACCGCCACTGTAAGTTGTGCTTTCATCGTGATACAACTTCTAGCACGCGCTGCTTTCATTTAAGAGATTAAGAGCGCGTCATCGGGTCCATCGCCGACTTTTCTACAATTTTATCGTTTTTCATTTCGTATGTCAGCATTTAATTATTGGTGAGAATCTACATAATACATATATACATGTATGTACATAGCTACCTAGGTACGCAAGGGATTTTAGGAGTTAGGGGTTAGTCTAAGTGCCTGCCTGGTGCTAATAATAACAATAATACCAATACCAATAGGAGAGTTCCACAATTCATAATAGACCCATGGTACCAGACACGGTATAAATTTATTTACCGGCATCATACCGATACCTACCTATGTATGTATCTACTAGAATAGTACCTTCATTTACATTTGTAGGTACTAGGTAGGCGTATAGTGAGAGTGTAAATTTCATATCCTGACGGTGATTCAAATTAATTGTAAGTTAGCTCTGTGTAAGAGCCTCGAGTTTCTCTTAATATGCTTTCATATGAAAAAGATAGCACTTTCATTGAATCTCGATAATCCCGAATTCATTGAAATTGAGATTGTAGGTATGAGGTACTCTGCAATGGGGCACTTGATGAAACCCCCCCATCAATTGGTATTTCCGTGCCTGGATTATCAGGCGACATAAGCACCGGGCTCCTAAATCATTCTATTGCTATTGAGCTGATCTCATTATAATTACATCAAACCACAGCAAATCAACAACACTGATAAAAAAATAAAAATGGACTCTTGCGCTACTTGCCGCAATCTCGAGCCCTTTCCAGGGCTCTCTGCCGGATTCATCATGGGCGGCACAGGTCAAGACCTGATAAACTCGGCGCCTAATTGTCAGCTGTGTTCCATTCTCTTAGAAGGCTTAGAAGCTTTCTACTTGGATAGCCCTAGCGCAGTTCAATGGATGGCACTGCGCCAGGAAGAGGACTCATTCCGTCTGCAGTATAAAAGCTCGTCCAGCGATAAGAAGTGGATTGGACTTCACTTCTACACCAAAGATTGTATGCGCATGTTGATGATTTCAGAAAAAGAGAAAAAGTTCGTCGCGTGACTAAGAGGAGGCCGTTCCGTACCCTGAGCTGACACTTTAGTAGTGCAGGATGTGCTCTCTCACATATTCAAGCCCAGCACCGATATCGAGCCAGATACTTCGAATACGACCTATCTTTCGCAAATGAAAGGCTGGGTGAATTCTTGCGACGAAAACCACGAAATTTGCAGGAATCGTTTGAACAATTATCTCCCGACCAGGGTACTTGATGTTTCGCGGGACCCGGATTCCCTTTTCTTATTTGAACCAGAGGAGACAGACAAGGGTCCTTATACAGCACTGAGCCACTGCTGGGGAGGTGTTGTCCCTATCATGACAACGACGGAGAATATAGAGAGCCTGAAAGCCGGAATATCACTAGAGTCGTTTCCTAAAACTTTCCAAGACGCCATATTCGTCACGCGAGAGCTCCGGTGTCGTTATATTTGGATAGATTCCCTCTGCATTATCCAAGATAGCGCTGAAGACTGGAAGAGGGAAGCATCTCGCATGGCGGACGTATACGGCAATTCATACGTCACGATCGCAGCTGTTGCGGCGAGGAACAGCTATGGAGGTCTATTCAATCGGCATGATATGCTCGACGCTAGACATACGATTGAACGGACCAATGAAAGCGGCCAAACTATAGCAGTGAACGTACGCCCAGCACTGGAACATTCCCCTTATTTTGCTAGCACTCCGTACGGCCTGGAGCCATCCGTTTCGGCGCCTTTACTTGAACGATCGTGGTGCTTCCAAGGTGAGTCACGTTGCCCAGCCACATAATCGTGCTAATGGGACCGATGCGCAGAATATCTGCTGGCTCCCCGTGTGCTGTCATTCACGAAATGGGAGATGCTCTGGGTATGTCTCTCTAAACGGTCATGTAATTGCGGGGAATACAGCGAAGCCATGCGCGAAGTTGTCTCCTCGAGCGACCTAAAGGCTAGATTCGACGCGCAGATTCGTGAACCTTCTTTGAAGGAACTCCGCCGTCTATGGGACGATATCGTGGAGGCATACTTACGCAAGGGGTTGACATATGATACGGACCGGCTCCCCGCCCTGGCAGGAATAGCGCATCTCTTCTCCGAGAGGGGTCTCGGTCGGTATCTAAATGGCATCTGGGAGCCCACCCTTCTCCCAGGGCTCTTCTGGGTAGCTGACCAGGTTTTTGGCGCGCAATATGATATCGCAGCGAAACGGAGTATCGATCAAAGAATACCTTCGTGGTCGTGGGCGTCCGTTTCGGGCGCATTTCGGTATAGTCCTAGTATGGGTGCGATAGAGGGCCTTGAGATTGTTGATATCTCATACGGAGAGACAGTACCCGGATCGCTCGCCGAGCCCAGTGCGATGGGTATCAATATCCGTGGTATCCTATCTCGGGCCCATGCTTGGGCGACAACCTCCTTCGAGAACAAGCCGACGAACCATCACCGGTTGATTCAAGTCTCGGACGGTGAAACACAGCCATGGTATATAGACATTGTATCGGAACTGACCTGTAGCGCTGATAGTCCTGCGGAAGTTTATCTGCTTCGTGGTATACGAGGCCCAGGTCTCGTGCTCCGTCGTATCGAGGGGACAGCTTCTACGTATCGAAGGCTGGGCATGATGGATAGGAGTCCGTCTCTACCAAGTAAGCACGATTATACAGCGATCCAACTAGTATGAAAGCCGGGGCCCCAATGGGTAAACGACCCATAGAGGCAGATGAAAGTATTTCCAGATCAACCTTCAAAGTGTCGAGTTCAATCCACGAACATTAAGCAGCATGGATGTCGTCATGTACCTATTGTACCGGGCTAGAATTAAACAATTATGTATCAAGTAAGGAATCTAACTTTCTGGAGAGAAGTCGAAAATCAGTGAAAGGGATTATGAGAATCTTGAGTCTTAATTAACGCCACTTGAATCCATACATTTGCCACTGGATATGATGACGAACCTATAGCATTTAAGTGCAACTGGATCGATGCGCTGCTCCATGTCGTACACATCTCCCTTATCATTTATATTATTTTCCCCTGTAGATACATGAAATTGATTGGTGCGCCTGACACCATTTGCCCGACCGGCAATATGGCTAGAGTGAAGATATATTAAACGAATGCCCTTTAGCACGGCATTTGATGCTAGCGGGATTATGCTAGAAATTCAGTGGCTCTCACTTGTATATTGTGAAGACTTGCCCCGAGCTACTGGGTCCGCAGGGTAGGCAGCAAAAAGCCACAGCCAAGGCCGAAGAGCACTCAACTTCACCTCCTATTTCGGATAGAGCATCTAATTGTCTTCACCGGGCCAAGATGCGATTGCACTGGGGTCCCGTTCTGGTGGGAGCTAGCACTCTATTGTCGGGCGCTTCCGCCTTACTTCGCTTTTCGTGCTCCCAGCTCGTCGTTGAACGGCTCGACCCGTTGGTCAACCCAGGTGTAGTCGGCTCGCCCCATCTTCACCAGATTATTGGCGGAGTACGTACGCAAGTTTCATATGGAGCCGAAGGTAATCGTTAGTATGTACACCGAGCTAAAAGGAGATTATAGAATTCATTCAATGCATCGATGGACCCCAAGACCTTAGATCAACCCAGCGCCTCTACTTGCACAACATGTACCTTTGCTGAGGATTTTTCCAACTACTGGACCGCCGTCCTATTTTTTCGTGCACGAAATGGAACGTACAAGCGCGTCCCCCAGAAGGGTAATGTGTACTTTGAGGAGTCAAACGGCGGTATGACTATTTACTACATACCGAGCTACAATAACACGAAGGTCACTGCGTTTAAGCCTGTAAGTTGTGTTAGATTCGAGCGTGCCCATTTCAGCGGAACTTATATTGGATTCAGGGGTTCCGAATGATTACCGGTGATCCCAGTCTACGCAGCGAAGAGGAGGCAAAGAGATATCGACAGCTCACATAGTAAGTGCTCTAAAGAAAACGGACTAGGCTTCGGCATAGATGACTTACATGGCTTCGTATAGTACCTGCCTTCAAGATCCTATGACAAGGACGGGCGAGACGCTAGACCTACCCAGCAAGCCATGCCCCGCAGGCATTATGGCTAATCTACGCTTCCCGACGTGAGTGTTCCCTCCCCATATTCCTACCTCTCGTCTGCTAAACGATCCAAGCTGCTGGGACGGCGTCAACCTGGATTCCCCAGACCATGCTAGCCACGTCTCGTATCCTGAAAGCGGTACATTTGAGCAGGGTGGACCATGTCCTGCTACTCATCCCGTTAAGATCCCGCAGCTTTTCTACGAAATCGTATGGGACACGACGCCTTTCAACAATAAGGCGGAGTGGCCCGAAGATGGCTCGCAGCCGTTCGTCTGGAGTTACGGGGACGCCACTGGCTACGGGAACCATGGTGACTACATGTTTGGTTGGAAAGGCAACGCGTTACAGATCGCTAGTATGTAGTCTTCGGACCTTCCCCTCGCCTGCATTAAGAATTGCGTCGTCCCGAAGTAAGAACTGATTGATGTTGCAGTGGACACGAATTGCAATGGCTTTAAGTGCCCAGAACTTGGATACCAAGAGATAAAACAGGGAAATAAGTGCACGAAGAAGCCAGTAGTAGATGAGGATATTGATGGCTGTAAGTAGCAAGGACTATTGTGAGAAGTTCTAGCTAACACGAATACACAGGGCTTCCTGAGCTCCCGGGAGGTATGCCAGTTACTGACGTTAATGGGAATAAAATTTTCTAGAAAATGCATATGTACGTAGTGGAGGTGTAGGAATAGGGGTCAATCTACTGCGTAGATAAGATACTCTCGAGCGCGATGTGTGATTGAGGTGGTTTGATGGTCACCGGCTTCCGAACTCACGATGATAAAACATCTTATTATATCCAAACTTAACGCCTTACTATCGTTACTATCAGGTCCTAGTATATGATGGGTCATGAGACTTTTTCTTTCAAGCTGATGTGGTATTCAAGCTCTAGACAGTACTGATAAGTGATTAATGGCTGTCGACAGCGAGAATATGATGAGCCTCAGATCATCTTGAGATATAACAAAATGCTCTATAGTCACATATGAGTTATTATATGTATGTGTTTTCAGAATAATACAATATTACTTTTCGACTGATGTTAGTCTTCAAATATTGTAACAATGCATGCTTCTTTGTTGCCCACTACGATGGGACTTTCTAGGATGTTTCCGGCATTGTTATGTCTTGCTGTTCAGCAATCAATTTGTGACGGGCTAGATTGTCTCGTACAAGCTAGAAATCACAAAGAAGTCTAGATTGTTCAATGCATACCAGGGAATTACTGTACGAGCCTGCCATGTTTTAAATCCAATAGTTCCTCGTCAGCGGCATGGGTCCTTCTATGTTTGATTACGTTTTTATAATCTAGTCTTTCTTGGTTGACGGGATATACTAGTCCAATTTCGAGCAATCCAATAATATAGCCATGCCTATCGCACTTACAAACGGTAGAAGCACTGGTGATGCTTTCAGTAAGATAGCCATAGCTTCCAGATTAGGCGGTAAGGAGAGCCCTGCCTCAATCACTGGTGACGGGAACCGTGATCCGTCGTGGCTCTGGCCTCCACCGCTCTACCAGCCATATTGCAGACTCCACTTCCTTAAAGAATGCTCTCTATACCATTTACGTGAAAATGAAGTCTTCAAGGCTACGGCTGAAACAAACATATTGAAATCCAAGAAGTCTAGCAAGTGGCCCGCAGCACCGACACGAGTCCAACCAGCAAGGCGCGCTCGCGAGAAGAATTGGAAGGATCAACCAAACTTGCCGACTAGCCGACAGAGTAGCCCGTCGAGGCAAGACAGAACAGGCGGACCTTCTACTGCACTGGAGAGCCGGCACGAACAACTTCAACTACATCTCTCCTGGCCGATTTATAAGAATCAGATAGAGAGTCGAATAAACGGGATATCTAGCGAACTTATCGGTACACTCCATGAATCCGTTGTTGAAAATACTACCTGTATCAAGCAGTGTTTAGATTGCAGGTATTGCAGATTCAACACTGAAGTCGCAGATCGCGATGGATTCGTACCTAGAAAGCTGGTCCCGCCCGCACCGATGCACTTTATACATCCGGGTGACATGAAAAGGGGACAAGTTGGAGAATACGGTGGTATCAGGTTTGCGATCGATATATCAAACGGCTACGAGACTATCGTTTTGTTAGGCATGGAGAAACTCAAGGATATTAATTGTACAAGCGTGGGCAGGTCCGGTACCAAGTGTTGTGAGAGAGGAGGGCCGGAAGAGAGATCAACCTCAACTAGGAAGATAAATAGGTCAAAAAAGAAGAGCGATCCATAGTCACTAGTCTACTCAAGAGACATTAATCGCACGTAGGAGAGGAAAATGGGGTGGCGGTTGCTTTTCCTTAGGTACATAGTAGGTCATCCACCATACGGTGTAGATGAGGCTTTACCATTTATGCGCTGGTAGCAGATGGCAGCTTATAATAAGGATACACGTTATTTTAATTTTCTCTCGTTCTTGCTCAAATGATCAGTCAAGGGACGGCTTTCAGGTATAGTACATGGTATCTCGGCTAGAATATGCGTATAAGACAGGCGTTCCCCCTCTACTCTTACAGCTAGAAGATTAAGTCGATATACCACTCATCGGCTCATATATCGTATATTTTAGCAATTCTTTACTATTTCGATACCGAGCTCCCGCAAGTCGAGCGCGAAATCAGTAGGTTCATTTTATTGGTCCTATGGCGGACAGCGGGCAAGACGAGCAAACTCGCCTCGGAGAGCCCATACTAAGAGTTTACACTGATTATCATCCTTATCGGTCTGGCTAGTGAAATATTGGCTGAAATGGGATATTCTAAGGGGAAAGGATCAAGGGTTAGACTAATATAACGTTACCGTATTGCATGCGATCGTAGTGACAAGGCGAAAAAGAAAAAGTACATACATGCCTTGGTCGGTATGCATGGAGGTTCGTTTAACGCATGGTCTTAGGAGAAATTAGTAGGTACGTATGAAATTGATGAAGTCGGGTAAGCCGAATGGCGTCAAAGGAATTTATAAATACGAATTGGAGGCTGTTCAACTTGGCGTCTCCTTGGAATGATAAACCACCTTCCGTCTTGATCGCGACGACGTGATTGTGTGATTTCTGATAGAATTTTCGAAATCTCGGTTTGCGGTGGGTTTAAGACTGAACTCTACCAATGTTACATTGTCAAGCGCCGAGGCAATGGTAGGTCGAATAAGGTGTTAGTTCTGGATACGTGTATGTACAATAGACCTTTTCGTCGGAGATCCATCACAAGGTTTCGTTTGCGTGCGATGGCGTGCGACTTGCCAAGCATCCACAAGGACCTCACAAAAGCTCGCTTCCTTTGCTTATTACTTATACGTAATGACTATCCCCTGGTCCTAAATCCTGCAAGTCCCAAGAGGCTCTGGAACCCGGCCTACGCCAACCTTTCGCGTCGATATCAACAATAATAACATGTGTAACATACGACCATTTCCGAGTTAAAAAAGGAGAGGTCCTCCGCCTTGAGGCCCCCAGGGATCGCGCCCCTATTCATTCATTCCATTCTCTTGCGACGATTTCCCTGGTATCCGGAATAGAAGACAAGATGGCCACGGGCGAGGTGGTGAAAGATTCGGATCGCGACACACGAGAACTTAATATTCCTGTCGACGAGGAATACGCCTCCTCAACTAATGATGGAATTCAGCAATTTGCTTACTCCGACTCGCGGAAGATTGGCATCACCGGCGCCGTATTTTTAATTTTGAACAAAATGATCGGGACTGGCAGTAAGTTACCAACCATTCCACCATACCAAACACACTGAGATAAGCTGACCACTCTTGTTAGTTTTCTCAACTCCCTCGGCCATCTTTGCAGCGACTGGATCGGTTGGCGTGTCGATTATACTCTGGATAGTCGGGGGTATTCTCACATTCTGCGGTCTAAGCGTATTCCTCGAGTTCGGCCTAGCTATTCCACTATCTGGTGGTGAAAAGAACTATCTTGAACGTGTGTACCGCCACCCGCGCTACCTAGCTTCTTGCGTTCTAGCATCGCAGATGATCTTACTGGGATTTTCGTCTGGAAACTCACTCGCATTTGGTCGTTATATCTTGGCCGCCTCCGGAAGCAAGGAAGGTGATGGTTGGACGGCTCGTGGCATCGCGATCGCATGCATTACCTTTGCCGTGGGACTTCACTCCACACTCCCTAAATGGGGATTGAGGCTAGTGAATATCTTGGGCATATTTAAGGTTGTCATTCTCGTCTTCATCGTATTCTCGGGTTTCGCTGCCATTTCTGGTCGACTTCTTGTACCGCCTCCCGGTAACTTCAACAATGCGTTTGCTATTGAGGTGACAGAGAACTACGGCGGCCAAGGTGCGTACGGATATGCGACGGCACTACTCCAAATTATCTACAGCTACAAGGGTTGGGAGAATGCCAACTATGTCCTCGGAGAGCTGAAGGATCCGCGTAGGACGCTTTCGATTGCGGCACCCATCGCTATTGGGGGCGTTACCATCTTATACGTCTTGGCTAACGTCGCCTACTTTGCCGCTATATCCAAGGATGACCTCGCTACGTCCGAAGTTCTGGTTGCTGGCTTGTTCTTCCGTAATGTGTTTGGCGATAGCGCTGCCGCACGAGCTCTCCCTGCGTTCGTCGCTTTGAGCAACTTGGGCAATGTGCTAGCAGTGAGCTTTGCCCATGCCCGGCTGAACCAGGAATTTGGAAAAGAAGCTCTTCTCCCTTACGGTAAATTTTGGGCCTCGATCAAGCCGTTTAATGCTCCAGCTGCGGCAGTAAGTCCCTCCTCAATGTTTTTCTTAGCCCGTCATGACTAAACTATGACAGCTCTTCCTCCATTGGCTTGTAACGGTGATCATTCTCGTCGCTCCCCCCGCGGGTCCTGCATACAACTTCATCGTCAACCTATATACCTATCCCGGCTCTTGGATCAATGGCTTTGTAGCTGCCGGTCTCATCTATCTACATTTTAAGAAATCGGAAAATTGGACATCGCCGTGGCATACATATCTACCAATCACTGCCTTGTATCTCTTAGCCAACATTTTCCTTGCTATCGTCCCGTTTATCCCGCCGAACGGCGACTGGAACGCCGAAGGATACCCCTATTTCGTGTTCCCAGTTGTTGGAGTCGGTGTATTGATTCTTGGTGGGATCTATTGGGTGTGCTGGTCCAAGATCTGGCCTGCTATCGGCGGATATAGAATTGAAGCTCATAGGATTGTTGAGGATGACGGCAAGGAGGTGGTTCGGTATCGTAAAATTAAGACGAGATAGCTCTGATGGTGGATCTGTGGGCTGTGGTATTCCAACATGTGTGGTTGCCAGGTTAAATTAGGCTTATTTATAATAGCAATTAGACCAAGGCAATGCTCTCAGAATAATAGGAATTTACCCCTTGCTATCTATATGTATCTTCCAACCTTGAAGTCTCTCCCGAGTCCGAGTCAAGATAGTACGTGCATAGATACCTAGGTAGTAATGATAGTGCTATCTAGCTAAGCTATATCCTTCTTTGCGGTCTTCACATATTGCTAGATTTAGTTCGTCTTAATAGGAGTAAAATTTCTTTCGCTTAGTTAGCCGCTCCGGACAGCGGAGCAGATCGGGTAGCAGGGGCACGGGAAACCTCCAGGTATAGGATTCTTATGCTTGCCTTGTAGTATCCCCGGCCCTAGTAATATATTGTAGATCAGATTATCTTCCATTCCATAAAGCCCGTAGACAAATATAGCGTAGCTTACATATTGTAGGCAATGATGGATTATATAGATGGCGGCGGCTATGTATGCTTAAATAGGGGTTTGTCTCATAAGGGATGTTAAAATGAGTGTGTCAGTCTAGTACAGTAGGTAGGTAGGTAGATATGTAGATACGACCTAGCGACGAACGCCATTAATATGGCCTACTTATTGCATGATGATCCATGCTCATGCATGTATTCCATGCTTCCCGTGCTTACTTAGTAAGATAAACGAAGGATATCCAGCTGCAGTGTCACACGACTAGCGAGGAACTTGCATTTTGATGAACATTGATAGCTAGGTACCAACATAGTACGGGAGATATATACGGGGGAGAAGGATACGGCAAGCGCGCTGACTTGACATGGACTTATTTTCCGGTTATCCATGGATCTTTTCTTCATATTTCTTTCCCCTTAAGTTCCAGGGTTCTGGGGTTGCGTGCGAGGCCAACCTACATATGTAGACAAGATTCCATGCTGCTTTTACATGCTTTCCCAGCCGCTTATCGTAGAAATGATGGGACTAGTTTGAATAAGTATGTACCGAACGTACTGAAACCGGTTGATTCTTCCTGAAGGTCATGTATAATAGCCTCGTTCTTATCACCAAAGAACAACACCGATTTCACTTCTTCATATCTGTAAGAAGAGATGACTCCCTTAATGGACAATGTAGTGCGTTTATATGCTTCTATCATAATCATAGCCATGTGTAACACCGAGTTTTCATTTTCTAAGCAGAATGAACGCCATATATGCAATGTATCAAGCCCCCCCGAGGAGATAAGTCTGCTAGTGGCTAGCAAGATTCTTCCCGGGCCTCTTAGATGATGATGGTTTGAAATATTGACTCTATGTATATTAGTTACTGCTAGAATGGAATACTCTTAGGGAGGATATCATTTATGATCATCTACTTGTAGTTATGTAAGTACTTTAAATATTCCATATTCCTATTAAGAACTGTAAATTGACATACGTATTCAAGCTTAAAGCCTTTTCATTACCACGTCATGCTCGTAAGTTGTGCACTCTCAATGAAGATACTATATATATTTACCTAGGACCTAGGTATGTACTCCGCCACTTACTCACCATCCGCGTCTCTTAGCCATTAAGTGAGCTCAATGACGATACTAAGAAGATCAATGAAGAGGAATCTGTGTATCTCTTTTGCTTTATTAGCGCTAATAATTTTATAGCTCTTAAACCTGGCGTTTGAATTCGATCTTTTGGGATATAATAACAACTAGACCAATTTTCTTTGGTGAGTATTGAACTAAAAAGGGGGTTGCATACTTACACATATGTAAGGATGATCTGAATTTGACCAAAGCAGGGACAAATACGCTTTCTTACATAGTATTTAGCTCACTACCTACTGGATAGTATGTACATTCGTACTCACATTCATCTTTAAGACTCTTGGTATGAAAATACGTTGACTATAAGTACACTTATTAGGTAGGTAATCTATCGTACAATAAATCGAGCTAGACGACATGCCAACATCATGTCCTAATTTCTATTACGCTATGGATATATCCTAAGACTGTCGTCACATTTTCGGGTGGGCAGGTTGATATTTGTTTGGATTCTCAATGAAGACTATTTCTCTAAAAATTTACTTTCAAAAATTTCTTCATGCAAACAACTACAGAAGTGTAACCATAGACTCGTTTTATACAGATGGCTACAATGGTAAAGCTATAGCTATAAGCTAATGGAAAATGAGATTTAAGTCGGTACCTACTCTATCTACTACCTACATGTGTAGGTAGGTAGGTAGGTACATATGTAAATACTACATATGTATGCAGCTGCGAGACTGACATACATAGTACATTTGAAACATCCATTCAACGCACCTGCACCCCGTCCCGGCTAAAAGCGGCGTGCTTCCAATCAATCAATCACCTGCAATCAATCAATCCGTTTTCTGAACAGAGCGACATGCCCTCCAGTTCTCCAGGGCTCTACTACGTACCTGGGTAAGTAAGAAATCCTTCGCTATTTCCTTCCAACTCTGTTCTAACCTCTCTCCTACCTTATCAATTAATGTCTGTAAGCATCTGCCCTGGTATACATACATGGGCATATCAATTGTAGGTAGCATACATATCCATAGTATCTACCTACTGCGTACATACATATATGTAGTATCCATTAATTGATGGATGCTTTCTTTTCTTACAGCACTTGAGGTAGGAAGGCTCGCTTGATTGAAATCTCGAATCTCGCGCCGGTAACCGGCACTGACTTTTCGGCCCAGCAATTGATTATTGATCTGATTTCTCTTTTCATCTTTTTCTTCCAAGATTCCGATTCCCTTGTGTCACCTCACATCACACATTTGGAGCCATTTGGAGCAACAATTTCAATACCGATTTCAATCCCAATCCCAATCCAAGTCTCAATTCTACTTCTACTTCTACTTTTAATTCTAATTCCATTTCCCATTTCCTCTCCCTATCTCCTACCCCTCCACCACCACGCCACATCCTACCTATCCCTTCTTTTTCTCTTTTTCTCTTCCTTTAAATATTGGAACTTGGCATTCCGGTCTCTATCAGGTGACGGCAAGGTTGATTTACGGACTAGACAAGCTCTTAATAATACCAATTCATAATTGGCCATTACTCTCCGTCACACCACCCGTTAAAGGGTACGGTATCATACCTATTCCATCGTTCGGGGCACGGCCCGGCGCGTGTTTCTCCAGGGTCCTGCACATTTCGCAGCTTCGGCGGATCATTCTGCGGCGTTCTACGGCGATTTGTCGTGCGGAGAAGAGCTGGGGCAGCATATCTCTCGTTTATGCTCTGGGCCAAAACGGGTCCAGATCAACTCAATTCTGCCGCTCACTCGTCTATTCGTCCATTTTTCCATTTTCGTCTCTATTTTTTTTCTTCTCTTTTATTTCTAAATTCAGTTTACGTCTGGGTCCCTCGGTCAGACCGTCTTTTCCCTCGGCTTCAAGCCTGGAAGTGAAACAAACTGACAAACCGAACCAAACACCATCCATTTCGACTATACATACGCATCCATACGCATACATACATCCCATACATATACGCCTGTCTATATATATTCGCCTAACCCTACCTGTAGTGATCCCATGAACGATATCTACCTAGATACCTTGCAGTGTCAGATCTAAATGGCAGAGGAAACGCCACCTGGCGACCATGGAAGCCCCGTCGGCAAGCTCAACAATGCCATATCCGATTTCGCTTCGTCTTATGTGAAGAAGGAACTGCAGCAACTAACTCGTGAGAGAGATGACGCGCTGGCGCGTAGCCACGTGCCCAAGCTACGAGCTATCCTTAGGGAGGTTGATAAAGAGCGCCAGGGCTTTGAGCAGGATAAGGAGAAGCTGATCCACGGTCTGCGCAAAAAACTAGAACTACTCGAAGTCGACGCCGATACTATTGAAGCTACCATCGCTGAACTCGGCCCGGTCGCTCCAAAGTACCTGAGTGTCATTCCCAGTGCCTCGACCCTGACCATAAGGCCTCCCACACCTTTTATGTCGCCAGTCCGCGATAATTATTTCAGCACCGTCCTTGGCGCCGACATTTTATCAAACAGCCCCCCATTGACCTCAAAAGTTCCCGACCAGGGAGCTTCCGGCTCGGTCAAGGCTCCTTGTTCTAGTCCCACCAATATCAACGTATCATCGCCTGGTGCGGGTCCCAACATTGACCGCCAGATCCAGCGCCAGATTTTATCTGAGAATCCTATTGTTAGCCAGAGTCAAACGCCGAAGCGCATTAGCGTGGACGGAGATGCTGTCACGAGCCCAAAGAGACGAAGACTAAATGGCGGAAAGGTACCTACTAACTGGTCCCCTCTTAAGCTCGCAACATGAGCAGCTAATATCTAAGTAGACGCCTAGCCGAGCCCAAGCAGATATATTCCGCAAGGTTGCGTTCCCAAATCTGGAGATAGGCGAACGAATTTTTCGTCACTCGGAGCGCCCCGACTGTCTTTTCGTCATAAGATGTAATCGGCCCAATTGTCAATCAGGCTTCTTCACAGAACCCCCTTTAGCTTACAACCGGGCTCTGAAGCACTTCCAAAATCATGGAGAGACGGGACCGGATGGAGAGGAGCTCTCGAACGAGTACATATTTGAAAACTTTGCGTGTGAAAGTACGTAACGCCACTGCTAGTCCATCTGTTCTTACACTAGGGCTCATAGGGCTAATCCCGATTTTTTAGTTGAGGGTGCGAAGATGGTTAGCAAGTATTGGATTAAGGAACATCTAGGCACATCGCCGCATACCTGTAAGTGTAGATGTTTCAGTCAGATGCGCACAAAAGCCAGCACGGCGCCCCTACTCCGAGTGAATGTAGACAATTACTGACATCGCTTAGTCGTTCCCGGAAAGTCACGGTCGAGAATATCCCAAGCGGACGTCAAGACAGATGCCAAAACAGACGTCAAAGGGGAGGCCCTTAACGCCCGAAAACGACGAGAGGATGACATGAATTACACACCGTCTAGCAAGCCACAGGATTCCGGCGTGACCAACGAATCAGATGACGATTTGGAAACCGATGTCGAGAAGCCACGCCGCACGCCCCGAAGTGTTCCACGTCCCGACTACGCAGAATTGGTTGCTAACAAGGACCCCTGGAATCTGTCCGATGCCGATAGTGACGTGCGTTATACCCTCGGACCGGAGTCATATGACGCGAGTACTAACATGCATTCACAGAGGACCGTACCCCGTTCCATGAAGGAACCTCGCACGCATACCAACAGAGTTAGGAAGTCGCCGGGGTCCAGCGGCAGCAGATCGAGGAGTACTTCGAAGAGATCAACTCCCGGGCCATCGATAATACGAGCGAAGACAACGGAACCGAGTAAGTACGTTAGCGCCTACCCCTGCGTGAGTGACCATTCTCTAAAACTTCGTAGGCCCTTTGGCTATACATCGGAGCAATGGCCAAGACGGTCAGCACCCAGCTAAGGGTAGGCAGAACCCCCTTAGTAACTCCCGCGTCGCACTCCTCAATGGCCACCTCTTGAGGATATCGTTCACACCAATCAATCTAGCATGTAAGAAGAAACAATAGGAATTTATGAGGCGCTTACTTGTTCGTGCCCTCGTTATTGAACGCACGAGTTATACCCACGTCGCATTATTTCGGCAGCAGGAGGGCTGTCTATCTTAGCGCATTAACACCGCAGCTAGCTACACCTGTTACACATCGTAGAGGATGTGTGGAAGATACCAGAGCTAGCAGCCTAAATAATACCCAGTATCCATTCATATGACCTGAGCTGCCCTTGATTTTGTTTCAGCTGATAGCGCGATGTATTTATTTAGTGGCAACCCGTCTATACAACCCTCGTTGTGTACATCTCAGTAAGTCTTTAAATCTCTTTCACCCGGTCGACCCTCATTCCCTCTATTTTCTCTCATGAACCCTATCTACTGGTAACATTTATGTATCAGTCCTATGCGGCTCCCATATGATGCCTACACATCTATTCCATCCATGCATTTCTCATTATGATTACAATTTGGCGCGGCCACCTTTGAGCGCATCCCAGTCGCGCTGGGTAAAGGGAACGTAGGAGTTGCCCTTGGCGTAGTCGGAGACCCAGAAGACGGGGTCGGGTGCGGTCTGCGCCGGGTCGACACCCGCACGCTTCAACGGCACCTTGTCCTGCTTGTTGTTGTGGGTGGCGGAGCGCGCTGCGATGCGCCGCACGAAGATAGGAACTGCGTACTTAGGCAGATAGGTGCGTGCATGTCTACATTTTTGGTTAGCACATTAAACAACAAAACGGGGGACGTGGCGCTTCCGAAGAAACACCAATACTGTGTAATTACTGGGGATCGGCAGCGTGGCGTTTGATTTTGTTGGGGACGGGCGGAGGCGGTGAGAGGGGAGGGAGGGATGCATTGCATACGTAGCATAAGTTGATGTGAGGTGACACGGGAAGGATTTGCTCAATCCCAAAGGAGAGGGGGATAGATTGAAAGATTACACTTACTTCAGCAACCCATTGTAGTCGAAGTTCTTGACAGCCGGGTCGATGTAGATAGCCGCCATGCCGGCCTTACCATCGTGGTTCGGCAGCGACACGCCGTACACAGTCGCCTCGCCCACCCCCGGATACCGTCCCAGCACCTCAGATACTTCAGCCGTCGATACGTTCTCGCCCTTCCATCGGAATGTGTCGCCTAGCCGATCCATAAAAAACCAGCGACCGTCGTCATCACGACGTAACGCATCACCAGTCCGATAATACAGGTCGCCTTTGCGAAATACGTCGCGGACGTACTTCTTGGCGGTCGCCTCCTCGTTTTTCCAGTACCCGGGGAAAGCCGGCGTGATTGTCGGCGGCTGCGTGACCAAGATCTCGCCACCAACCGAGTACGGCACGCGCCGCGCGAACCCGGTCTTCGGGTCCCGCGCGATGTCGCCTGTGTCGACATCAATCTCAACCGGCACAAACACATTGCTGAATCGCCACCGCTGTAGTAGCCCATGATGTCCCACGGCGTGGGCGCGGAAGTCGCCGCGCGCCGGGTTGTCCAGCGGCATGATGCCTTCGGTCGAGTTGAAGAACTCATGGATAATCTCGATGCCAAAGCGGTCGCGGAACGCCTTCCAGACATCCGGGCGTAGGCCGTTGCCGTATATGCCGCGCACGTGATGCTCCTTGTCGCGCGGCGAGGGCGGTGAAGCCAATAGGTATCGCAAAGTCTCGCCTACGTACACGAACCACGTCGCCCGGCTGTCCCGGATGTCCTCCCAGAACCCGGACGCGCTGAATTTGGGCGCGATGCAGAGCGTCTGTCCCGTGAGCAATTGCGTCATCCCGCTAATACCTCCGGTGCCGTGGTATAGCGGCATGCAGTCGTAATACCGCTGATCGTCCCCCTTGACGTATGAAAAGCCGCAGTCTCGGCTTACGCCGTACCCGAAGCCGGCCGCCGCGGGGAGGATGCAGGCTTTGGGGAGGCCCGTCGTGCCGCTCGTATAGAATAAGCCCCATGGCGAATCGGGTCGCACGTTCTCACGTAGCTCGTCCGGCGGCCGCTCGCTGCGGATGGAGTTGACCTCGGGCCTCACGTCGGCTAACTTGACAATGCGCACACCCTTCGTGGCCAATTCTTCTCTGACGGCGTCCAGGCGCTCGAGTAACTGGGGTGCACCATCGGCGAGCACGAGCTTCGCTTCAGAGATGCCCAAACAGTGTAGCAGGGCCTGCTTGGTCAAGTTATGGTTGATGAGGGCGGGAGCAGCTCCGATAGCCAACAAACCCATCCAGGCAAAAATGAAATCCGGGCTGTTGGCCATGAAGAAGGCAACAAGGTCGCCGGGCTTTACGCCGCCATGCTTTAAAAACCACTGCGCGTACTGGTTCACGCGGTAGTACGTCTCGGCGTACGTGTAGCTACCCTGGCGCGACCAGATGCATTCCTTATTCGGCTGGGACTGCGCATGCTTCTCGAAGAAATAGTAGGTGGAGAGGCGCTTTTCCTGGACTGCATTGTTGCGGTTGCATCATGTGAGCTATGATCTACGTCTAGGTTCCATTGACAAAGGCTAGCTCACTTGCTTTCTGGAGGAGCTTCGCGCCCTTGCTTTTCGATCGGATGGACTGCCAATCCTGGCGCAGGTGGTATTTGCCGTCGAGGTAGGTGAGGCCCGCCGTCGTGGCAGCTATTGACGCCGCTGCTGTAGTGATCTGTCAGATTTCTATGTCGCGGGGATGGAAGGGTGATGCATAAAAAAACATGTCTCGGGATCTTACCGATCGCCGCCATACTCCTCTGGGAACTTTTGGGTCAAAGCTCTCTCTCTCTCTCTCACCAAGAATTTAAGAAGAAAAAAAGAGAGATGGCGCGGATATGTATACACTAAGCAAGCCCGAGTTTACAGCTATCGCGGGAATTCCGACAAAAGAAGTTGAAGTTGCATTTCAGATCCTACTCTTACCGACAGACTAGCAATAGCAATAACAAACAATGGGCCGGGATTCCAATAGAGGCAAGGCATCTTTAAACCAGCTCAAGGGTTAAAAGAAAGACTTAGCAAAAGACGAGACGCGCCAAAACAGTACAGCCGAAGGGTGACCTCGGGATTTTAGCACTTATTAGTCCCGTTGGAACGGGGGGGTTAAAAGGACGGCAGTTTGTGGGGGACAGGGGTACGAACAATGGGCGAACATTATACGCTGCGCGCGCGGTGCCCGACTATCTTCGGTCTTCAGGCTCTCAGGGGATATAATGATGTATATTGGGGATCTTGGGATTATTAAGGGGATGCCGAGAAGAGGTGTGGGTCGGCGACAGTGAAGAGATGAGACTGGACCCTCTCTATCTCGTCTGTCTTGTCTGTCTCGTCTGTCTATCTGTGGCATAGCTTACCCCGAGCCTACACCACCGCCCATCTAGGTATAGTACCAACATCAACTATTAGCCGTTGGAGACTCGCCCCGCCTTTCCGGGGTTTGTTGTTCGGCAGTATCACGAAATATAATTCCCATCTGTCCAATTAGAAGATGAAATGTCGCTTGCTATATGTACATATGTAGGTTAAAGGCTGACTGCAGATAACTTGTCGTTGAATAATGATGCTGTATAAAGTTAATATGCGGTATGGAAGATTAATATTTGTTAAATTAAATACCTCAACCAGTTTGCCATCTCGCAAGCAATGACAGACCAGATACGGCATGGAGATTATATGTGTACGGGAGGCTATGGGGACCATAGATGATTTTTTTATCGTTAGGGTTATTTTCAATTATAAAATAACCAAGTTAGGATATAGTTAGAATAGGGGTAAGAATCACCATGGGTATATATAACGACAGCGACGAGAACAAATTCCGAAACATATCAACCGAGCTCTACGCCATCGCAAAGCTAACAGGCACAGATACGACACGTGGCACGTAGTAAGTATTCCTATAGCCGAGTACCTGAATAATTGAGGAACGCCTAGAATTGATGAGCCTCTTACGCAAGATGGTAGAAGGCTACACTTGTCCCTGCGATTATGGAGAGTCAACCTCCCCCGCCCCCCAATCCCAAAAGAGGGAACTTCACACAGCGTTCCCGCCTGTATATCGATATACATCGGTAAGCGTATTCAGAAATATTTAATACATACATGTATATACAGTAGTAAAGCCCATACAGTACATAGCTACACGTAGGTAGCCTCTATTCCATACCAGGTAGTGAGAACCGGGATTCCTCGTACTACTCTCGATGTCAACCCATCATGTATATCGAATTAACATACACCAACAGTCCAGAGTAACTCGGGGCTATTCTTCTTGGTAGGCGTAAATTCAAGCGTTACTTCCTTATACCCGTATATTCTACAGGCAGTAATGTTATCATACAGGTACAAAGCACGAGTATTGCAACTTCACTAAGTACTTCAGAGGCATCAGATCACAATCACATAAGCCTAAGCCAACAGACATATATCATATATGATAACCTCCAGATGTCTTCCCTACACCAACTCCTATTACCGAGACTCATAGCAGCTTCCTTCAAGCAATATCATGATCCTAAGCCACAAACACCTCATACTAGGCTTTTCACATATCGTATCCTCCAATTCGACAATATCTTGCAATTCCCAAGACCTGAGAAGCACGTTCTAAGAGCCGGCGTCACCTCCCCACCCAACTTGGGCAATTCTTTGAACGTACTTCTCTTACTAACTCGTCTCGATTATCTTCTACCCTCTCGTACAACATCTAAGATTATAAAACTTTTCACTCAAGCAATACTAGACAATATACACCTTTTACATCAGGACGGAGAGTCTAGCAGTTAAAGAAGCCAGTTCAAGCCACTAGTTTCCCTACTACTCTCATTGAGCCTGCTCGTTTTGAGGTCAGCCGATCTCTAGAAGCTACGATCGTAGTCGCACTTATCAGATATTTCAGTTTCCCTTGCTCTCACGAGAATGCACTTTTCTCTTTCTCGTTGCAACTCCATTGATATCCCAAATTCAAAACTGCTCCTTTTTACTAAACATATGGAGCTCTCGCCAAATTTGCAGGTGGCGACTTATGGGCACTTCTAGTAACCCTTTTCTATTCTTTCTATTGCCCACAGAGTGCGTAAATTTCCTACAAAAGTTATCCCAGACGATTAACATCACATATAAACTAGCTAAGTTATTAACCCGGTCTCTACCTACTCTAAAGTTCCCCATATCATCATCTCTTTACATCTACAGTATCTTGACTCGGTATCAACGCCATAATATCCTAGGGTTTACGCAAGGCAGTTACTTTAATTCTTCGCGCTACACCAAGCAAACACACGCGTATTATGATCTTGTCGGGATATCAGGTTCTCTCCGACGTATCATCACCTCAGTAAAGCTTAGCCAGTATGCCGTACCACCTTCGTAGTAAACCTTCGCTACGAGTAGTTCTCAAATCTCGTCGCCTTTCCGGTATAAAGGATACGCCCCGAGCCTTCCACTACTTTAGCAAGCTACCCAAAGAGGTGAAGCAGGAGATATACAAGCTTCTCCTGGTAGTAGGAAAGTTCTACGTACCAGGTGTGCGCTGGGATCCTCGTCCCATGCGGCATCACGGATCGGCAGAGATTCGCCGTCTTTACATTCGCGACGACAAGGTCTACCAGGCCAATGATCAGCGATACGGTTCCATGGAGGTTGAGTGCCTACATGATGTATGTTATTTGCGTCACTCTTCTATAGATGTGAAGCTAATCTTACGCGTAGATGGTGTTTCACCCAGCCAATCGCTACACACCCGGTCTCATACAAGCCGTGAGCGAGGAGGTACAAGAAGAAGCTGAGGCAATCTTCTTCGGATACAACCAATTCGTTTTCCCTGCGGGCCGGATGTACGAACCTGACGCCTTCGGCCTTTTTACCTTATTGCATAACGATAGGGATCGATTCATTCACCTCGTCAAAGACTTGAGCCTCGCGTTTGACATGCGCGATGAAGGCATCGATGGCGTGCGACACCGAGAACGTATGACGATAGACATCGAGACTCGTAGCATTGAGCTCAACATCAGAAAAAAAAGCCTGGAAAGCTCTCGTGGGATGAGGAAGGAGCTTCATTCCCGCCGAAAAATCTGCAACATGGATCAATGGCGGACGCGTATACTCTGCCTACGCAAACTTACCCAGCTCCACCGCCTCCAGATCGACTTCCACAACTGTTATTGCCCTTTGGGCTGCTGTCCCCTCACCGAATTCGTGTGTAAGCAACTTGGACAGAAATGGGAAAAAGCCGCTCCGGAAGTTGTTGAGATTATGGGTTGGAAGGGTCCCGAGGAGAGAATCAGCATCATTACACATCTCGTCAAGGCCGGTATCAAGGCACGGAACATCAAGTTTATACCCTTTAATCCGACAGAGAAGGAACTAACGATCGAAGAGGAAGAGACGGGCGAAGTGGCACGCACGACCAAGGAAGAGGAGGATGGCTGGATAGGACTTTGATTGGGATACGAGATAGCAACTCTTTTACCTTCAAGAGGTCACGGTGCTTTCATATTTTCAAAAGACTCATAATTTAGAACTTTTAGAGAGTAGAGGATGGCTTTGCGGTGATTAGTTCTTCATATCATAGTAGTTGAGGCTACTTCGATAGAGAATACGGTAGACTTTCTTAGCCACGATCTACTCACGATAATCAAATGCTTTGAAGATCAGATCAGACTGAATCAAGCCAAGAATCATTGACGATAGAAAATATTTGGGTGTTTCAAGTTAGCATTCGCCGGTACTCAACAGCTTCGGCCCCCGATCCCTACTGCGATATAAGGAAGATAGGATTAGCTACCGCATATTCTATTGTTGATTCCTCTGGTTGTTTAGAACCCTAGGACGGCCGAAATACGGATGCCTGGGGCAATATTGTACATCTATAGCATGGCGTAAATCATGATGAGTGCCAATATTCAACACGCTGCATACTGTAGGATGGTTACTACTATCCGACGGTGGTTACGGCCGTGCATTTAATGTCTTGCCCTACGTTCGCTTCATGAAACCACGATCCAAGTGAATCTATATATTGGCAGACGACTATAAAAATTGACCTGATTCCAACATAAGACCACTTGGAATCTACCGCTATAACGACCACTCAACCACCTACCAACGGTCTCCAGCTCATCTACTTCGGACTCAACGTCTCACCATGGCATATGCGCAGTGGGTTTATATTTTGCTCCATAACCTCTGCAAGGATGATCTGAAGACAAAGAATGTTATACTCAACCGCGCCCCTGGCGCTAACCCACGAGATCTGCAAGCTCTTCCCATAATTAATCAGGCAGTTTCATAATAGGGGTAAGTTCTACAAGTGGAGCAACAAGGATGACAAGATCTCCGTAGGCGAGGTGGAAGGGGCAGTTATTGAACAGGGGCACTCTTACGGCATCGCCTCGTGTGACAGATCCGACTCGGCGAGCGGCTGCGAGGGATCATTTGAGGTGTTGGGCGGCGATACGAAAGTGTATAGAGTTTACTTCTCTTATCCTTGGGGTTCTAAGACGAACACGTTTACTGTTAGTGACATTGATGATGATTACATGGTCCAGTTCCAAGGAGGGAACTTTGATTCGGGCGCTCTGGAGACTATTGATGTCAAGATTATGAAGATTCCCAAGTAGACACTTTCTACTATGCATACCAGAGGGGTTCTGCAGGGTGAAATATGTGCTATGAACACGGACGGATTCGATCTAGAACTTATATCGTGAACAATGTGCATATGAAATGGGAATTTGATCGCTGGCTCTAGGGGTTGGTAGGGTAGTGTTCTTCCGAAATTCGTACGGAATTGTGCCTCATACGATTCATGATAGCTTATGGGAATACTGGTAGATATAATGAGTCTATGGTCAGGCACTCTATTGCTTGTTTGGGGTGGATCTAAAGTAGGGCCCCATTAAGCTGTCTTTAATACTTCACTTTTCTTGCTCGACCTCAACACCTTCTGGAGGCGTGAAGGGAGTTTCCTGGGCTTTCCAAGCTTGCGTCACATATCTGGCGAGGTTAGGACGCCCTGTTTCTGATAATGGGCCAATATGGGCTGCAGACGGAACGGTAACTGACTTTGTATGACTTCCCCTCGCAGCAAGTTCGCCTTGGGCGTTTCTGAAGGTGATTGACGTATATGCTAGTGTCTTACCCACTGCGGCACGAGTAAGTCTTCCTCCCTCTTTCGGTTGAATAAAAGAGAAGTATGCTTACTCCTATCACAGACGGCGGTGGCCGTAATCTTGTCACCGACTTTGCCACCGCTACTCAGGTACGTGACTGAAAGGGTTAGAATGGTTTAACCTAGGGTTACCTAGGATATGCGTGCGCGTACCGTTTAGGTCTGTTGATACTCCAGTGGCGTAAAGCCCCATCGATGCGACTGCAAGTGAACCTCCTAAATCAACCATGCTAGCAATTGTACCACCGTGTATGATCTTCAGCCGATTCTTTTACGATTCGTAGTCAGTATCTCATCGAAGATACTGGGCGTTTAAGTGGCCTTACTGTATGGTCCTTGGTGATGTCTAGCTCGAAGTCAACTTTGCCAGCGACAGCGTTGGTAACACGGAGCTATTTTGGTTAACCGTAGCACAGTTGTCCGACTATATAAGTAAGACATACATGAGGCCCTAGGAGTCTGATGGAAGATAGTTCTAGGGTTAGGGAGTGACTGTAAAGGCGTTCGGAAGAGCGTTGAATGTATTCACCTCGGCTCAAGACCGGACTCGGCCATGAATGATTTCAAGACCTAAGACGAGACAAGACAATTCAGCATTGACTGTCAGCTGTATGTAGCCCGTAAGTATTGGGACGTACTAACCGACCTGACGAATCTAAGAGGAGGAAGCTTTTGTGCCATCGTGAAAGTAGAGGATGTTGCGAAATGAGATGTATCAGATTATGGCGCTTTCAATGATAGCACAAGCTCCGATGTCCCTAATACATAGCAAATACGCCCATTCTAATCGCTATCAGCGTACCGAATATCCCCGTTGTGCTGTGGATACCGATGTAACCCCTAGCACTAGAGACTTAAAACCTACCTAGGTACCTAAGCTGTGGCTGTAGCTGACCTACAGGTGGCGCGGGGCCTCCGCCGAGGGCTCAATTTATGGTTAAAACTTTTAAGGTTAACATGAATCAATCGATCCGTCCATCCAACATCAGTACCCGCTACGACATACTATGTAATATACAATAAACGTCGATTAGACAATCAAATTCAACTATATACACAACTTTAAACTGTAACGGGATTCGATGAACTATGATATTTGTCCTTTAGGTCGAGTTTCCGTCGCTTTGAGTCGAGTTCCTAACCGGCT
Organism: Hypomontagnella monticulosa; assembly: GCA_902825475.1. Lineage (NCBI taxonomy): Eukaryota > Fungi > Ascomycota > Sordariomycetes > Xylariales > Hypoxylaceae > Hypomontagnella > Hypomontagnella monticulosa. The sequence goes on from CADEBF010000009.1 coordinate 3,150,197, forward strand.
TACACAATAGGTAGAAAACCTCGGAGCTTGAACCATCCCTTTAAAACAATATTATTCATTCAACAGACTCGGACTCTGTCTCCAGGACCTCCTTGATAGTTTTGCCATCTTCGTCCCACTCCATATCTTCGTCTAGAACCATAGTCTTGCCGGTTAGGACATCTAACGACTGTATTTCGAATTGCGGAAGTGTATGAGTTATGATCCTTATAATTTTAGGAGACGCCATTCGAGTTGCTATACGTTCTGCCTGTTTCTTCATGTCGGCTTTCAGCGGTAGCAAACCTCCGGCCAACACGTCGCATCGTTTAGAATGAGCCGCGGACGTAATGCCTGGTAAGTGTCTAAGTAGACTTAGGTTGACAACCAACACGCCTAGGTGTAGATTGTCGCCGCGACCTTTGGGTTTCAAAGCATTGGGGCAAATGCTCTGCATACGTATGTGAAGGGACCGAAGTGTGGGAAGAAGAGCAGCGATAGACCGGCAGATATGACAGCCTTCTACTTGTTCTCCTGATGGATGCAGAAAGCCAGTAGATAAGTCTAGCTTTAGAAAAGTTAAGTTCTCTAACGAGAGAAATTGTTGCATGACGGATAGCGATATATAATTCTTGGGACCGGGGAAGATCTCAGCGTATGGGTAATTCTGGGCTCGCATGCGCAAGGTACGTAACTTGTGAGATTGCTGAGCTGTCGTGGCAAGCTGGACGAGGTCACTATTTAGGATCTCTCTCCAGGTCTGGAGAGGAATCTTGGTCTCATCCTCATTCGAGGCATAACCCTTCAGTTCAAATTCTAGGATTTCCAAGCTGTCTTTAAGCGAAGACGACCTTTCCGTTAATCCCGAAGCGATTAAGCTCCGAAGAGCCCCTTGAGAAAGTGTGATATATTTGAAGTAGGTAGGGAGAGCGAATTTGGACCACTGTTTGCATATGGTCAGGCGGCTGAAATCCTCGCGGAAAAAAGACGTGCCAATTTCATCGAATATTTGTGATAGTGTCTCTGGGGGTAATCGTTGAAGTGACATAATGAGAAATGAGTGATTCGAATTTCAATACGGAAAAAAAAATAGCAATAGTGTCAAGAAAATCAGATATATGTTCTACTCATTGTCATAGTTGGACCTCGGGAATGATATCTAGGTACCTAGCACAGGGCCAATGACATGGATCAATATACCACCTGGGCAGTCTAACTTGCCCCTCTTAAGAGCCGCTGTCCCACTGTCCGCTCTGCTGGTACCCAGGCAGGATTCAACCAAGTTTCAGGCATCAGCAGCGATCGATCTTAAATGCTTGGCGAAATCGCTACGCCTCTTGTACGCGAGACTTACGATCGATTTACACGAGAAAGCTGTGTAATGTTGTGTAGATAGAATTATGGTAGTTTACGCAAATAACGGCGCAGATCCCGTCCCGTCCCGAAGACGACGCGAATCGAGTACTCTTACGAGAGCCCAAGAGCACCTAGAGTAGCGATCGGATCGTTTAAAGGTCAAGAGCGACATTTTGTATATATATATATGTACCTACCTACTACATAGTACTTGGCACTAGCCAAGAAAGCGGCTGAATGTTAGATTCTGGAGTTGCGCAAGGGGAAAAAAAACTAGCTTGGTCTCGCTGAGCATTGGATTCTGTAGTTATCATCATCGAGGGCTTGATGTGGGATTCCAGGAGACCGTGTATCAAAAATGCAGCTGTAGAAGTCAAATGACAAATGTAGAATTTGTTAAATTATTTAATATTAGACATCTGAACTAAATGCTGTCAATTAAATATCATATCGTGATATTAGTATGTGGACGTTGAACTACATGTAGCAGACTAACTAGAGAGCTACAGTAGGCTCACCACGGTGGATGAAAAGTGGAGACTTAGCGCAAAATCAATCGATTGATGGATTGATTGATTGCCCAGGTGATTGATAGCACTAGAGCACTTCGACAGTGGAGCTTTGAGCTTTAATGTTCTACTTCGCAATAAATCAAATCTTCTTTTTTTCTGCGACTCTTCGCTTTAACCGCCCAGCAGCATCAACGCCAATCATTTGTCTGTAACAAGCTGACCAAGCAATACCTCTTTATTCCTGCATATAATGGAATCCTAGTAGTGCCATCATGGCTGCAGCTCTCAAACCCTCCAAACCCCTGAATACCTCGACATCCGATCCGAATTCATATACCCGACTACATATTACGCCGTTGGACCAGTCTTTGTTGAGCCTTGTCGTCCCCTCCTCTGTCCTACCTCGCGCACGCAACATCTCGTACCACAACATCCAAACCTTTCCCGAGAAGCGATACGGCTTTGTCGATTTGCCTACTGCAGATGCCGAGAAGATCAAGAACAAACTCAACGGAGCCGTTCTGAAGGGATCAAAAATGCGCATCGAGAAAGCTAAGCCCGAGTCTATTCCCCAGCCTTCTGCTGAGGTCGACGGCTCCGAAGCAAAAAAAGACAAAAAGAAATCCAAGAAGAGGAAGCGCGAGGCTGACGTTACACCCGGAGTCGAACTTGAAGGTCGGAAGGTCAAGCGCGGCTGGACAACGACAGAGCGCGAGATGATCGAGGAGAAGCGGAAAAAGTCCAAGGATAAAAAGGACAAGAAAGAGAAGAAACCCAAGGCCGACAAGGAAGAGAAAAAGAAAAAGAAGAGAGAATCGAAGTCGAAGTATACCGATGGTCCGGAATGTCTCTTCAAGACTATACTGCCGGATGCCGGACAGTCATCAAAAAGCAACGAGGAGGATACTGGACATAAGAAGAAAAAGCGGAAGAGTGGTCGAGAGGTGATCGTCCACGAGTTTGAGAAGACCGTGAAGCATCCCTCATTCCTCAAGAGTACTGCCGAGAAGTCCAACTCGGAATCGCTGGCTTTCCAGGATGGTGTTGGTTGGGTGGATGAGAAAGGGACCGTCGTCGAGCCCGTAGTGAGCAAGAAACCAAAGAACACTATTTCGAAGTCGACCGCAGCGAAGCCTAAGCTTTCCGAAGCTACTCCAGAAGTAGAGGATGATGATACCACTAGCAGTAGCGGATCCTCATCCGACGAATCCGACGACAATGACAATAACGACATTACCAATCAAGATGTAGACAGCTCGGACGAGGAAGAAGAAACCAAAGCCCCGCCTAAGAATCTCAAGATAGATACCCAAGCCTTAACTAGCCCTGTGTCGATTATGAAGACCGAGTCCGCAAGACCAAAATCGTCAAGTTCAATCACTAGCCTTACCATCAAGATACCCCCGGTGACGCCAGCTGCGACCAAGATACACCCTCTTGAAGCGCTATACAAGCGACCTAAGGGAGACTCTACTACCCCTGGAGCTACCAAAGAGGCCGAACCTTTTAGTTTCTTCGGTGGGGATGATGATGACGATGTGGAGGAAGATAATACCATGGGGCCCCCAAGCCAACCTCCCATGACACCCTATACAAAACAAGATTTCGAGTACAGGAATGTGCGGAGCGCTGCTCCAACGCCAGACACGGCACATCCCAGTCGTACATTCAATCTGTGGCCCAGACCGGGATCCGCAGACGATATACCCGAGGGCGATGAGGATGAAGAGGAGCAAGAGGATAATGATGAGGACACCGTTATGGACGGTACCAGTAGCCAGGTCCTCACAACTGACGGGGACAAGCAGACCCCAGTCAGCGACTTCCAGAAGCAATTTTGGGAGAGCCGAGGCGACTTAAATCGCTCTTGGAGGAAAAGGAGAAAGGCAGCTTCGAAGGAGAAGCGGTATAGGGAGAATCGTGCCCGAGCAGAGCGGGCTATTTAATATCATCCAGCAATGGAACCAACTAGTGGACATTCATAGCGTACGGTTATACCAGCATACCATGGTCCCTAGAATAGGCGAGGTGGCAAGCATTGGAAAGACTACGAGCAAGAGAATGTCATTCCTGTTAATCTAACATGGTAAATTCACTGAATTCGAGCAGCAATACAGGCCCCGTACCCTAACTATGATTATTATATCCGCCCCTCCTACTTTCTGAAGAGACCCTTGCTCCCAATCTCGCACGATACTTTACCGCAACATCACAATTTACTGGTTATTCTGTCAATACCCATGGATGAGAGTGCGGGCCTAAGCTCAGGGCATACTGATTTGCATAGTCTTAACAGACCTACAGGCTCGTCTAAAACCATCCATTATTGCAGTCATCGACGTAAAATTACCACCTAGGAAAAACAGGACGAATACAAACCCTTTACTGTCCCAATTGAGCCATTGACCTATTGAACCTCCAAATTCCAGTCCCAGTTCCAGTATGCATTTGTGATGCGAATGTGTCATGCCAAATACAGTAATAAACAGGGAAATGCAGACTCCGGTGAAGGAGCATAACCATGAATTATTATGTCCTATCGCGCGAATACCACCTATGACAAACAAACAATGGGTGACACTGCCGAAATCAAGAAAACCGAACTCCAATTACTAGGAACGCCCGATGCGGATCAGGTGAGCAACAAGTGAATGCCTCTTAGTTACCGTCGACCTGGAAAAGTCTCGATTTAGACTGGGAGTTGCGCGGTGAGGAGAAGAGCAGAACTAAGTCATTCCCTATTCGCGTGCCGGAAAGAATGGTAGTACAGTCCGCGAAGACCCGCCAGTGGCGCTGTTGGCGATGTCGTTGGTAGTCTTCTTGCCGTTGTGGATCTTCAGGTGCTTGACGCGCCCTCTGCTCTTGGAGACGGCACGGTATACAACCGGCGACTTTCGACCGTCGGCCGGGTGAATGGGCGCAGGGACCTGAAGGCGGCGATGGGGCTGAGGAGGGGGCGGAGGATAACCGCGGCGACGAGCGGGACGATTGGTGAGGTCAAGGAACTCGCGGTCTCCACGGCTCATGTGTCGGTGTCGACGAGCAGCTCCAAACTCCTCGATGCCGGCTTGGCGGTAATTGTAGTAGCAACCAACGGCGAACAGCATAGTGAGGCTGGCGCCAAACCACGCAACAGCATCAATGTATTTGTCATTGTCGAAGGTCGCGGTAGAACTGTTGATGGCTTGGAGCGATCTAATAGCAATGACTAGATTGATGAACAGGCCGATCCAAATGACGAGGAGGTACCACGAAACTAGATCTTCGCTCCAGAGCCAGCCGAGTCCGCCTGAAAACCAGGCCCAGGCCATGTGGAAAGGGTAGAGGATGTATGCGCCCGCAACGCGAAGGGGGTAGAAGAACCAGGCGAGGCCAATTCGAACGAGACCAAAAATGGCCCAGAAGGGGTACGTCATGGCATAGAACAAGCCACGGATGAAACCTCCAACATCGCGAAAGAAGTTGGAGGCTTGCGCCTGCACGGGCTGCGAAGGCTCGGGGTCGTCCATGTTGTCAAGTTCGATCGACTCTAACGAGATAGCGTCAGGGAAGAATGAAGGGAATTGTAGGCGAGGCAGATGTAGATAGCTACCACGATTTTGACGAGCGTCGGAAGTGGTGTTGCTATGAGGAAGGCCACTGCGAATTCCAGAAGTGGGTGTTTGCAGTTCAAGAGCTAATGTTCTAGTTGTGTTTTGGTTTCGAAGTGCACTAGTAGTAGTACCTTGGGAAGAGAAATCAACCGCAGGTATCGCAGAGCTAGTTGGCGCACTCAAATCATGAGTCCGGGAAGGAGCCTCCTGCTGGAGGTGATTGCTGCGTTCTGTGGCCCAAAACCAAGGCTGGAGACCCACATTAGATGCCGATTGCTCGGTATCGACAGCATTGTCGGCGATGCCGTTAGGGGTCGCCGACAAGTTGGTGTTGGTGACATAGACGGCGGCGCCACGGGTTGTGCCACCTCGGCGAGATTCAGGGGCAGCATTGTTCACATTATCCATAGTACCGCCACCACCGTCTGCAGCAGGGGGGTTGGCCTGGTTGGCCTGGCCAGCCATTGTATGGTTAGGACGTTGTCTATTAACAGGAGTGTGTCCACAAGCAGGCTGATTAAAAAGGGCCTATCACTTGTTAGAAAAGATATAGCAATACTGAATAGTTTTCAATGCACATACCCCCTTCAATTCACACCGATGTCCAATGCTATATCTTTGAGTGATATAGCAGAGTTCGATTTAAGACTATTGATGGTCAGTTTAGGTTACGCCACGGGGTAGATAGGGACTCTGAGAATAAGTAGGCATAACATATGACGAAAACAAGAGTGCATTATAGACGGAGTAGAGAGAGAGAGGGCTCCTTACCAAATAGTGTTGGGCTGTGCTTATTTCTAACTTGCAATGGCAATGGTTTCAAATATTGTAAAGTGAGCGGTGAGTTACTCGGCGACAAGGCGGTTAGGCAAATAGACGGTTTTGGTAATTTGAAAGGAGCAACAACGGCAACAACACCGAAAATTTGACAGTCAAATAACTTTATTGCACCATATAAAGCGATAATGCTATGGATATAGTGATAAATAACAAAATCAGCTGCATTAGGCTTGAGACCATTGGTAGAATTGTTAATGGGGTTAAAATTGCTGCCTCCCCCTAAGCAGCAAAGGAACAACTGCCAGTAGCCGTACTGGCAGCCATTAAATTAAAAGGCCTGAAGCCACATAATAGTTGGTTATTATTTAGATACAATAAACCTCCTATACTCCCCCAAGTTGAAGACTTTAGTAATTATATATCTACCCATATTTGGGCAGACTATGGAGTCCATAGGTAGTAGAGAATAATATATACTGTTCATAAAAACGCGATGATAGAGTCTCTAGAATCTACTTCAACCTTATACCATAGCTTTACTCCGAGATTAACTTGACTATATGAGTATGACTCAGTCGTCTTTAAGAAGATAGCTTACAATATGAGCTGAAGGGTATAAACATAACAATGTCGTTGCACTGAGGATTTAAATTGAACTTCTATATATCACAATGCATATGAAATCTAACTAGTACGTATGGTCTTAGTACCAGTATCTACTGCGTATCGTTTCGAGAACGGTGCAAGATGAATGTGTATATATATGGATATCTTCAGATAGAATGCAGTTGTTGATTATGTAAGCATCAGAAAAGGGGGGGACTGAGCGAGGGTTACGAAATGGTCAACTTCAACGCCATATTCCGCACAATACGTACGTAAATTTATTAGACCTTAGAATAATAATAACTGAACACGACACGCGTGTCTGGAAGCTCACTTTTGGGTGCTATAACAATTCCACGGAGTCAGTTAATCGTGGTTTTCTACCGGTCAACTGGTGAACATTGTGCATATATAGTATTCTACCTATGTATTACGGATACATATGATTGTATATATAACCATTAGGCGCTGAGATCTAGCCGTAAATCCATGGATTTACTCTTCCGATATAAGCTCGCGGTTGTGATACTAGACTCGTATTCGATCTAGACTCGTTATGGCTTCAACGGTTAGGGGACTGCCGGCAACCGCCTTCAACTGCAATGAGGGCAGAAAAGAAGGGTCCTTGCCTCTTGGCACTCGGTCTGCATGAAGAAGATTTATCGGTATCCGGATTAGATGCATAGAATTGGTGTCATTGGACCTGGAATACAGCAATCCACCCCGGGCGCTACGTAGAGATGCTGGGCTTGGCATAGCGATACAGTCTATTAGTCACATCAATTGATATGAACGATACGAGAACAGGAAATCCCTCGTTTCAATTATGGTCACAGAAGGGAGAAATATTAAAATTCAAAATCAAGTTTGTACTTTGCAGAATTTGATATCGCATTCAGTCAAAAAGGAGTGGCTAGCGATTAGCTACAACACACTTCCGTTCCCCCATCCCCCTAAAACCCAGCTCCTCAACACCTCCCCTGAAATCCTCCAAGATGCATGATGGAAATAGTCGTATGTGCTATCATGATAAATTGTTGCCGACGGCTCGAAAGATTAAAGGTGGTATTGATCAAGAGTGGTTGCAATTGACATGGCTGAAGTATGAAGTGAAATCATGCGCGAAGTAGCAGACATATTTCATGTCGTATCATGATTGAGTGATTGATGTGCTTATTTGCCGCAAGAGCAGCTGGATCCGCACTCGCCTGTCATGAAGAATAATTAGTACCGTGATAACATGGAAGGATTTAACATCATAGGGCGGGATATATTAATAGTTGGACTTGATTGAAAGGTGACATGTTAGATGTAAGATCTCATTAGATCTCACAAAGTCGATGTGACGACTGGGGTGGTGATAGTGATATTGATAGTGATAGTGATAGCGGGGAAGATAAGGTATTGAAGACATGGGGTATGAACTTACAGTTGTCAGCACAGCCGCAGTCGCCCTTCATTGTGAATGATGGTTGGTAGATTGGTGATGTTAAAAGTAGGTTTCTTTGGTAAAGTCGGTGATAGTTGATCGAAATCTGATCTTGATCGTAGATTTGTATGTGTGTGTGTCGTTCGGAAAGTGGATGGAAGAAGAGCGAGTGTCTGTCTGAAGCCTTATTTATATATGGATAGGCAGTTGGCCTGTGGGTCCCAAGATATTCCGCATCGGGGCTCTTACATTGTCATCTATCCAATCAGAAATGACTTTGACCATGCGCTGTTTGTGCGGGGTTGCGTTTTTTCAGCGCGATGTCGCCCTGTCTCACCACACACCCCCCTAGCTCCTTAGAGTCTTTAGAGCCTTTAGAGCCCTTAGAGCAAAGATACCCCAATCACCCCCAATTCAGAAGCTGACACTTCATCCAAGACTTCCAAGCTTAGTGCTGTTAGCTGACTTGGCCACCCCAACTAATCCCTACTACATGTATGTACTGTACCAAGCCCTGAACATTCAAAGTTTCGATTTACCAATGCGTACATCACCTGGGCAAATAGTAGCTACATATGTAGGTAGGTAGTAGTAATAAGGTACATAGGTGCTAAGATACCGCACAAGTCGCGCAAAAGAAAGTCACATTAATCATTGATCATTGATCCATAACGCGCTTGTCAAAGAAAAGGTCAAACTGGTTGATAATGATCCATCTTGATTGGTTCTGGTCGCTCAAGTGCTTCTGGTAAGATAGCTTACTACATATGTATCTGAATCCATTCTCTTATCTCATGACCCTTTTTTTTGTAGATGTGGCAAGCTAAGTTCCTAGCTTCAATGTTGCGAGTTTTGTGCGTTAACGTCAACCTGTAGATCTGAATTGCCTTTGTCTTCCTTTCCCCTTTCAGCGCCGAATGACGCCAGGAACGAGACACTGCTTCGTCCGGGATCCATGGAGTCATCCAAGTGGCTTCTTCGATAATCCAATATGCACATTACGTACACACACGTGTGGTGTGTATACAATACTACGGTCATCTCCTGACTCTGTACTACTTCCGGTGCGCCTAGAACCGACTTAGCCTTAGCCAGGTAGATAGGCGAGCGGAACTAGGAGAATATGATATCCATTTGATATCCATTCCTGGGGCTGCCAGGTAGCTAATAAGAATAAGGGATCCTATTCCCGATTCACTATGGAATACATGTATGTGTATCTGACATTAGTATAATACAGACGGGCGGTACAGGTCAGGGAGTCGAATCATTTTCCTATAGGATCCTCCCCGCGTTTTGAAACCCCTGTTAGCTGTCTGTGGCGGTCTTCTTCGCACTCGTTGATTTGATTCCATGACGGCTTCTTTAAGCCGAAGAACCAATCATATGTTATAGCACAACGCCTAGAGGTCCTGTTCCTCCCACGACACCAGCTACCAACTACGCCGCCCACGAATCTGAGCTAGTTTTCATTCGAGCGCCCACGTCTAGGGTCTCCAGTTCTCCAGTTTAGGACGAGGGCTTGCAGGCTTGCTACGCTGCGTGTAAGCTGGGTTGGCTGCACAACAGACAGATGCATGCGTTACCGTCGTATTGCAGATCTCCTAACTGTCCATCATTCGCCATCCGCGGTTCGCCATTCCACGGATCCTTCCTCGCCACCTACGAACTGATGGCCCTTCCTTCTTCGCATTCTAGAATCTACAACACTAGTTACCAGCATACAACACATAATACATGTCTAGGATATTCAAAGTACCAGATAGTCCAAGTGTGATTGATGTAGTATTCGTAAGACGGATTCCATCGGCCATAATCTGTCATCTCCAAATCAATGTTGTACTTCTCCCACGTTGTCTCGGTATCCGTCGTATTTTCGGGACTTGGTATGTCATCCCGTCTTATCGGGACTAGGACCACTTGCGGGAAATTCGAGCATACAGTGGAACCTGACGGGTCCGAAGCCCATTGCCTATCTACCGCCTGAGACAGACGACCACAGAAGACCCGCTACCGTATGGTATACATGTTATTAGGTATAACTTACGTGTTCTGCAACCGTGGGGTGATCCGGACAAGGGCGGCATAATAGCACGGCTACCACAACCAGAAAGCCCCAACATAATATACTGTCAGAGCATTTAATAACATTTACGTGTGTCATTCGAACCGTACTGCGGGATGGTGCATGCATACCTAGTAGATACGCAAAAGGGAGGAGCCGGGTCGGATATGGCCGTGCGTGTGTAGTATTATGACAGGGCAGATATGTATAGCTTACATCATACGCTGGCGAACATGGGGGTTTCTGATCAGCAGGTCTGACGTCGTCCCTGATTCCAGCCCTAACCCAAGGCCTTACCGGTTGTGGTGAAGTATGACAGAATCTCCGAAAGCCTCACATTCCATACGCCATATCAGTCTGGGCTCCGGGCCATAACCGGCCACTGATAGTTATTTTTTTTTTTTGAAATATTGTTCTCAAATACTTAGGGGACCTTATTTGAACAATATGCGATATACAGCATAGAATAGGATATGAAAAGAACGCTGTAGAGTGATATGAGTGAATATATGTCCCTAGCCCGTAAGGCAGAGCTTCCTGGGGTGATATCATGTTACGTTTCATAACAAGGCTTTACATAGTACATGCCTGGGTACCTGGTATAAGAAGCTCCTTTGGTACATGTACAGTGTGCTCCATCTGATGGACTCAACTGCTGATAGGTAGCCTCAAAAAGTCCCTAACTTTTTCACCCGGAGATATCCAATCCGTAGGGCGGCCTTAGTAAAAGACAGCTTTCTGGAAGCTATCACGTAACATGACCATAATTGGAAAGGGGACTAATCCCTACACGTCGAGGAATATCCCACTAGACATCCACCTTCCGGAAGATATCAAATAATTGCACTTTTAGCAATCAGTGGCGTTGGTGGTGTAAACTCTCCATTTGACCACGTTAGTATTCTATCACAAGAATTCGGAACAACTACCATACTTCTCGTATAGAAGTTCACATATACATCCGAGTACCCCTTTCGTGTCTCATTGCCGAGAAGTAATACGCCGTATTTGGATACCGTAGTGTTAACTCCTGTTATCCTAAGTTGAAACCCTAACCTACAATACCAAACCTTGGAATAGATTTTCGGAAAATCCATAGTACAGGTCGAGGCTGAAAGTACATGTATAGTGAACCATACAAATTTTATTAAGAATTACCGATTATATCATATACTGTTTATGCTGACCCTATTGACGTAAAGAATACCACTCTATTGGACCCAAAATTTGCCTTCACTCTTTTTTAAACAATTTGAGGATATGGCGCTAACGAAATGGAATATCTGGTGCTGGCAGGGGCCAAAATTCGTTGTCTATCGCCTGCTACGACTAACGAATGGCACTCTAGGTCCAGAACCAACCGACTAGGTGTGGCTAAGTAGGAACTTCAGCAAGCTCGCTGCAGAAAAGTAAGAACGTGAGGGGAAGCATCGCAAGGGGAGTCTTTACGGGATCGTGATATGACGGCACACAACATGAAGAAACTACCTCTGTCGTCCCAAGACTCTCAGCCAAGCCTCTAAATCAGTCGTCATCCCCTCTACCAACGCCGAGTCGAGGGCGCAATCTTGCCAGTCAACGGAGATATATAGCTCCTTGCCCTTGACGGCAACAGGACAGATGGTAATCGCGGCTCCGTGGGCCTCGGGGCTGATTGAGAAGATGGCGCGGTCAATGCGCCATTTGCTACTCGCTTCTACCGCGTCCGCTGCATCATCAGAAGCCTTATCGGCGGGTGAGCCATCAATCACGCCCAGGTTCGTGATAACAACGCCATGACCGCGGGGCTTCTTCGTCCAATCCTTCAGCAGCGTGCGGAAGTCTGGAATGAACTTCAACAAGCCTATCATATCGTTCTTAGTGCCCTCATCTAACCTCTTCTGCAAACCAGCACGCACACTTTCTGCAATAGGCCAGACGAGCGATTCGGGCACTGTCAAGCCATCCTCCCCTTCTTGCTTATCACCTTCTTTCTTTGCACGGACCGCCTCTCTGACCTGAGCAACCCACGCGCTATCGAACTCATGATGCGTAATAGTCACAAAATTCGCCATTGTGCGGCTTAGATCGAGCGCTTTGGACCGTACTTCTTTAGCCTGTAGCCTAGGCTCCGCGGCTGCGATGATGGGTCGTAGGTTTAGGATCGTAGATCCGGTGAATGCGCGGGCATCCTTGGCGTCGAGTCTCATTGCGAGACTTACGTGTGCGAGAGCGTGGATCAAGCCCGTTAGCGTTGTTTTGTGTTCGCGACATGCGGTTAGGATTGTCTGGAGGGTGGCGTGGTCGATGCTGAAGTGCCGGTATTGAGTTTCGTATGGCGTAATTTTTAAGGGCGCCCAGGTCGCGAGGAGGTCTGTGGAGGAGTCGGCTTGGAACGAGGCGGGTTTTAATTCCCGCCAGAGCGTAGATGCTGCCCAACGAGAGGACAGGGTGAACTTGCATAGCGAGTGGAGGGGTGGCGGGAGGTCTCGGCGCCGCGAGATCGGGATGGTGAGGATACGGGTTTCGGGGTTAAACTCAGACGGTACCACGCCAGCCTCGACGTCAGGGCCACTACCGTCGCCAGTGCTATTCAAATACCGCAGTAGATCCTCATGGAATATCTTAGCACTAATCCCATCCGTATGTACATGACCCCACTCGAACATCACATCAACGAAGTCCTCGGCGCATAGCATCAAGATGCGCCACGACGGCGCGTCCTCGGGCTGCGGGACCTTGACATCGAGGCGACTACGGATCAGACCGCGCAGCTGGGCCTCATATTCCGCCGTGGAGCCGAAGGATCGCCACTCGATATGCCGCGCGAAGTCGACGGCCTCGAGTTCCACAAACGCCGGCTTCCGCGCGTGCTCGCCCCGCAAACCCACACGTAGGAACGGGTGTTCCATGACTACAGCGGCGACGGCCGACTCGAGGCGCCGGTGGAGCTCATCTTGTGACTCTAGCTCTGGGCCTGGAAGGAAGCGGGCAGGTATGGTAAACCGACAGGTAACCATAGAACTCCGGTAGAAGTCTAATGATATCATGGCCGCCTCGAAACGCTCTCTGGACGGACGGTATGTTAGCGTCGGGTTTAGGTGAAGTGGTACGGATGACTAGACCGTTGACTTACAGGTACCCAAGAGACCGGATGATCTTGGCCTTGGGCTTTTTACCCACTGGATTGGGTTTCTCGTCCCCGTTCACGCCGTTGCCGTTCATGATTGTTTTAATTCTACCTCTGGTTTATAATCGGTATCGAGCGAGCAGATGTCGATATGAAACCTCCTGTATCAATGGCGGAACTCATAAAATTGTAGCTGCGTAGCGATTTTAAGATAAAAATTAATTAGGCAGCAGTGATAATATCCATAAGCCAGATAAATTGCACCCATAAATCACACGCCAGCCCGAGATCTTTCCATAGTTGATATTTCATCTATTGGGCGAGACTCGGTCTCCTCGGCCGCCGAGATATGCGGCGGACCAGCATGAAAGGGGTTGAAAGGCTTGATGGAACCATACGGCGAGCGGGGTGGCGCAGCACAGCTACGCGTCCCGCCGTTTCATCAACCATCGATGTCGAGGACGCGCTAGGTCTAGTGAGTATAAGAATGGAATTATCGCGTCCTTTCGTATTCGCCTGACTGGGCCTAGCAGACGTCCCCGTTCGGGAGGTACCAATATTGCGAATATCAGACAACTGAACTTCTCCCTAGGGGCCAGTCGGACAGTCTCTATTTCTAGTGAGTTGAACCGACCGATGGACCGGTCACGACCAGATAAATTGATGTAGTTTACCCAGTAAGTATGGTAACAAATAAATGTAACTGATGAATTTTGGTTAGGCCGGAGCTGGAAGATGTTTAAGAGCTAGCTCTTCTTAAGGGATCGGTTGGTGGTTTGATAGATATATGATACCTACCTCGTATATCTACTTGAACCCGTCATTAGTAGACTTCCAGGCTTTCTCTTGGGGTGAACTGTATGAATGCAAAAGAAGCTACTTAGAAGAACAGCCGAGAAGCTGAGAGTTGTCGTATTGTACTATGTGATATTGCGGCCCAGTCTAAACGACGGGTGGAATACAAAATGTATGATGAGTATTAATACCCTAATACACCACGACGGCGAAACTCAACGTGATGAAAACGACCCGCCCAACTATGCCTAGATCCACTCCAAATTGCTTTTTCCAGGCTTGCGAACGAACCGTCCAGCAACCTCCTGTAACGCCATACAATGCAACACCAAGTTTAGAAAGGTGTGAAAACACCTAAGAAAAGAAAAGAAAGCAAAAGAAGGGAAAAGGAGTATGTACAAGTAGGCGGGATGGTGGACCAACTATGCATTCTCAAAAGATATGAAGAATGTGAAGGGTGTGAAGGGTGTGAAGTGTGTGTTTGTTCCATCACTCAGTCCTTTGCTTCTTGCCTCGGCCGCGCTTGGCTAGGAACTTATCGCGACCACCGACATCCTTCCAATACTCCTTTAGAGCCTCGGGTGCGATCTTGCGAAGTTTAGTCTCAGCCTCCATTGTGGTCTCGCCGCGCGCTACGGAATGTCCAACCCACTGCACCTCGAATTCAAAACCGCCTCGGGCTCTCTTATCGTGGCCTAGGATCCGGTAGATGTGGTAGACTTCAGCGGGCGGGTCCTTGGGTGTGATGAAGAGCGCCTTGATACGACCGCCTTGCGCCTTCCAATAGGCATACAGAATCTCATCAGCGCCATCCTGTATTTCCTCCTCCATCTCCCATGTGGCCTCTTCCTCTGTCTCGCCGACCCACTGGATCAGGAGCTCAACCCGACCACTGTTGTCTGAAGCCATTCGGTGCGCGAGAATGCCTTGAACTTCTTTCTCTTCGCGTTGGTCAACTTCAGGTTTCTCCTCCGTTGGATCTGCTTTTGTTGCCTTTGATTTGCCTTTCACGTCATTCTTCGCGGCAGTTTTCTCGGCAGGAACGGAATCATCATTGGCAGTTCCATTGGGGGCTGGGTTGGCGCTATTGTTGCCGGGAGGTTCTACGCGGCAAAAAATGATTAGTTAGGCCCCGGTAATACGATGTAAATGACCGAGGTGGGTGTATGCTTACGAGGAGCGCCCATGTTGGCCTCGGGGACGAGCGTGGTTTGAGGTTGCTCTTCATCAAGTCGCGCGCGCAATCGAGCAGCTTGTGGTTGTTTGGCACGAGTCAAGTTTGCCGTTGCGTCGACCGCCTCGGCTCCCCGAGCTGCCTGCGACCGACTTCGACGTTCTGTTCTAGTGTTAGATATAGCTATCAAGGGATCGCAGACTTTCTTAGCCATACTGTTGACTTTCGAGGCGGAGGCGGAGGTAGAGGCTAGTCGTCCTTTAGTGCTGGAGCTCGGCGCTTCGGAGGAGATGCGCGATCGGGTACGAAGCGATGAAGGTGTCTTCCGAACAGGTTCTGAGTCGTCTGTTTTGGTTTTGTTAGTACACATATCAAGACATACACGAGTATATGTACCGACAACATGAAGTTCAAAGAGGAAGAAGATTACATATGTAGACGGAGATAGGTATAGTCTTACCTTCGTCGATATCGTCATAAGGGTCGCCTTTCGCCTTGCGCTTGATGCCGCGTGGTTCCTTGTCGCCGTTTACAGAATTCGGCGCGGGCGACTTCCCAAAGGCAGCCGATATACCTTTTATCATGGAAGACATGATGGGAAAATGGACGTCAGGATGGGTGGATGAGTCAAGGAAATCAATTGATAGGATGGAAAAGCAGTTAGGACGATAAGATCAACTCGAGATCGGTGATGACTTAGAAGTGTACTGAGAAGCTTCAAGAAAGCTTTCAGACTTCAAGTGGCGCGGCAAGGGTGGAACCGCGACTTTTGTCAACTGGAATGACGAAGAAGATATCGATGCCGGCCCTGAGAAACTCGGGTCTCAACTCTCAAGATGCTGGTCGTTAGAGAGTTACTTAAGTCAGGCTGGGGAAACCGATGAAACTTAGCCAGCAAAGAAGTATCCTTCTAACGTGCATCGTATTTCTTGCCGGGACTACTCCGGCAAGGGGAGCTCCAGGGCAAGATTGAATGCCATATTGGCCATATACATAGTACCCAGTAGTTACCATGTTAGGCAAGTGGACCGTGCATAGATATTTATTTATATTATTTCCCGGCATGGGTCCATGCGTTCTATGTCTATTATACCCATAGAGCGATTACCTCCTTATGATCTTTATGTCTACCTAGTAGGTATTCTTATATATTCTTATATCTGTTCTAGCTCTCCATACATGGTATAGTATATAGTTGTGGGCTTATGATAGGAGTTGTCAAGCTAGCAAGGACCTACTACTATGTATGTTGGGTAGGTAGTTGACTTGGGCCGTCAGCCTTCTTAGTTCTAAGGGTTTATACCTAGGAAACTAGAAACTGTCATTGGATTTCATTCCGCTTCCCTACCTATATACACACATCATAATACTATAGTAGTACCCAACATACAATTCCTCGTATGTGGTATTATAAATCATCAACCTACGATAGCTCAAAATGAAGGCATTTGCCAGGCTACATTACGCCGATATACAATTAATAATCCCGATGATCACTCCAGATGTCATACACAGTACTTTCGCTCAGGAGCCCCTGTCATCTACACCGAGGCTAGACTCTCAACCAATAATCAATAGTACCAATCTAGGTACGTGGCCACCACTACATACATGTAGTATGAGATAAGTGGCTTATTATGAATGTCGTTCTTGTGCTTCCCAAAACACGGCTCATCCCATTTGACTAGTTTTATTCGACTCATTCGGACCTTTTCAGCTTCTTTGGACGTATACGCAAGATGTTTGGAACCTGCAGTGAGGCGCAGTCGCTTCAACGTACCGTTCAGAGGGGTACTCGGCTACGCACGACAGGGGAACAGCATCAATTGATCGTAAGCAGTCTGCAAAAGCCGAAACATGAAACAGCACAAAAGACAGCTTCTCAGTATATTGACGAGTCATTGGCTAATGCAGGAGTGAGACGAACCGTGGCTTTGCTATCCCGACTTGACAAGTTGATGTCGTTTGGAAGAGACTCGATCTTGAAAAGAAACGCTGTACGCATTTTCAAAGGGTGGTTATCAATTCCATGTGACCCCAGACAGGGGGAGAGTCACATCACTCACCCACTCACCCACTCACCTTAAATAGCCACCCCCGGATTGGCGATCCCTTTTCTTTTTCTCCGTGCCTCCCCTCGGTCAATGATGCGAGGCCATTGGAACCAGCAATTTCTTCCCATGGGCTCAACCCTCAAAACAACATCGTAAAGTGTGATCTGAGCTACCTAGTATTACCATGGCTAGCCGGCCATGAGGTTAATCAATTGCCGGACCGGGAAATTCGAAGAGTTCGTCCAGAATGTTCCGGCTTACGCGATTCTATCTCACACCTGGGGTGAGGGGGAGGTATCTTTCTGCGACATGAGCGACCCGGACAGCGCGGAGCGAAAATATGGACACAAGAAGATCAAGGACACTTGCCGCGTCGCGCTTGCGGAAGGCTTTAATTACGCCTGGGTCGATACGTGCTGCATTGACAAATCGAGCAGCGCAGAGTTGTCTGAAGCCATCAATTCTATGTTCGCATGGTATAGAGATGCGACCGTTTGCTACGTCTTCCTGTCCGACTTCGCGTCATTTTCAGATGAGATCCTGGCTGAAGCTATGGAGTCGTTTGGCGCTCGTGAGAGCCTAGAAAAACAAGAAGACCAGCTCTACAAGGATCCACCGCCGCTAACAGTCAAGGAGCTCGACTTGCGTGACAAGGTTAAGAAAGGCCTCGGCAATTGCAAATGGTTTTCCCGCGGTTGGACGTTGCAAGAGCTAATCGCGCCACGTGAAGTTCGCTTCTACGACAAGGACTGGAACTACTTCGGGTCGAAACTTGAGTTGGCTTCTATCTTAGCATGGATAACTGGGATCGACGCAGGTGTCTTGAGAGGTATGCCGCTTGACGACATCCTAGTCGGCCGACGCATGTCCTGGGCATCCAACCGTGAAACAACAAGAACAGAGGACATGGCATATTGCCTTCTCGGGATTTTCGATATCAATATGCCGTTGCTATATGGCGAGGGCAAGAAAGCGTTCATACGCTTGCAAGAGGAGATCCTTAGATCTAGTCACGATCTTTCTATATTTGCCTGGAGAGCGGAGGGAAATGACGAACGCCGTTTTAGGGGGCTAATGGCTACGTCTCCGGTTGAATTCAAAGGTTGCCAAAGGCTTGTGAAACCGTCGTTCGAGTGGAGCAACGGCGGTGAGTATAGCCTCACCAGCCGTGGACTCCGCACCGAAGGTTTGGTCAGAATTGGGCGGGGAGTGGCGGCCGAAGTGGGCAACTACTTCTTGTCACTAAACTGCGTCGACGAGCGACAGAAGAAACTCATTCTAGCCGTTTCGCTACGGCAATACGGCCCTGGTCTCTTTGTTAGAAGCAATCCCTGGCCGAGGACTACGGGGTTCGATCATAACGTGTACTCAGCCCCAAAACTCCATCAGCCGCAGTACATATGCTACAAGGACATCCCCCACTTGGATAACGTGGTGCTTTTAAGCCGCAGTAATGCGATTCAAATCAAATTTTCCGACGATATCTTCGACGTAAGCACTGCTACGACGGTGCCACAAACGGATTGGGATCTAAGGAATTCTATGCTACTCAGCTTTCAGCGCCCCTATTTCTGGGGTATGTGGAAAGTGAAGGCTCATGACGAAGAAGATGGCATTAGCATCGTCTGTGTTCGATCTTCAGGTTGGCTTCTATACGGAATTTTCGCCCTAAGTAAACTCCCTGCGGCTCTTGCTCGGGATGGCCTGCTCCCGTCGCAAGTCGAAGAGATTTTACAGAGATTACCGGATCGAAAATCAACTGAGTGCTTGGGCTTCACACACACAGTTCAAGATGTTCAACTTGATCTCGGGGAGAATGGCATGTACATTCCGGCAACTCTACTTCTAGTGACCAGCGCCGCGATTAAGCGGGTGAAGAAGAGCCGCTCTGGAATTAAACGAGTACAGACCCTTCTCAAGATGATTTGAGTTGAGGTGGAGACAACGATGCTTCCTTGCGAATGATATGTTTGATCTATTCAAATACTTATTTATCTACGCCATGCTAATATCGATGGCGGCCCTTTGGCGGGTTATTATATACATAGTACGGTTGACCTCGCATGGTTGGGCATGTGTACTGCCCCAGTGTATTATATACATGTACTCTATATATATCCAGAAGGTTCAATGTTGGGCCTAACAGTCTCTGAAGATTAACAGTATATAACGGATGCGTAATCTACTATGTATCTCGTATGAAAGAATATTTTTATGATATCTTAATTATTCTGTTCTACTATCTACGTATTACCCAGAGTTTGAGATTTGTGGATTACGCCCAAACAGCTGGGACCGATAATCGACATTGATGCTAAATTCAGTAACATCAATCGATGATTGAACCCTGCAACCTTTGGCCGCCTTGGAAGTACCTTCGCACTGACGCCAAGCCAATGAAAAGTCGCGAAGTCGCGTGGGGGAGGGGAAAAAATTCCAGAGCCTAAACTTTTCCCACCATGACTCAGAGAGACAGTCCGACAAACACTTAAACAATTAAGGAAAAAAAAGTTGTGAATCACATCTTCATGAGGGGTTGGTGTTTACATTCTCGAACTACTATTGTTCAAAACACTAGGTTCCTTCGATATTCACAACTACAGAGGTCCAATTCCGCCGTCACCATCATCCATCTCCACCACTATAACAGTAACAGAAACAGAAACACCCGCGCCGGTATCGACTACGGCACTTATCCCACACCCACACCCCACCTTTCCCTCTCCAGGACACGCGCCCTTAGCACCATGGCGACGGCCAGCCCGATGAACCAGCTCCTCCTGAAGCTGGACCACCTAACACTCGACTCCATCGCCGAGAAATACCCTGCCACCTACCCCGAAATCAACCCCCTCGACCTATATAGGGTCCACATTAGCGAAGTCCTCGCTCCTATCACAGGTGTCGCCGCCGAGAAGATTCATCCTGTTATACAATGGACGAATGCCCTCGATAAGGGTGACTTCACCCTTCCTATTCCTGCCCTCCGCATAAAAGGCGCAAAGCCCGACGCTCTAGGAGCCGAGTGGGCAGCCAAGGTAAGAGCCCTCCTCTCGCTTCTCTACTCCGCCCCTGATTGTATACGGCACAACGAGCAATACATGCTAACTGTTCTTCTCCCTAGTTCCCCGACGATGATCCCCTCTTCGAGAAGCCAACCGCCGCCGGCGCCTTCCTATCCTTCTTCGCCAAGGGTGCCCCCCTAGCCCAGTCGCTTATCCCTATGATTAGAAACCTGGGTGTGGAATATGGCCGAAATCGCTTCCTAGGTCTAAAGAACCCTAAGAACCCGAGTGAAGGGAAGAAGCGCATTGTCGTCGAGTTCAGTTCTCCCAATATTGCTAAACCATTCCACGCCGGACATCTTCGATCAACCATCATCGGAAGTTTCCTGGCAAACTTATACGAGGGCGCCGGTTGGGATGTGGTCAGAATCAACTACCTTGGTGACTGGGGTAAACAGTATGGTCTCTTGGCTCTGGCGTACAACAAATATGGTGACGAGGAGGCGCTGAAGAAGGACCCAATCAACCATCTTTTTCACCTTTACGTCCGCATAAACGCCGAGAAGGAAGACGAACTGGCGACGATTGAGGCTAAGAAGAAGGAGGGCGAGGATGTTACCAACCTTCTCGCAAATAGCCTAGACGAACAAGCCCGAGGCTATTTCCGAAAGATGACAGACCGAGACGAAGAAGCTTTGGCATTATGGAAGCGCTTCAGGGATCTGAGTATTGTTCGATACAAGGCGACTTATGCTAGACTAAACATCAAGTTCGACGAGTACAGCGGCGAGAGTCAAGTCAGCGAAGAGGCTATGGAGAAAGTGTCCAAGGAGATGGCCGAGAAGGGCATCACTCGAGAAGATCAAGGAGCCACCATCATCGATTTTACCGAGCTTCTACCTGGCAAGGAGGGAAAGCGTCTGGGAAAGGCCGTTATCCGGAAGAGGGATGGTACGGCTTTATACCTCACTCGTGATATCGCCGAGCTTCTAGGCCGGCACGAGAAATACGGATTCGACCATATGATCTATGTTGTTGCCAGTCAACAAGACCTCCATCTACAACAACTCTTCAAGATCATCGACCTCCTCGGCTACAAGGATATTGCGGCGAAATGCCAGCACATCAACTTCGGCCTGGTGATGGGTATGAGTACTCGAAAGGGCACAGTCAAGTTGTACGTTTCACAATTCTATTTCTAAATCTCCAGCTAACAATATAACTCTTTTAGCCTGGACGACATCCTGAGGGACTGTGCCGATCATATGCACGAAGTCATGCGAAAGAATGAGTCAAAATACGCTCAGGTGGAAGACCCTCAAGGCACTGCTGATACCCTCGGAATCAGTAGTGTGATGACGCAGGATATGAGCGGAAAGAGGTTTGTACGCGAGGTCACTTGATGAGATACGAGCTGACATTGGCCGTGATTCAGGGGCAACAACTACACCTTCGATTTAGCGGTCATGACGTCGTTCGAAGGAGATACGGGCCCATACTTGCAATATGCGCACACTCGACTTTCATCCATCAAACGTCGAGCAGAGGTAACGGACGAGGAGCTTGCCAAGGCTGACTTATCCCTTCTTACCGAACCCCACGCTATTAATGTGGCCCGAATCCTTGCCCAATGGCCGGACGTGGCACAAAATACACTGCGAACACTTGAACCGACTACGGTCGTGACGTACCTCTTCAGACTGACGCATGTCATTAGCAGTAGTTACGATCAGCTCCAGGTTGTAGGCAGTGAGCCTGAACTCAAGGCCGCTCGGATGGCTCTGTATGATGCCGCCCGCATCGTCGTCGCAAACTGCATGCGATTGCTCGGCTTAAGCCCCCTTGAGAGGTAAGGTTGAAATCCCCCGGTGTTAATACCGATTTTCTAACGGCCTTAGGATGTGAGAGCCGCACTGCGATTCGCCAGTTATTACGAATGCGCGTTCGCCGGGCAGTTTGTTGAGCTACTTGGTAGAATCACGTCTGGTGTCTTGCCTAAGCTAAATAGGAGCTTATTAGTGGAAAGCCTCAGAGTAATGTCTTCTGTAATGGACAGCCTAATTCTTCCACATTTCGTATATGCGCAGACACATTTAGGATGTTAGCCACCTAACTTCACCTTGGCCACTCAATACGCCCAAGTCCAGTCAGGTTAAAGCCGGATTCTCTGAAGGCGCCGCTTCCATTAGTTATATATCCATCAGGGATATTACTCACAGTCACCGGTATTCCGAGGTGTCAGATTAAAAATAATAGTAAAATATGCATGGAGTAATACTCCGGACGTTGATTGCGGCATTTGGGTGATAATGATTCCTTTCTACATCTTCCGTCTTCCGAGTCAAGATTCACGATTAACATATTACATTCCTCATCTGGACAGTGTAAGAAGATTCAATCGAAGGCAGGTACCCATAATCTCGACATGGAGCATCTCCAATGGCTTCTAGAACAGTTTAAGTAGGTATTCAACGCTTCGTAGAAACTACTAGGTGCCTAGCAATATCCTATTCGAAACACGCCGCTGAAAGGTAGACTCGAGAGAAATAACCAAACAATGCAACCGCTCCAAGCAAGCTCACCTCCCAATAATAAGAGCTATGCTCTCCTATCGTCAACTCCATTCTCGACGCGAACACCAATGACAGGCCAACCTCTCTCTAAGACACCTCAATGCGATAGGCACACGGGAGCCCGGCTCAGGTTGGGAAATGATACCGATGTTCCAGGCCCCGGAATTCGTCCTGCAGTGTCCATCTTCGAAAGCGCATCCCGGAACTGTAGAGAATTTCTGGCGAAGCACCGGCATGCAAGATGTCCATCCACGAGTTAGCCCAGCCTAGCACATTGTACAAAATGATAACCGCACAAATCGTGCCAATGTAGCAGCCCATGAGCACAGCGGAAATCTTAAAGTCTCCCTCTAAGTCCTCCACACGGAAACCGAGTTTAGGCCCAAGGAGTGCATAGATCTTGCTTGCACTCATGACGGTAGTGATAATCGCGATGGAAGCTGCTCTTTTGTTCCGCTCCCAGGGAAAACAACTTAGCGCCCAGGCCAGGGCAAGTGGGAGGCAGAACCAGGAGATTCCAAGGCTTACAAAGATCACGAAGCATACGATCTTTGGCAGTGCATCGTCCACGTTGCCGAGCACCTGGGCTGCTAAGACCGTAGCCAGTCCCACTGCGCTAATAATAAAACCAAGCAATTGTGAAGATCGAATCCATTTGTTGCAGCCTTTGGTGGTGTTGAATGCGGAGCCTACTACTCGAGATATGAATGTGCCTAACACCTGCTGCTCTATTAGAGAATTCAACGTTGATATAATGATGGTAGTGGTGGCGATAGCTCATGAGGGTGGCCTACAAATATGGAAAACAGAACCCAATTTAATCCCTCAAAGCTGACGGAGCTGGGCGTGTTGAGACTGGTTTGGAGGACGAGGTATACGGATGTCGTATCAAAGGGCGCAACTGAGAATGAAATGAGGAAACAGGTGACGGCCTTGGATCACGGGTTAGCTAGACAACAAGATTATTACTAGACCTAGTACATAAGAACTTACCGAGAGCCATGTCTTACCATCCCGGATGGCTTTCGATAGACCATGGAAAGCGGTTCGAACGGACATCGACTCTTTTTCGTACGAGTCTGGATTACTCCATCCGGACGACTCTGCTAGGCGGGATATGATGATTTGACGCTCAATTTTCGTAAACCGAGTGGTCTTTCGAGGAAGGTCAGGTAACGACAGGCAACCCAAACATGCGGCAACGGTGACAACGATCCCTACCATCCGTAAGATGTGCGTGTATCTGGAGTGAATCTCGTGCGGCGGAATGAAGTCACCGAATAGAGAAGTAGAGGGGTCTATAATAGAACCTAGAACCACGAATACTCCGGCCGTAGGCCAACAGCCCGCCAGCAACCCAATGTACCGGCTGGCTTCTCGATTGGGATACTAGCAGGAAAGGAGATACAGGAAGCCAGGCTAACAGAATCTAGTTAGATTGAGAAGATTGAAGTTTGTTGGCTATAACACTCACGAGAAAGGCCGATTCTAGAATACCTAAGAAGATGTAACAAGCATAAACTTTGGGAAATGTATTCGCGATGCTGGCTAGTAACTGGACTAACCCCTAGGCACCCAGACAGGAGCACAGATAAATCGAAGGCTTTTTTACCATGTATAGCAATAGGTTTGACGGAACTGGCACAGGGTTAGTATAGTACCTAGTACACATAGGCCATTCTAACGAGGGTTTGTTCAATATATATAAACCTACTTTGGGCTGCCAAGAAGATCATCTCTCTCGTGAATTCGATTTTCTAAGAATCGGTGAGGTGGACTGACTCGTCAATTACTAAGATGAGCCCCAAATATGACATACCTCATACTCGGCTTCGGTGAAGCCCAGATGTTGGCCAAAGTATGGCTGGTAAGTCCTTAGGAAAGCCGAGTCTACTTGGATACAGCAACCTATGCGTGGAACTCAGCATCCGGTATTGGCGTCGTTTTTGGAGTGGAATTAAGGGCAGCTATAGTTGTAAGGGAGAAGAAATAAACTAACACATGAGCCAAAGGAATGGTACAAGCGCCCACCCGATCCGATTGTAGATTTCCTTTTCCATTTTCTTATATTGATCCTCAAACCTTGGGCCGAAGCTTTGTCGGTTCAAAGGATTTGGATCGACTTCGGCATAGGGAGGTAGGATGTTGGTACGAGGCATATCATCGTTCGCACGTTCTTCGGTTATGGTGGGATTTGGGGCGAGATTCTGAAGCTCGATGCCCTCTTGTTCGGGCTCTGGCCTATTGGACCGAGGCATTTTGGGCGGACAGAAGGCCAGATCGGTGGCTATGGATAATCTGTATGGCTTGTAATGATATTCTGGTGTAGATCACATTATAGCTGTGCGATATTTGCGTGATAATCATTTGAGACGTCTTACGTCCTATGAGGCCGAGGAGGTGGATAGAATAGAATATCGAAAGCCTAAGGTATAAGGTACCTACTGTATGTAGTACGGAAGATGTTGTGAAGGTGAAGGTTGAAGAGCCCCGAGTTATCGAGTGTAATTCCCCACCAATTCCCCACCAATGATTCCTTCTACTCTAATTGGCCGTTAGACCCCTGTGATTTCCCTTTTGGGATGTGGGGATATAACATGTCAGGCACTGAGAGGTACTGTCGCTACTGTGTATGAATCAATTGACCCAGTGCCAGACTGCCAGGCTGTAGATCATTGCTCCCTGCATGGATCGTATACATGGGGGTTCTGATCCAGACTGCCAGACATGACTTATTTATGGCAAGTGCACATGCGACACAAGAGTATCATTGATGGTAATAGTAAATACTACTATGTACATATATGTATTGAACGAATAGGACAGGGAAATAGACATACCAAGGCATACTGTATATACATACTACATAGTACGTAGCTAGACAGAGCCTAACTGCATCTCCATCCCCCTGAATTTCCATAACGACCATAACATGTCAATACTAGAGAGCGACACGTTTCGCTGGACCGACAGGCAGATCCAACACCCATTTAATTGGATCCTTCTGATTGACCTTGAGGTATAATAATAATAAATCCTGAAGACCTTTGAATCGGTCTGGGATCGACATCTGCAGTATGTGGCAAGATATTCAACCTGATCTACGTGGATGACTCTTACTTGTGAAGTACACATAGTAGCTGCTTCAACATCTTGGCAAAGAGCCCGAAGACCAAAATTATCGAATGTTGCTAATGGCCAAAATAGATTCTAGTACCTTAACTAACCTTCTTTGACGACAAGCTGCATGAACCGTCGTCCCCCCACGTTAAGGATGTTGGATGGAATCCTCTCAAGGCTTTTGCGGAGATGTCTTCTATCTAGCTGGTCTAGCTGGCCTAGCTTCATATTCCCCCGCCCACACCGGTCAAGTGTCAGGTGTTCATTTATATAGACGGTGGGGGAAGACGAGACCGAAATCCTTGACTCCGCATCTCCACAACCCATCCATGGATATGGGGTAGTCCAGAGGAGCTCGCTCTGCCTGGATTTTGAATGGCAGCGGAAGCTCTCCGACGGACTCCACCTACGAGGCTAATCTCCATGTTCCCGGTCCTGCTAATTTCAAAGCTTACAAGACTGCAAGAAAAAACTCCTCGACTTTGAAAAACGGTTACTCTTCCCCACATAGGGCTATTCCCACTTGGGTCGTGGGGGTTTCTCTTACAGTAATTACTCCAGTGCTGAGGAGCCGAGGAGACTTTGCCGACGCCCGCATACTCTTTGCGTATGTAGACACTATTCTTCTTGCCCCGGATATGTCAAGTCAGACTAGGCCGAAATACGTCTTATAGTCATTGCAACCCCGGGCGTCTACCAACGAACACCTTCCTACCTGGAAAAAGACCGTTCTCTCTGCGGGTAACGGAAGCAAGCTGGCAATGCTTGATTGGAAATACCATAGAGCTCCTTGGCCACCCCAAAATATAATAGCTATGGAGGCCAGTGGCGTAGTAGCCTCTACAGGGATATCCGATTGACCGAGTTCGGCTGATGAAGGTCTAGCAGCTACCTAATACTTACATAGTCAAAAATTGAGGATCCATCAACTAAGGCAAGCTGCGAATAGCTACCATCTCCTACTAGTACCAAGAATACGATGCGTTTTCCTCGGGAGCTCCAGTTTTCGCCTCCGGCTTCATTAATAGCTCAGCTTTGCCCTCATGCCTGTCCCTCCCCATTCCACCGCTTTTGGCCGGGTGTTTGTTCAAAATGGCCTACGAAAGATACATCGCTCGCATGACCCTCCGTGATGCTGATCCCGAAGACACGTTCCCAGAGAGACACCCTCTAGACCCACAATCCGAACTTCGAGCACAGTCTGATGCCCAAGATGAGGACGATTCTCCCGACGCCCCTAAGCAACGTTCCCGGAGGCGACCTAGGCGACGGTCAGAGAGCATCGAGGGGTATGAGATGAGGGATAGGTACTGGGAAGCTATGGATATTATCGACCAAGGACTGAAAGGCGCCGCAAAAGCACCCGCTGTTTGGGACTACGTCTACGATCCAGTCTGTTTACCCCCGCCCGGGTGCGAAAAGACACCTATTATTCGTCGACTTGGGCGCCTGCATATTCGGAGGGCTTGGAGGCGACGTAATAGCAAGGAAGCCCCTAATTTGGGCTCGACACGTACCGTCGAAGCAATCATGCTGTATGAGAGAGGCATCATGCTCCCCCAACAATCTCAATGCGCCCACTGCCGGCAGGGCGATGGCATATCACCCGGGTGCGTCGTTTTAGATGTAGAGGGTGAATATTCGGACACCGATGCCGGCGCCACCGAGTTGAAGTCGACGTGTAGCAACTGCCTCTATGACGGACGTACAGAACCCTGTGACGCTCGGATGCCTTCTCCGGGGCCGAGGCAACCTTCCAGAACACCGACACCAAGCCAGATTAAGCGGTCCTTCGCCTCTAACCCGAGCTACCTCGAAGTGCTAGACCTAGTAGATAAGGCGTTGCAAGCAAAAAAGGCGGATGGAAAAGATGATGTGGTCGCCCGGGCCAAACAGATCGAGATAGCGGCGCTAGAAATTGCTCAAGCTGCGCATGAATGGGGGCTTCGAGCTAGGGACAAACGCCGAAAGAATATAGATCCAGAAGAATCGAATTGACATATGTTATACTTCATCACGGAGCTCTTCATACCCAAGATGGTCTCCCCCGGATCCCCATTCGATTTCGCCTGATTAGATAATGCCCCTTTTGAAAATTGACTATACCACGGTGGTTATTCATAGCCACAACGTGGTAGAATCAAAGAAGGGAGTAAGTTTCACCTATGGAACAATTTATACGCGGTACCTACGTTGTATATCGTCTGAAGCTAGGCATTAATAGCTTCAGACAGTTTATTGATACTGCAAGTGAGCCCCCACCCCTAATCCTTACCAATCATAAGTACATAAACACCTAGTATACCTAGGGGTGTGCTGCAGTATTAGTATATGCGCCTAGCTTGTTGCCTGGGCACTGGCTATATATATCCGTGTTACTACTGTAATCCATATACGTACGCATTCCAGTAAAATCACTCTCATAGACGAGGAGATCGAGTTGACTCATAGCACACCTAACCTCTTATACAAAGTTCCTCCAGTAATCTCATTCAACTACCTACTAGGTAATCAAAGTGTTCTGATACGTAACCAGAAATGACAGTTTAAATATAGTAGGCATCTACCTATCAACTTATATAGTGCCGATTTACCAAAGTATTCACTAGCCTATAAACCCAACTCATAGAATTCGCTTCGACTGCCCCGGTTCCAGCCAACACACCTTCTCGGCGATCCCCGAAGCCTCGAATGCCGCAGCGAGCGGTTCTTTGGTCTGTGAGAAATGGTTCCAAGACTCGAAATGCATGGGCACCAGCACGTCTGCCTTGATGTCGCGGAAAAGCTTAGCAGCCTGCGCCCCGTCCATAGTGATAAGCAACGGCTCTTGAGTCCCGGGCAGCACAACCGACGCGGCGCCTAGGTTGAACAGCGCGAGGGATATGTGGAACTTGTCGTGGATGCGTGATAATTCCTCAAGGTACACGGTGTCCCCGGAGAAATAAATCGCATTTGGCAGACCATTGGTGGTACCGAAGTCTACCGTCGTTACCACGAACCCTGTGCACTCGCCCCCGGGCAAATGCTGGCACGGTGTAGCGGTCACTTCGAAGCGCTTACCGCCCACATTCAGGGCCGTCGTCTCCCACGGTTTAAGTCCCTTAACGCCCGGTCTCGGGGCTAACTTGGCGGCTCCGTCGACCGTGGTTAAGACGCGCCGGCCATTCAGAAGACGGTCACGGCTTAGCTCGTCGAGGTTATCGGGGTGATCCTCATGGCTAAGCAGGACGGCATCGATGGGTGGGAGTTGGCCGAGCGAGAGGGCAGGTTCGTAAGAACTAGTTAGCGTGGCGATGCCGACATCCCATGCTGTTCCCTCGGGCGAGAAATAGGGGTCTGTTAGGAAGGTGACCCCGTCGATATCTAGGATGGCGGTTGCGGTACCAATGTAAGTGATGTTGATGTTGCTCTTGAAAGGTATATTAGCCATAGCCAAGTTCTCGTAGGTTAAATATTCTATGTTGATAGATTGTGGTTATTAATAAGTCATTGTTTCATTTCCTTTGCTTATCCGCATTATTCTCGTCAATTTCGTATTATTATATTCTCTCATAACTCGTGCTTCGGGATGACATTAGTCCTAGCCTCATATAAATAGCACACGTTACAAACCGCAATTGTCAGATTAAGTAATTATTATAAGCAGTTTAGTACTCGTGCTTACTACGGCTTTAAGAGAAGATCAGTTGGAATTTATAAAATAATCGCTGGACGCTTTACTTAATTGGTTGGATGCTTCGCTGACCAACGAGACGGCCCACGAAGCTAGACGATCAGTCATCGGCGCTAGAAATAACGAATCGATGAAATATTTCACATAATCCCGACCTGCCTCGGAGCAACTCCGCAGCCGCTCTAACCAACGACGGTACGCTAGAGATCTCCTTGGACTTAGGCACACCGAGGGGCTGGGAAATCGAGACGCGAAGTGTGAAGGACCAGACCTGGCAGACCATTCCGTAGGATACGACTGCATTATCCGGGTAAGTCTACATTGGCTTTGTGTAACTTGTGAACAGAAGTCTAGACTTGGAGAAGGTCTTGCTGAAGTTCGACGTTACAATACTCGTGCCTTACAGGATTGTAATATAAACTTATAGATGTAGATATTTCAAGAGGAGACGAGAAAGATCGACCGGAACCCTGGGAGCATTATCATATCAATCGGTCCTAATGCGATGAACAATTGGAACCTTTTATGCGAGGTCTAAAAATACTTACACTAGAGAGAAGGCCGTATGTTCGTAGATCAATGGTCTTATTTACATATTAAATCGTCGTGCTAATATAACATGTCGAGTTATTCTCTGACAGTGCATGTCGCGTTACCTAAGAGCGTTCTGCCTAAGTACATGTAAGTGAGGGCCGCGTCCGGATGCGACGTAGAGGACCCTGAGTTTCCTGTCGCTCGGAGGATGGCGTGATCCAAATTGGCCCAAGACTCCGGCAATCCTTCTAGAAAGATTAATTGCAGATGGAGAGCCGCGCCGGTCGTGGATGGCGGACACTTGCCGCACGTTCTAGGTCGTCCAATTGGTTGCACTCCGACCGCAGCCAGAATTCAGGGGAGCCCGGCTAAATCATATACGACGCACTCGCGTTGCTCATACGAGAAGCGGCCCTGAAGATCTGCAACGCTCCCCAGAATGCCGAGACCGATGGTAATTTTGATGTTTAAATTTTCCGGCCAGTTGGATCTCGCGCCAGAGCCATGCGTACGCGCGTTCGCCCATTCGAGTTGGCACGCGGAGATCTTGCCGAGATAGTTGAGATCTACTGGGACTGGAAAGAGCCGAGCAGATAGATCGGCGTATATAGAGGGCAGGATCTTTATATATGACCTGGTATTTCTGATTGTTGAGGCCCAGGAAACAACACATCGTCGGATACCTCTATACCCACTAGATAACGATCCCCTCACCGTCACCATGTTCGGCGCCAAAACCGCATTCGCTCTCATCCTCTTAGCCGCCACGGCCGTCTTTTCGGACGTTTCTCCCGACGAGACTTGCGGACTGTCCAAGGCGGGCAATAATAAGGGTTACACGTGCCCCGGTGAGAAGAAGTGCTGCTCGTCCAACGGCTACTGTGGTTCGACCGACGAGTACTGCCTCACGACCGTGGGCTGTCAAACCAAGTACTCGAACGCGACGGCCGCCTGCGTCGCCCCCGTCGCCGGCAAGACCATCTCCCCCGATGGAACCTGTGGATCCGCCGGCGCCGGCAAGTACGGCTACGTGTGCCCCTCTTCGGGCGGTACTTGTTGCTCAGTTGCGTACGTCTTCGATATTCGCTTGTTCTTTATATATCCCTAATCACAACGCCATTTCCGCTCCCAGGATAAGGGCTGTTCGATTGCAGAATGGGCTTGCTAACGCGGGGATTATAGGGGTTACTGTGGAAACACGACGGACCACTGCGCGGCTGCGAACGGCTGCCAGAAGGGCTTCGGAAAGTGCACGTAATCCATGATAGTATCAATTGATGGCATAGTATCCGATGCAAAGGCCGCTAGGAGAAGTCCTCCGAGACTATCTCCACGATTTCTATAAGACCATCTTGTGAAGTAGTAACTTGCGGAGGGGTTAGGGGTTGGGGAAAGGAGAGGCAGGAAAATAAAACCTCGGATAGCCGAACATCCTAGTTAGAGGTTCTAGACATTGAGGGGAAAGAAGGTAGCTTGTATGTAAATAAGGAACATTGAATGGTACGATTCGATCCAATTCTGCTTTGCTCCGTTATAATTGACAAGGTTACTAGGTACGTAGTAATTGCAATGTCTAAAGGTGGTATTACCTACGTATCGTCAATTATCATTCCGAGATCATCACAAATTTTGGAATGTAGAAATTCTGCGACGGCACGTACCTGAATGTTATCTTAATCGCCCTATAATTGACTAGTGAATTGGGATCTTGGCTAGGATACCGGCGGCCGATCGCGGCCTTTAGTTGGGGTGGGGATATAAATGACCTTCTTAATCCAGATAAACGACGTAGCGAAGGTAATAGAAAAATTCATTTATATAGTAAATGAGTATTGGTTTTCATTCCTGGATTCCACACCGAAAACGATGGCTACTCTGTATCACAATGGGCGCTTCTTTCGATCGGGGTTACGGGGCGAGAATTACTCGTTTGCGGATTCTATGCTCGTAGACGAGTCCGGCAAGATTTCCTACGTTGGCAGCGCGGATGATGAGCAAATCAAAACGGCCAAAGCCACTGGGGTAGCCAAGCATGATGTGGGTGGCCGTATTGTCCTCCCGGGATTCATCGACGGACACATGCATCTCCTGATGCTGGGGCAGTCCCTACAGAAGGCGGGATTGGAGGCATGTAAAAACCTGGAAGATATTAGACGGACGATTAAAGAATTCGCGGCAGCGCATCCGACAAGAGCCCGGATTATGTGCAAAGGGTGGATGCACTCTATGACGGACGGAAAGGCGTTGGCTAGCATGATAGACGACTTGGACCCGCGGCCAATCTTCATCGATTCCAAAGACCTACACTCGACATGGTGCAACTCGGCAGCCCTAGAAGAGTTAGGTGTGCAGGACATGCCTGACCCGGAAGGCGGCAAGATTCACCGCGATGAGAACGGAAAGGCATCTGGTCTCTTATCCGAAGCGGCTGCCATTGTAATCGTATGGCCTTATCTCGCGAGGGTCGCGCCTCTTGAGGAGAAACTAGCGGCGATAAAAGGGGCGATCGACGCCTACAATGCGGCTGGTTATACCGGGCTTGTAGAGCTTGCTATGGACGAGAACGCTTGGGACGCCTTGCAGATACTACGACAGAGGGAAACATTGCCCATTAGGATCGCTGTGCACTGGCTCATCACGCCTCAAAAGACAGAGGCGGAGAATCTCGCGCAGGTCGACCGCGCGATCGAGCTTAATCGACAATTCAACGCTAAAACAAGCCCTGACTGTCGCATTGTAGGCATCAAAGTGGTTGGCGACGGTATCATCGACGGCTGTACCGCCGGGTTGTCAGAACCGTACACTTCAAACGGGGTATCATGCGACCCTATCTGGTCGCTCGAAGAACTGGCGCCTGTAGTTAAAAAGGCGGATGCGGCGGGACTGCAGTGCGCGTTACACGCGATTGGCGACAAGACCATCCGAGTGGCCATCGACGCCCTCGAGCAGAATGCGACGCCCGGCCGCAGACATCGGATCGAACACCTCGAACTCGCATCACCCGAGGATGCCGCGCGGTTAGGCAAATTGGGCATCACCGCATCCATACAACCGGTACACGCCGACCCGGCAATCCTCCGGGCTTGGCCCTCGCTGCTCGGACCCGCCCGTTGCGAGCGTGCCTTCGCGTACAAGGAATTCGCTGATGGGGGTGCCGTGCTAGCGCTGGGCTCTGATGCTCCCACCGCACCCCACGCACCTCTTAGGAACGCCTACACGGCGACGACGCGGCGTTCGGCCAGAGAGCCGGAGCTGACGGACCGAGTCAATCCACATTTCGCGCTGGAGCTGGCAGCGGCTATCGCGGCGGGCACAGAAGGATCCGCTTATAGCTGTTTTGCCGACCAGTGGACTGGTAAGCTGGAAGCTGGATTATCGGCGGATTTTACGGTGGTGGATATGGAATGGGATGCGAATAAGCTGCTTGACGCGAAAATTGTACAGACATGGTTTAAAGGAGAGAAGGTGTTCGATGCTGGGGTATAAGTAGATTGTAACAAAAGTGTCCAATAGGGTTCTTAATAATTAAATTACCCGGTACATGTAACATAGGTGCTGAAAATGCAAGTTGATGTGACGATGTCCATCCTAATATTGACTGGCCACTGGCCAGTTTCACCGCTATTGGCAGAGTGGAACGCCAGGTACCTAAGCTCACCAGGGTTGAAGTTGGCTTCCAAGATATTCATTGAGGCGCAGCATCGATCACGATATCTTTCGCATCAGATAACTACATAGGTAGGTAATTTACCTAGTCACCTAGTCACCTAGTCAATTTCCAAGAAAATTCCAAGATAAGAGCTTAGTGGTCGGTGTTTTCTAAGTAGGCCGCTAAAGTGTCCGTCGGCGTCAGACAAGAGAATCGGTCTTGGACCGGAGCCACCTTACCCCTCAGCGCCCCCCTTTTCGGTCTTGGGTGGAGCCCTTGGTGCCGAGACATGTGCTGCTCGTTCCTCGGACGTAACGGAATAGCGTGATTCTTTTCTTCCAAACGGATGTCTATGTGAATATGCTGCCCAGGTTTGAGCCAATGCTAGCTGAGTAGTGGATTCGCAATATATACGAAGACGAAATACGAATTTCTGGGGGCACGTCCTATCAACACCTATGCAAGCAGATATTTACTTGGACTCGGAGGCGGCAGTAGGATTGGGGGAAGTGGGGGGAGAAACTGGGTGTTAACCGACGTTTCCGTGCGGCGTCGACTTCGGCCGAAGCGGGCCTAGAAGCGGTTTCTTCTTCCGCAGAGAATGAGAAGGGAAGACGAATCGCATCTATGGGTTGGGAGGTACCTGTCTGGTAAACATTGAACATTGATCCTATCGACACGAGCAACTGCACCAGGGGTCAACTGGTACTATCTGGTAATGTAGTCCGTTGTGCTACATGTACGTCCTTTTATTACTCTTGCCCAACTGCTCAATGTTCTGTGTATCCTTCCCCCAAGATACCAGTTGAACCCCCAACGGTTCAAGTTCACTGGTGTTAGGGTGACTTCTTGGGGTTCCCTTGGCCTTCCATAACAAGTAAAGCGTCGCCTCAATTCTACCCACCTGCCGAGATTTTAGACGACAAGGTCACGCAAGATCATACATGTATGTACAAACAGAAGTCGTGGCATACAAGGGTGGAGACAATTCCAAGAACCATTCCATTCCTCTTCCATACACTTTCCCTCTTATCCCTTGCCATCAACTTGCCATCCCTTGTCATTCCTCACAGCACTGAGTACTAGCTGACTAGGTATCATTCCCCGAGACTCTTCTATCTTATCAATTCATCATTTCTCAATGGCCTTCTTTTTTTTTCTTCGATTGC
This sequence comes from Hypomontagnella monticulosa, assembly GCA_902825475.1. Classification (NCBI taxonomy): domain Eukaryota; kingdom Fungi; phylum Ascomycota; class Sordariomycetes; order Xylariales; family Hypoxylaceae; genus Hypomontagnella; species Hypomontagnella monticulosa. The sequence goes on from CADEBF010000009.1 coordinate 3,185,372, forward strand.
CACCAATTATATACACCAATTATACCCATTACATCCCCCCCAAACTCCAGTCTTTCCCCCCTATTACATTACATATCTTTCATAGTTCCATCAACTACCACTTCGTTCGCTTGGCATCCAATCGTCATTATTCCCTTGTCCGCCCTTCCCTGCTCTCCTATGCAATCCTCCTCATGACGAGGCCCAGAGCCCAATCAATGCCGCCAATACGGATACTATACCCGATCCGCCTCACTTGCGTATACATGAGCCCTTGGCGCACCTTGGGTACTAGGCCGCACAGTAATAATGATAATGGATGAGCTCAGCGGGGTTGACGAGGGTCAGTAGGTCTTACGGTCGTACTGTAGTACTGTCGTACTGTCTGTCGTACGGTCGTATTATATCTATACCTCGCTCCCCCACGATCTCGCCTCGTCTCGGCCCCGAATCTCAAGATCCTTCTCTCCGGATTCTTTGTCCACATTGCCTACAATACCAACTAGGGACTAACCAACTTGAATGGGTATAGAAGACCAACCTGTTGTCGAGGAGTCGACTGAACCCCCTATATGTGGCTTTACCAATGCCACAACGGGAACTCCGCCTGGCCCCAGAAACCAGGACACAACAGCAGCTATTGCTATCCCTATAACTAGTAGTCTTCCAACCTCAACCCCGCTTGAGAAGGTCGCCTCCTCCATCCTACGTGGGAACCACCCTGAACCTCATACTCTAACTATCGAGCACCTAGAACAGCTTCTCGAAACCGATATCGAGGATGGCCTCGACGGCGGTGAGGCAGCTCGTCGCCTGGCGCAGTATGGACCAAACAAGGTGGAGGGAGCTCATGGGCTATCCGCGTGGAAGATTCTCCTGAGGCAGGTGTCCAACAGCTTGACAATGGTCCTCATCCTCGTCATGGCCCTCTCCTTCGCCATCAATGATTTCATTGAAGGCGGTGTTATTGCCGCCGTCATCTTACTCAATATCGCTGTAGGGTAAGATTGGACTCGCGTTGCTTTAATTCGTCGTCGACCATTCGTTGGCGAATGAAACCATGTCGCGTGGCACGCTAATCACCCGACAGATTCGTCCAAGACTACCGCGCCGAACAGACTATCCAGTCTCTTTACGCCCTGTCTGCGCCTACATGCAAGGTTATTCGTTCCGAGCAGGTTGTCACCATCAAGGCCGAATCACTCGTAAAGGGTGATGTTGTCGTACTAAATGTTGGGGACATCGTCCCGGCGGACCTTCGACTTGTCAACGGATTGAACCTGTCTACTGATGAAGCGTTGCTCACAGGGGAGTCTCTCCCCATCAGCAAGCATCCAGACGCTGTCTTGGATGATCCAAATATTCCGCTTGGGGACCGTGTAAATATGCTATATTCTGCAAGCACCATCACACGCGGTCGTGGAAAGGGAATCGTCGTCGCCACCGGTATGGACACCGAGGTGGGAAAAATTGCCCAGCTACTCCGAGCAAATCCCGGCTTAAACGACGACACGTCATCCTCATTGCAAACCTACTGGAAACGCGTCAAGGTTAATATCCGCAGTATATTAGGATTGGATGGCACACCGCTTCAGATCAAGTTAAGCAAGTTCGCATTGATCCTCTTCGCCTTCGCCATACTGCTCGCTATTATTGTTTTTTCTGCTAGTCTATGGAACGTCGACGATGAAGTTCTTATTTACGGCATTTGTGTTGGTGTCGCTGTTATCCCCGAATCTCTCATCGCCGTCTTGACCATTAGTATGGCTGTCGGGACGAAGGCGATGGCGAAGGGAAATGTGATCGTAAGAAAGCTTTCGGCTCTAGAAGCCGTCGGAGGAGTAACTAATATTTGCTCCGACAAAACGGGTACCTTGACTCAGGGCAAGATGATTACTAGGAAGGTCTGGCTTCACAATGGGTCAACCGCTACAGTTGAGGCTTGTACCCATCCTTTCGACCCGTCCAGCGGTAAGGTTACTTGGAGTGACCAGCAATCTGAACCCCACGGGGAATTGAAGTCAATTTCTCGACTACCTGCCACCGCGAAGAAGTTTATCGAATGTCTGTCCCTATGTAACAACGCTACCGTGACGGATGGAAAGTCAGCGCCGAATGACGACGCTGCGGAGACATCCACCACCTCTACCGTCGCTATATCGAATTGGACTGCTGTGGGCGAACCGACCGAAATTGCTCTGCACGTTTTCGCGATGCGATTTGGTATGAGCAAGGCTACCGTTTCCCAGGTGAACGATACTACCCTACTCGCGGAGCATCCATTCGACTCTTCTTGCAAACGTATGACTGTTGTCTACGCGTCGCCCGGATCCAACTCGGTTGACGTATATACCAAAGGCGCCCTTGAAGTAATGCTACCACTATTAGATGCATCCGAGCATGTCAAGGCCGAGTTTACCGCCAAGGCCGAATCACTTGCTGCTGAGGGTCTTCGAGTTCTCTGTGTTGCTCACAAAGCTGCTGATAGAGCTACCCTCGAGGACACACGCGAAGCTGCGGAGAGCAACTTGGTACCGTTGGGCCTCGCTGGTCTCTATGACCCCCCACGATTAGAAACAGCCGGTGCTGTGCAGAAGTGCAAAGCCGCCGGGATATCAGTTCATATGCTAACCGGTGACCATATAAAGACGGCAACGGCAATTGCACATGAAGTCGGTATTCTTGGGGGCAATATGACCGCTGCCGAGACCGCTAACGCTATTATGCCCGCTGCTGCTTTCGATGCCTTGACCGACGCCCAGATCGACGAAATGAAGAAGCTTCCCTTGGTATTAGCTCGCTGCAGCCCGTCAACGAAGGTGCGCATGGTCGAAGCGATGCATCGCCGGGGTGCATTCTGTGTTATGACTGGTGATGGAGTCAACGACTCGCCTGCCTTGAAAAAGGCAGATGTTGGTATCGCTATGGGTCTCAACGGCAGCGATGTGGCTAAGGAGGCCGCAGATATGGTTCTCACAGACGACAACTTTGCTTCTATTGTTACTGCCGTCGAGGAAGGAAGGCGTCTATTTGACAATATACAGAAGGTAAAATCGCCCGGAATCCCATAAATATATCCTAATGCCCATTGCTAACGAAGTTATTCAGTTCTTACTTCACCTCTTGGTCTCCAATATTGCGCAGGTTTTGTTGCTACTCATCGGTCTCGCCTTCAAAGATAGCAATGGCAAATCGGTATTTCCGCTCTCACCTATCGAGATCCTATGGGCGAACTTGATCACATCGTCATTCTTGGCTCTTGGTCTAGGTCTTGAGGAGGCCCAGCCGGACATTATGTTGCGACCGCCGCGTAACCTCCGCATCGGCATTTTCACGAATGAAATCATCATGGACAAGATGGCTTACGGTATATTTATGGGCTCACTATGCATTGCGGCTTTCACCTCCGTCATCTACTCGTCGATCCCTGCACTCTACGATAACGCGCCGATGTATGGAGTATTGGGTCACGACTGCAACGCGGAGTACAACGCATCCTGTGGCCATGTCTACCGTGCTCGTGCCACAACGTACGCTACCCTTAGCTTCCTCCTACTCGTCACGGCCTGGGAAGTCAAGCACTTCACTCGTTCACTATTCAATATGTACCCCGAACTGTACTCTGGGCCCTTCTCAGTCTTTAACACAGTCTGGAAGAACAAGTTTCTATTCGGAGCGGTGCTCGCAGGTTTCGCTATCACGTTCCCGGTCATATACCTCCCAGTCATAGACAGAACGGTATTCAAGCATCAAGCCATCGGTATCGAGTGGGCTATTGTAATCGGATGTGTAATAGCTTACATCGCACTGGTGGAGATTTGGAAGGCGGGAAAGCGACGATTCGGGAAAGGTATCGTCGTTTATGGCCAACCCATTACCAGTCAGGTTTAGATGTTATATGCATCATGGCCACTGCTGAGCCCACGAGAGCACGCGTAATGCAGTTGCATGTTTCGTGATGTTAATCCTTTTTTTTCTCGCTCAACACAGATGCTCCATGATGCAAGACTGATGTGAGGTTTACCCACGTATCTTATTTTATATTTCTTCTTTCCGACCTTAGTACGTCCCCTAGGAGTTGATTAAACGTCTCCAAGGTACGATTAAATACACGTTCGTTCACAGTTGAGGCGGCGGGATTACGCATTGGATATAAGGAGTTTATCAAATGAGAGCGGCGGTGGGAACAGACGGAAGAGAACTACAACACGATCACTAACAAGTATGTAGCTATCTATACCTTATCTCACGGAGAATATTAACTATATCCACTCTTTAACTGGAGGCTACTTTTTATACATGGTTTGATGGCCAACTCATGTGATCCCAGTCAAGTGATGGATTTGAATACACGTCACAAGTAGTCTTCTCTTCGTATCTCATCGGCTAAGGGCCCCGAGTATCTAATAATATTATCATAATCCCGCTGATCTCCTAATGATGTACTATATAGCCCTCCGCATGTCGAAATGGACGTATATTGTCGCAAGGTGGACCAAGAAGGCCAAGAAACAACTATTTCATTGTGCGAGGAGCCTCAACCTTTATCTAGCTACAACTACGGGTCTATATATCTAAACAGCTCTTTGTCTCTAGTAGACTCTCCTATCCAGGGGAAGGGCTACCTAGGACGACTCCCTATGCACAGGTCACTGGGATGGCCTTCTGACATATATAGAGTAATGACATCGTCGGGTCAAAACGTGATATGAGCCCGTTTCTCATGGCACTACGCTCTCAGCACTCGTCCATGGCTTCTGAATAAGTGCGCTTCTTAGAATGTCTCATTTCGTTAACAAATCCAACAAGCATCTCAGGGTGAAGCGCTTTGCCCTTAAGACTGCTGAGTAGCTCATCGGATGGGCTCTCTACTATAGCCCGTCGGATGTCTGTTGAGTTCACGCGTACTATATCCCCCCTGTGTGGAATGAAACGAATCCACTGGTCACGTTCGTGATGACTTCTACAATATTTTACGCCCTCCATTCTTTGGCTATACCCCAAGCTGATTTCCCGGATCAACTCGTCATATGTATCTAATTCCGGGACACAATTTAGTACAAACCAGCAGCGGAACAAGATCAATTGGAGAATGACTCACGATTCGCCATCATAGTAAAGGATATTGAGCTGAGAAGCCACATCGCTGTCTCCGTGGCCTTCTGAATTAATTCCTTTTTGTCGGGATGAAGAGTTCTCCAAGATGAGTAGCCATCGAGCGTCAAATATGCCCCGCCTGGACGAACGAAGTTCGCTTCCCTCCCGACATCACTGACAATAAGATTTTTGCAGTCCCATGAAGATATCACATCATCTGTGTTGACATGATCGGGCCCAGACAAGAAGATAAAGTCTAGAGCAAACCCGTCCCGGGAAGCTGCGTATGTCAGACGCACCCTAAAGGAGTCCCAGAGATCGGTAGATTGTTCAAAGACCCAGATCCAATCGTGTAGTTGACCTCCTAACCATAGTCGGGCCTTCTGGTTCTTCGTTAGCGCCATCTCCTCCCCGTAAAGCTTCGAGCTCCCGCTACAGAGAACGACGATCGCAGCGACTATGTTCAGGTCCTGACAACACTCAAACGCACGGTTGAGCAGTGCCCAGTGGCTCTGATGTGGGGGATTAAAGCAGCCGGCGTAGAGGATGATATAGTTCACTTGGCTCTGCTGGAGCTGCGGCCTGTAACACCCAGGTTGTTGACTGAATATCGGGCGTCCCCCCACGGTACGACTTGGACGAGAGTAGGGATACCCCGAGTCGTAATAGCAATCGTGGATATATTTGCCTAAGTCTGCAACTTGACGATTCCCGGATGAAATTAGAGAGGGAGCCCGTATAATCGGTCGCTTCTCATCAATATTAACAAGTTCTCGAGTGGTATAATTAGGCAACGCATCTGGGGGTAGCCCTTTACTGATTCCCGAAGGCTCGAAAGATATCATATCGTTTCTAACACTTGATGGTGGTGAAATCGACTCTTCTTCATCCCCCATCGACACATCTGATGATCCAGCGCCGCTTGACACGTCTCGGCAGTTGTCGATTTGAACCGCACAGGAATCGATGGAAGACGAGGTGTCGTACGTCGTCAAGATTAAGTGGCCCTCCTCCAACTCAGGCGTTGGCCTTCCTGCTAGCGACGATAAAGACGACGACGACGGTGATGACATTGTTTCTATCTTGAGTCGGGGCCCCGAAAACTAGGTGAAAATCTGGCTCTTGTGCATAAACATCTCAGAAGGGTGAACTATCGAAGCAAAGTGTTGGATGTTCTGATATTTCCACTGTTTACATACCTGTAACAAACGGGAGAAGTAGGTACTCTTCAGTACCATTCCTTAACGGTCAGGCTGCCAGCGTTATGAAAGAAAAGAATATGCCGCATGCCTTAGCACTTATAATACCCTAGGACTTCTCGGTACCCCCCAGTCGATACTAGGTATCTATCAGGCGCATTGCATCAACTACCTAATTAGTAAAGAGGCAGGTAAAAGCTCTATGTAAGTTAAGCCGAATCGCCTACATTGAATCATACGTACCGATTGACGATAGGTTAGCTAGACCATAACCATTATGTACTGCGGTAGAAATTTCAGTAAGAACAAACCATAGCCAACCTTTTCAACTTACACAATATTTCCTATACAATAATATTATTTATATTTTCATAGGCCTAATAGCTTCAGCTATAGTTAGCAGCAACCATTAGGAACGAGAGAATCATTGGGTATAATTTGTCCCAACTCGAAATGACGGTCAGTCCAATGTGCTCTAACTCTAAGAGCCCTGCTTGAGTAATTACCTGTAATACCTATCGAGACCTGAAATCCACGACGGGGTAGTACAACTCTTGAAGGTCTTCCCGTTAACAATCAAATTTCTGCTTCCATGTACGAGAGAGCACTGATAAATATAGATATATCACTGTTGTATGATCATCAGTGATAGCTAGTAGGCATAAACACTGCCTACTTTCATGAATTTGCAAGGGTACCTAAGTGTAGGTAGGTACATGTACATACATATGCAAGCAGGGTTGGCATCTATACGTCTCCTCTAGGTAGCACCGACACCCCTTAGCTAAAGAATTATGTATCTATATCCCAGATAATGACCAGACCAGAAACAATACTTTTAAAGGGCTGCTAGATACCCGGAAATATGAGGTATAATAAATAACAATGTATCTGGCTCGTTATCCTACCACCCTTGGCAGAAGCTCTCAGCAAAGACTATCTATCTAGGTACCGCAGAAAGTTGCAGTAACTGCTAGCTATCTGCTGCAAGATGTAAACAACGCATGCGGGAGAAATATAGATTCTCTTTGAGACATAATGAGACCTAAACAACAACTGGATGTAATCTTAATTATATGACCTATAAGAAAGCCTAGAAATCCCACCGTTAGCCCCGAGATATTTGCTAGTTTCGTTAAGGCAAGTTGACAATAGGAGCTTTACTTTATAGCCAATGAAGCTGGATGTTGCTAACTGTTATGGCCAATACTAGCCCCACCTTTGCTCTGCGCAACCGCCTCGCCCTTGGCTAGCGACGTCGCCTTTTCCACTCCCCACTCCCACGCCGTCAACTCTGCATCCTTCAAGTCACCACCTTCGCTTTTCACCTTCTTACTCATATTCGCCTCTCGCTCGGGCCGGAAGAGTACCGCCAAGCTATATCGACCACAATGGCGTTGCTAACTAGGTATATATTTGATGCGATGCACATTGCTTCGTAAAAGGCCACCTATCCACTATTCCATCACATCTCCAAAGTTAACGATCAGGCACCCTGGTCGTGGATGGACGCGGTTTCGTCCCCCGCAGACCCTCCCGGAACCAGAACCTGTAGGCCACCGAGGACGTTTTCCAGGGGCGTGATCGTACCAAAGTCAGTATGGTGGATCATGCTTGTCCGGGGATCTTCTTCTTGCGGGCTGGCGAAGGTTTTGATGATTCTAACCACAGTCCCGGAAGGCTTCGTTGGTGTCTGCGAGGATATGAAGATGTCGGTAGGTAGGGAAAGTTGGACTGCAAGGGTGGAGCTGATTGTCGCAACTATACTTTGAGCACTCTTGAGGAAGGAGGTGAATAGGGGAACATACGTTTGTACAAGCTGTGGGAGCGGCTGAAGCGGAGAAGTACCTATCAAATCATCCTGGCCTAAGTTGAACCATTCAAAGCGGTCGGGTTCTTCGGTTTCGGTTTTGGCATGCCCACGTGGTTTGAAACTGTTCAGTGTTAGAAGAAAGTGGGTGAATTGAGAGGACACATAAGTAGCCGCAGTGCCCTAGGAAGCTTCTCAGGATATCATGCAGATATTGTTCTTTGATGTCCTGAGGTAAATTCATTATATCTTTCCCCACACTAAACAGCTGGTCAATCTCATCCATCATCAGCTCTCCAAACTCAGCACCATGTAGATCATTTGGGAAGAAGCCAAGTTCTTGGCCGACCGCTAGCATCTGTCCACCACCTTTCTCGTCCCTCGAATGTAAGCTCGCCAATGTGAGGGTCTCTATAGGCATCGTAGGGACATTGATTTTAGCTAAGTCCATGGTACTATCTATGATGATCGGGTAGCGAAGTAAGGGTATTCACATTCATGTATGTAGAGAGATATACTATGCTATTTTTCGATGACTAGATCTGCGCGTGTTGATATTTTAAGGATGTGAAGCTCCCACCTCAAAAATCGATTCCAATATCTCTTTATCATTCAGTCGCTGGCTGCGAACCCCAATGCCATCGCTAAGCCCCATTTCCTCAGCCATCTTCATCGCAGTGAAATACCACTTAACTTCTTGAGGCCCAGCTACCCATGTTGGCAGATTAGTTTCCACTTCACGTCGTCTCTTGTCACCTTCGTAAGGTTAGTAATGTTAACTCCTTACTATGTTAATTCAAATAAATGTACTTACCAGTGGCCGGTTGAAGTTTGCGGTTTTTCAAACATAGCAATGTTGTGGCAATCTCCCACGTCGGAAAGACCCTGGAGAACTCTCGTGCCACTGCAAGTGCCCTATCTACATGCCGCTGAGGGGTTGTCACCTCGCACGACCAGGCCACACGAAGCTCTTTGACTCGATTTGTCCACTTTCCGTCACTGTTCTCGAATTTCAGTTCAGGATATAACTCGTACAGACCGTTTTCCTCGAGTACACTGAAGGGTACTACACAGGACCGCCCACTGTGATTCATCAAGCCTTGGGATAAATACTCGCCATTGTCATATTCAACTCCGGGCTGACGATTATCGAAGAGCCAGCGATCTTTAGCCTTAATATCCTCGGAGTAGGCGTCGTACAAGCTAATATCCCGGACAAATTGGCCTCTGGGGAACCTTTTTGTGTCGATAACGCATATCTTAATGCCACTTTCACGTTTCTTGTATTGGTAAAAGATGGCTCCCTGAATTGCAAATAGGAGAGATGAGGTCCATGATACCAAATTATCAGAAGAACGCCGATTGTGATTTTTACAATGTTCGCATAACATTGAACTGGCACTAGATTCTTCCATTGATAGAAGATCCATCGTGCCGTTAACATGGCCGCTAGCAACGGCCCATGGTTCCATTATCTCCTCGTCGTTCTTTCCTTGACTCTCTGAGCCAAAAAAGCGAAATAAGTAGGGAGGGAGGCTGTCCAGATCAAAGCCACGTAATCCGAAGTGGGGAGTCATCGATGGATCAAACAGAGTCGATCCGAGAGAGCCTCCAAAGACCCGAGCCCAGAAATTGACCCATAACTGCTCGATTCCATCATTATCCTGAGAGACTCGAGGCAGACCAGAGAGATGGAAGTTGAGGGCTCCATCCTGATCGATGACTGCTCGATAATATTTCTCAGCAAGTCTCAAGAGTAGGCGCTCATCCTGATTTCCGTGGTCTGCCAAGATATCATCGGCAATGGCGTTTATCTGCTCCTTGAATCGTATCAAGAGGTCGTCGACACCGGTTTCCTTACGGCCCCCACGACCCAGCATCTCCATAACCATGCCATCTCTTGCCTTTCTTTTCAATGTAGCTGCTTTATCGTCAAGCTTTATAAGACGCCGAATTAGAATGTCGACTTGTCGGTAATGCAAGCTAGGCACGACAATGCCGCCGTCAGTAGATAGCCATCCTCCATCAAGAGGTAGAGTATCGAGCAGCGTTTCTAGTACGCTGGAAACAACTAAGATGTTCCTCAGATCGTCGGGCACTTGATTTTTGTTCTCTTGCGTCAAAGATTGTTCAGAAAGACCTTGGGATTGGGACCGAGACGGGCTATTAGCGTCAATGGTGAGTGTACCAACACCACTGGTCAGGGTATCAATACTAGCCATGATAAGTATCTTGATAGTCTACACTCTCATGGTATATCACGGCTTAGCTATGGGAGTCCAATCCCAATGCTCTTATAGGCGGCAGCACCCAACGATTGAAGCCACCGCTCCCGTCGGGCTCCCGCTCACTTCCGTTGGCATGACGCCCAACATGTCTCAAGTTTATTGAATCGATTAATTAGGTATATTTTACATATCATGAGTGTTACACTGCTTCAAGTCGGTGTCGGAGTTTCGCAAGACTTGTCATTATCAACCTATCAGTCATGGATGGCTGCAGCAGTAGTTGGCCCCTTATCCAAACAAAGAGCCAGAAACTTCCGGAACATAGCTAGGTAGGCAGTGGCATAGTATAATAGAAAATCTAGTTTAAGTGGAACTATCTACGTACTCTGTAAGGTTTGGATGCTTTTATCACTCTTATTTTCGGACACATCTCGTATTATACGTCGCAATGCTTGGCATGGAGAATATCGGCAAATCGTTTGACGCTGACACACGTAGCAGAGCTTTGGCGATAGTAAAGGGCCGGGTAGCTACATGCATGGAAAAGAGGCGTGTGAGCATATCCAAGTTGCTCCAATTCATTCTAGAAGAACTATAAATCATGAAGAAAGTGGAAGTAAAGTCGATGAGGTGGCTTGAGTCCAAGATCGGTGTAGATCAAACCCATGACGCCCAAGTAGAAGTGATCGCCCGACTATTAGCACTATATGAACCGCGATATGTTCGGCCCGCGGAGTGAGACTTCGGTTTGATGCTGGTGATCCGGGGCCACCATAGGGCGGAAGTTAAGCTTAAGCATGCGTCTACTGCCTTAATGGTACATAGATCTAATTGAATTGCTACGATGCTTTGCCTTGTTGCTAACGTAGACTTAGACTAAACTCGCCACCGTCGCTTCTGAAGTTGAATACAGAGGCAAATGAGATGGAGGATCGAAACCCCCCTCGGAAATCGGCGCGAACGCCCAAGGAAAAGGACTGCAATCATTTCACCTCACATCATTTATCTTATAAGCTAATGGGTACCCAAGGCAAAACCTAATCGGGTATTAAAACTTAAGAGTCAACTATTCAAGCCGAATCTACCAAATGGGGGTACCCGCTGTCACTGCTGTATCACAATGCATCGTGCGTCTGACAATGGTGCCCCGTGACAAAGATGTGTCGACCCTAAGGTCAATTGCACCAACGTTAGTTAGGGGGCACTGGCAAGAGCTTCCGGCGGCTGGATGCATCGATGAATTGATGATACAGGATTTGAGAGCTGGGCTGCGGGCAACGTATGTGTCTAACTACCTTTGATTCGGCTCGATGAAGATGGCCGAAATGATAGGATAAGGATATGGATAGATCTTAGTAATGGCTATTATAATATGTCATATTTTCTACGCCTTGTGATTTGATTTTGGTAGTATGGAGTTTCAATATCGAATTTTGCTTTTACTTGTTATCATAAGTGATGCATCCTTTTTGATAATGTTGACGATCTTATACTGTTAATCTATTAGAATGTGTATCACGGAAACTATGCCACGTACTCATAGTGATAGAAGAAATACTTGATAATAATCTCTCGTAAGTTGAAAGTATGTTATAATCCTCAAAATATCAAAAGATGTGTCCATGTCAGCGACTTGTCCTCCCTTGGGTTTGAATAAGGAGCATTAATCGTTAAAATACTCAATATTCCCAACGCACTAAGAATAATACTTGTCATTTATTCGTATCCCACTCATAGCTGGTTATGATCTCCGTGTTCGTTGTCATATTTCACGACTTTTCTTGTACTCTGGCTTAGGTAGAGGTATAATGGTCATCCCTGGATGATTGATAATATAAGATGCACCTTTGGCGGTGAACATTATACGGACTGATTTATGAGATCTCATTTGGAAGTTTGATAATGGAGTATCCTTTTATGATGGTCAATTGACTTAGATATGTGTGTTGACGATATGTACCTACATACCCTATGAAGTTCAATGTTGTTCTGTTCAAATGTTGTCTTACCCCCTTACCCCTTTATTAACCCCTGACTTACCTCCGGAAAGCTATCCCGCCAATGAGGTAATATGTGGGTCCTGCGCCCGAAATCTAGCGCTAATATCCGGTATTCTAAGGTTGCCAAGCTTCTGTAGCTGCAGTAGTGGGGACCGAAACTCTGGAGATGCTTTCGTGTTAACTTTTTGGCTTTCGGCAAAGCTTCTCAGTCAAAAAAATATCAATAATTTCTCAATTGACATCCTTATCCATGATATCTTTTCTTTTCTCACCTGAGTGAAGATGCGCCGGTCCCAGGCTTTGGTGCTTCTGAGCATCATAGCTCAGAATGGAATCGTTACAGCACGTTTACCGCGTGGAGTTGGTCCAGAATGTCGGTTCCCTCTTGTGTTTCTTGTCATCTGTGATCTAATCCAGTCCAATCCAATCCCCCACTACATCGGACAGGTGGCCTTGAGTCCTACCTTGATTTGTTTTATGGATTGATCCTTTCCCTCAATGGAGTTGATATACTAACCTAATTGACTCTGTAGTCGTCAAATTCTACGAAATTAAAGATACCTTCACGTGTATCGGCCACCCTTCCATAACCATACCTGCTTCTCGGGTCAATGACAACTCCTGCGATTGTCCTGATGGTACCGACGAACCTGGCACTGCCGCATGTGCCTTGCTAGACAACCTCTCCCCGGAACAGCCCTTACCCTCTTCTCTATCCGGCACCACGAATACGACAAATGCCCTCCCCGGCTTCTGGTGTGCCAATAAGGGGCACATTGGCGCCTACGTTCCTTTTATGTACGTAAACGACGGCGTCTGTGACTACGATCTCTGCTGCGATGGTAGTGAAGAGTATGGAAACGTAGGGGGTGTCAAGTGCGAGAACAAATGTGCGGAGATTGGCAAGGAATGGAAGCGAGTCGAGAAAGAACGGAGGGACAACCTAGAGCGGGCGAACAAGCGCCGGAGAACTATGGTGAAGGAGTCTAGAGAATTCCGTCGACGGGTCGAGGCTAAGATCGCCACCCTCACTGAGGAGATCAAGGAGCTCGAGGTCAAGCGGGATGAATTGAAGGCCAAGTACGATGAGGTCGAGCGTCAAGAACGATTCAAGGTGGTCAAGAATGAAGGGCCTGGCAAGCTTGGCGTGTTGGCCGGCTTAGCTAAGACCAGAGTCAATGAACTACGAGACAACCTGAGCAAAGTCATGAGCGAGCGCCATCAGCTTAGGACCAAGGTTCAGGAGCTTGAGAGCATCCTATCGGCCTTCAAGGATGAGTACAATCCCAACTTCAACGACGAGGGCGTGAAGAAAGCTGTCAGAGCTTGGGAGGACTATGCTGCTAGGCTGGCTACAGAAACCCTGGAGCCGCTCAACGAAGTGGAGATTCAAGACTCTATGAAGGAGGACAGTGAGGAGTCCGGCATCAATTGGAAGGAATTTGAAGAAGACGAGGCTACCGATACTGATATTTGTATGCCCCAATTACTATCTGTTACGTCGCTCTCGTCTTGCGCAAGCTAACTTAATGCAGTGTACAGTTTCGAGGCCTATCTCCCTGGTCCGGTTCGCGAGTTCCTTCACTCTAGGATCAACCTTCTCCGAATTTGGCTGATCGAAAACGGGATCCTGGCCGACACTCATTCTGAGCGGAGCGAATCGCGACTCGTCAAGGCAGCGAGAGAAGCTTACGAGACAGTCGCTAACGATGTCAACTCTAAAAACCGGGCGCTGGAGGAACAACAGCGAGACCTAGAGAGGGACTACGGCACAGACGACATATTCCGATATCTCAAGGGCAAATGCATCACCACTGAAGCTGGCGAGTACGAGTACGAGCTATGCTGGATGGATAAGACGAGCCAGAAGAGTAAGAAGGGTGGGGGCAAGACGACCATGGGCAACTTCGACCGTTTCGACTTTGATGAGTCGGACGAAGAAGAGCGGCACGACGGCAAGGGGCTCGGTCGTGGAAAGCGTATGGTTCTTCGGTACGAAAATGGTCAGGGCTGCTGGAACGGCCCGAACCGGAAGACGGACGTCTGGCTTGCCTGTGCCGAGACGGAAGAGTTATGGCGGGTCAGCGAACTAGAGAAGTGTGTTTACAAGATGGAAGTAGGCACGCCGGCGGTATGCGAGGAAGTGGTGGAGCCTGGACATGCCAAGGATGAGTTGTGATAAGCCCTTCGATAGACTAGCGAGCAACCTAGAATCAACCGATCTATGAAATACTATGATACCATACTTTACCTGCCTGATTATTTGCGGTTTGATGGGGGTAAGGGCACAAATCAGAGCACTTGGTACTAAGGTATCTAAGATGGCTGCATTTTGTGGCCTCGGTATTGAATTACACGGTTCATAAATTGAGGTATCATTCATTATGTATGGAAGAATAGCTTAGCATTTGTCTTTGCTTGTCACCTAACAGCCTCGCTCTTCTTATATCCATCCATCATCTTTCGTCGCTTAGTCTTTTCTTCTTGTTCCGCGAGTACTTTTGCTGTTAGAGATGCCGTCATGGGGTTGTTGATTCGGCTCGAGATACCATTCCTGTCCTCTTTACTCTTGCTCGTATCCTTATCCTTGCTTTTCTGTACTTCCCCAGTATTCCCATTTTCCTTTGCGTCTTCGGCTTTACGCTTTTTCTTCCCGGCGCCCTTATCCTTCTTCAGGGTGTGCGTCAACCCTAACGTCTTCAACTCATCGATCCTCTTCGCTAGCTTCTCTATGTCGGCCTCATCAGTTGATAATATGGGTATGACGTCTCGCTCTTCGAAAGATTCACTACATTCGGGACATTGTTTCTCGGTGTCTGAAATCTCCTTCATTGCCACCTCGGCGAAGACGTGGCCACACGGTATAATGTACACACTCTTAGTGGCGGCACCCAATTCCTTCATACTCACAGGGCAGGCAGCGAACTCGCGGCCCTTTTCATCCTTCCTCGTTGTGATCTTTAGTTTCATGGCATCCTTTAGACTCTTTATCCCGGTGCGCGCAAACTCTGCTTGCTGGATTTCTGATATGGGGGTCTCGGAAGAGGAGGGCATCAGGCATTGAAGTATGGATTCATAGTTATAGAGCCGCCCCCGCCAGTCGGACACGGTATTAGAGAGGTCGAGGGGCGCGTCAGATAGAGGACATGTGGACCATGCGTGTGTGAGGGATTCGAGAGCTGTAGCTTTTAGTTCGGAAGAGGTCGGTAGTCGGGCGGCTTCCCGTACGAGTTCTCGCCGTTTAGGGATAGAGCCGCCGTCGTTTCCCATGGTAGTGATTGGTGGTGGGATGTGGCGAGTGATGAAGAAAGCTCTTCCCAGGAAGGAGATTCGCTCAGTGTTAAGTGGAACTGATCAATGTTTGGTACGGGAAATGGCGCGCTGGGTTGATGAACAGGTATCGAATGTGAGTTGTAATGTCGATATTGAATAGTAAATAATTAAAGAGGCTTTGGCGAACTCAATTATTGGAAATGCGATAGATGCGATAGGAAGAAGCGCCTAGGACTGTGGTGTTCTTAGCAGACAAGGGAGCAATCATTCCAATCGATAAGATAGAGCTTAGTGCTGACCCATATATGCAAGGACCTATAGGTTAAGTACCTAGGTAGGTAGGCATGACCTCGGGATACAGTTTATGCGCAAATTTCTATACCGTGCGGCAGGCTAAACTTGGCTTAAAGTTCCACCGTTATATGTTATTCTGCTCCCATGATTGGGTCTGTGTGCAACCAAGCAACATTCGAACCAACCTTGGCAAGCTACATGATATTTCCATACACTGTACGCCAATTCGCGGTGACATGGGGATATGGCCTACCTGCCTACATTATACATGTACTAGGTAATCCACGCTATTCCCATCATAATGTACGCCTAAGAGCCGTATGTACTCAGTGCTGTCTCGTTTGTCACGAGCTTCCACGAATCGATCCAAAAGAACGCCTTAATTATAGGCGCGACCCATGTGCGCTGCTTAACAACTACTATTCTTACTGCCTCAAAGACGACACTTCTACAAGGCTTCTACCAAAACCCCCCCTCAACTCCCCTTTCTCCTTACTTTTTAGCTCTTCAAGCCTTGGCTTGCTTTCCTACCTATTGCGATCGAATGTCGCAGTGGTACCTTCGAGTCCTATTCTAGATGAATTGATCAGCGCCTAACTCCTGAAGCTGTCCTCGATACAGCTGAAGGGTAACAAGGCAATCAATCATCACGTCTAGTCCGTCATGGCGCAACAACAGACGTTGGCCCTCGAGGCCCTCGATACTATCACCAGAGACCTAAAATCGAGGTGCGATCTTCTACTATTTACCATACTCGGGGTTCCATTACAACTAAATCTTACTTGAATAGGGCCGGCGATGAAGTGAGGAGGCGAGCAGCTGCTCAGCTGAAGGACCTGGTTACTGTCTGTTACAGAGGTGTGTATCGCGTCTCGCGTCTCGCTTCCCCTTTCTACCTCTCTGTGCCAATATAGATATACAGGACTGACCATTGCTAGACTTCTCTCCCGAACAATTTCATTTATTCTATAATTCCGTTAATAATAAGATCACTACTTTAATGCTCCATGGCAACGACTCCTCCGAACGATTGGGTGGTGTATACGCCCTCGATGCCCTAGTCGATTTCGAAGGCGTAGACGTTACAGCGAAATACACGCGATTCACGGCAAACCTCAAGACGATTTTACGAGGAAAAGATATTGTCCCTATGCAACCCGCCGCCATAGCGCTCGGAAAACTTTGTAAACCCGGCGGATCGTTGATATCAGAGCTAGTCGAGTCCGAAGTCAAGACGGCTCTTGAGTGGCTTCAGTCAGACAGGATGGAGGAGAAGAGATATAGTGCTGTCCTAGTCCTCCGCGAACTGGCTCAGAATGCACCTACCTTGATGTACGCCTACGTCGGTCTCATCTTCGATCTGATATGGGTTGGCCTTCGTGATCAACGTCAGCTGATCCGCGCGACTTCTGGAGAAACCGTTAGCGCCTGTTTCAAGATTATTCGCGAGCGAGATCAAGAAATGAAGCAGGCGTGGATGACCAAGATGTACACCGAAACCATTGCTGGTCTCAAGATCAATACTATCGAACACGTACATGCGTCACTCCTAGTACTTAAGGAGCTTCTCGTGCAGGGCGGCATGTATATGCAAGCGCATTACCAGGAAGCGTGCGAGATTGTGTTCCGGCATAAGGACCATCGCGATGTGACCATTCGTAAGACGGTAGTCGTTCTGATCCCCGAGCTGGCTCACTACTCTCCAACAGACTTCTCCCATTCTTATCTTCATAAGTTCATGGTCTACCTCTCCGGGATGCTTAAGAAGGATAAGGAGCGAAACGACGCTTTTTTGGCTATCGGCAACATCGCCAACGCCGTTAAAAGTGCCATCGCGCCGTATCTCGACGGGGTTCTCATTTATGTCCGTGAAGGTCTTAGCATCCAGTCTCGAAAGCGAGGTTCTGTTGATCCGGTCTTTGACTGTATTAGCAGGCTAGCCGTTGCAGTCGGCCAGACCCTCAGCAAATACATGGAGGCGCTGTTAGACCCCATCTTCGCTTGCGAGCTCACCCCCAAACTCACTCAAGCCTTGGTCGATATGGCCTTCTATATACCGCCTGTAAAGGCTACAATTCAAGAAAGACTTCTCGACATGTTGAGCAAAGTCCTGTGCGGAGAGTCTTTTAAACCCCTCGGGGCTCCCACCCCCAATACTCTTTCGGCTGTTCCTATCATACCTAAGGACGCTAAGGACCCACAAGCCTACGAACACCGTAAGGCCGAAGTGAAGTTGGCGTTGAATACGTTAGGGAGCTTTGACTTCTCAGGTAAAGAGCCTATTCTCTCTAACATATGGAGTCCATCAGCATTATATCCCCATTGGTGTCCCACACAAGCTTCCCCTTCTACAAGCCAAAAACAGAGCAGACATAGTATGCTAACACCAGATGGAGGCCATATTCTCAACGAATTCGTTCGCGACGTTGCTATCAAGTACGTCGAGGATGATGACCCCGAAATCCGTCAAGCGGCAGCCCTCACCTGCTGCCAGCTCTACGTACGAGATCCGATCGTGAATCAAACCAGTTATCACGCTCTCCAGGTCGTTGGTGATGTCATTGAGAAGTTGCTAACAGTAGGTGTATCGGATCCGGAGCCTAAGATAAGACAGACGGTCCTTGCTGCCCTCGACGAACGGTTCGATCCTCATCTAGCAAAGGCTGAGAACATTCGTACGCTATTCTTCGCGCTCAACGATGAAGTATTCGAGATCAGGGAAGTAGCAATTTCAATTATAGGCCGATTGGCGCGTTACAATCCCGCCTACGTGATCCCCTCCTTGCGGAAGACACTAATTCAGATGCTCACCGAGCTCGAGTTCTCGGATGCTCCGCGCAACAAGGAAGAGAGTGCAAAACTTCTCAGCCACTTGGTGCAAAATGCCCAGGGATTGATCAAGCCGTATGTCGAACCCATGATATCGGTCCTCCTTCCGAAAGCCGGCGATAGTAACCATGCCGTTGCGGCTACGATTCTCAAAGCTATCGGCGAGCTCGCTACGGTCGGAGGAGAAGATATGCTCCCCTACAAGGATAAGTTGATGCCGATCATTATCGCCGCATTAAAAGACCACGCGTCCAATGTCAAGCGTCAGGCCGCCTTGCACACACTTGGTCAGCTTGCTAGCAACTCTGGTTATGTCATCGATCCTTATCTTGAATATCCGGAGCTGCTTGACCTTCTACAACATATCATTCGCGCCGAACCGCAACGCGGGCCGCTTCGACAGGAAACGATCAAATTAATGGGCATCTTAGGTGCCCTTGACCCTTACAGGCATCAGGTACGAGACCCTCAAGGCGGCTATCAACTCTTTGTAGACGGATGGGGACGATGTGTGGACGAAAGTAGAAGTTCCACCGGCTTCAGAGAGTCCAACCTCGGACCGAAGCACAGGGACAACGAAATTTCCACCAATCCTCTTCCGATGCAGAAGTTGTGGAAGAACCGCATAAGTAAACCCCAATCCGATCAGAAAGCTAACAAGAGTGACGAACAGCAAGTCGAGGAGCGTGCACCCGACGCCAAACGGCGTGTCGAAACCAACCGAATGACCGATATATCACTAATGATGACAGGTCTCACCCCCTCTAACAAGGAGTACTATCCAACCGTGGTGATCAATGCCCTTCTGAACATCCTCAAAGATAGTTCTCTTGCTCCACACCATGCTGCTGTTATCGAGGCCATCATGAACATCTTCCGCACCTTAGGCCTAGAGTGTGTTTCATTTCTAGATCGTATCATCCCGGCTTTCTTGGAAGTGATTAGAGACTGTCCCCAAAGTCGCCTCGAATCGTATTTTAATCAGTTAGCCACGCTAGTCAGCATTGTTCGTCAGCATATCCGAAACTATCTACCCCAGATAATTGATACCCTTCACAACTACTGGGACACGTCGCCGTCGCTTCAGGCTACGATATTGTCGCTAGTCGAGGCAATTTCGAGGTCGTTAGAAGGAGAGTTCAAGATTTACCTCGCGGGCCTACTGCCAGCTATGCTCGGTGTCTTAGAGAAGGATACGACTACTAAACGTATCCCTTCGGAGAAGGTACTGCATGCATTCTTAGTATTCGGCTCTAGCAGTGAAGAGTATATGCATCTCATCATCCCCGTGGTGGTGCGAACCTTCGAAAAGCAAGGCCAGCCAACGTTCTTGAGGAAATCCGCCATTGAAACCGTCGGGAAGATATCACGCCAAGTCAATCTCAATGACTACGCCGCCAAGATCATCCACCCCCTGACGAGAATTCTAGCAAGCGGGGAGTCTTCCTTACGGGTAGCAGCGCTTGATACCCTATGTGCCCTAATCCAACAGCTCGGTAGAGATTATTTGCATTTCATGGGTACTGTCACCAAGGTGTTGCAGGCCCACCAGATTCAACATCAAAACTACGAGCTTCTAGTCAGCAAACTACAGAAGGGAGAAGCCTTACCACAGGACTTAAGCTCGGAGACGCGATTCATCGACCAGCTAGACGAGCCATCCTTTGCTGACCTAGGCAACAAGAAATTAGAGATGAATGCAATCCACCTAAAAGCTGCTTGGGATACCAAGGGCAAATCGACCAAGGAGGATTGGCAAGAGTGGCTTCGACGCTTCAGCACCACTCTTTTGACCGAGTCGCCGAACCATGCCTTGCGCGCCTGTGCTATTTTAGGCAGTGTGCATCTCCCGCTCGCTCGCGAGTTATTCAATTCGGCCTTCGTCTCTTGCTGGAGCGAGCTATATGAGCAGTTCCAAGACGAGCTGATCCAGAATATTGAGAACGCTATACGATCCGAGAATGTACCGCCAGATCTACTCGGACTCCTACTCAACCTAGCCGAATTCATGGAGCACGATGATAAAGCATTGCCTATCGACATCAGAGTCCTAGGCAGGGAAGCCGGCCGTTGCCATGCGTACGCGAAAGCTCTCCATTACAAAGAACTCGAATTTCTCCAGGACCAGAGCGGACCAGCCGTGGAAGCCTTGATTGTTATAAATAACCAGCTACAGCAGTACGACGCTGCCATCGGCATCCTCCGTAAGGCACAGCTCTACAAGGACGGTATACAGCTCAGAGAAACATGGTTCGAGAAGCTAGAACGATGGGAGGAGGCTCTACAGTTCTACAACAAGAGAGAGGCAGAGATGCCGCGAGATCAGGCGGTCCCGCTAGAGATAGTCATGGGTAAGATGCGCTGCTTGCACGCCCTTGGCGAGTGGGATGCTCTAGCTAGTCTGACAAGCAATACGTGGGCAAACTCGGCGCCGGAGATCCAGAGACGTATTGCGCCTCTTGCGACTGCGGCGGCCTGGGGTCTAGGCAAGTGGGATTCTATGGACAACTACTTGCAATCCATGAAGCGGAACTCCCCGGACCGTTCGTTTTTCGGAGCGATACTGGCGTTGCACCGCAACCAGTTCCTCGAAGCCGCCGCCTGTATCCAGCAGACACGGGAAGGTCTAGACACAGAATTGAGCGCGTTGGTAAGTGAATCCTACAATCGCGCATACCAAGTTATCGTTCGAGTGCAAATGCTGGCGGAACTGGAAGAAATTATCGTCTACAAGCAAGCCGACGAGAGAAAGAAGGCCACAATGCGTCGGACGTGGGAAAGCCGCCTCAAGGGCTGCCAGCGGAACGTCGAAGTCTGGCAACGCATGCTCAGGCTTCGCGGCCTAGTCATAAGCCCCGGGGAGAATATGCATATGTGGATTAAATTTGCCAATCTATGTCGTAAATCGGGACGGATGGGCCTGGCCGAAAAGTCTCTCAAGCAGCTCATCGGTACCGACCATCCTCTCGAGACGATCATACCATACTGGACCCAGGGTGGCCCGCCACAACAAAACCCAGCAGCAAGAATCCCACCGCAGGTTGTCTACGCCGTATTGAAGTTTTACTGGGAGTACGGCCAGCAAGCGAAGCTACGCCAAACCGGCCACCCGGAAAAGACGTTGTACTGCCTCCGGAAATTTGCCCACGACTCCGCGCAGAGCCTCGAGTTAGCCAAAGTCTCGATGCAGTCCGCGCCTAATGGGGTAGACCCGATGGGTGATTATGGCTTCCACAATGGAATGGATGCGGGCATGTCCAATTCCAGAGCGCAGAAGATCATTCAGGACCAGACGGTGCTTCTTGCGAAGTGTTTCCTGAAGCAAGGGGAGTGGCAAGTGGCTCTAAACAAGCACGACTGGCAGCATCATAACGTCGGGGAGATCTTGAATTCTTATGCTAAAGCCACACACTATAACCCGAAATGGTACAAGGCTTGGCACGCTTGGGCTTTGGCCAACTTCGAAATCGTCCAAGCTCTGACGCCTCCGGGCGATAGGACCGCCCCGAGGGCAGACGCGTCCGTTATCATCAACCACGTCGTCCCCGCCGTGCAAGGCTTCTTCAAGTCTATTGCGTTGTCGTCTGGAAGCTCGCTCCAAGACACGCTGCGCCTTCTCACTTTATGGTTCGCTCATGGTGGCAACAGCGAAGTCAACGCCGCCGTAACACAGGGCTTTGGAACCGTCAGTGTTGATACATGGTTGGAGGTGATCCCTCAGCTAATTGCACGTATTAATCAGCCTAATACGCGCGTGCGACAGTCCATTCATAACCTACTTGCTGATGTCGGACGCAACCATCCGCAGGCTCTGGTGTATCCGCTCACCGTAGCGATGAAATCCGCCCAGAGCTCAAGAAGATCTAAGTCGGCGGCGTTGATCATGGACAGTATGCGCGCGCATAGTGCTAAGCTGGTCGAACAAGCCGACACCGTCAGCCACGAGCTTATCCGGGTTGCGGTGCTTTGGCATGAACTTTGGCATGAAGGACTCGAGGAGGCATCTCGACTATACTTTGGAGATCACAACATAGAGGGCATGTTCGCGACCCTCGGACCCTTGCATGAGCTACTTGAGCGAGGTCCAGAGACGCTTCGTGAGATCAGCTTCGCCCAGACGTTCGGGCGAGATCTTACTGAAGCGCGAGAGTGGTGCCGCCAGTATGAAACTAGTCACGACGTCAACGACCTTAATCAGGCGTGGGATTTATATTACCAGGTATTCCGTAGGATAGGCCGACAACTTCCGCAGATGTCATCTCTAGAGCTTGCATACTGCTCTCCGAAGCTGCTAGCGGCCAAGAACCTGGACCTGGCAGTGCCCG
This sequence comes from Hypomontagnella monticulosa, assembly GCA_902825475.1. Lineage (NCBI taxonomy): Eukaryota > Fungi > Ascomycota > Sordariomycetes > Xylariales > Hypoxylaceae > Hypomontagnella > Hypomontagnella monticulosa. The sequence continues at coordinate 3,208,406 of CADEBF010000009.1, forward strand.
GTACGTACAAGAGCGGCGCCCCTATCGTTCGCATCCTTTCGTTCGATACAACCTTCAGTGTCATCAACTCCAAGCAGAGGCCCAGGAAGTTGAACACGAATGGAAGCGACGGAAATTCATATGCCTTCCTATTGAAAGGACATGAGGATATTCGACAGGACGAACGTGTCATGCAGCTGTTCGGTCTATGTAACACCTTGCTCGCAAACGATTCCGAGTGTTACAAGCGCCATCTTGGTATTCAACGATATCCTGCGATCCCTCTTAGTCAGAATTCAGGTCTTCTAGGCTGGGTACCAAACAGTGATACACTACACGTGCTGATCCGCGAGTACCGCGAGAGTCGCAAGATTCTTCTCAACATAGAACACCGCATTATGTTGCAGATGGCACCAGACTACGACAACCTCACCCTGATGCAGAAAGTTGAAGTCTTCGGCTATGCCTTGGACAACACCACAGGCCAAGATCTATATCGTGTCCTATGGTTGAAGAGCAAGAGTTCTGAAGCCTGGCTCGAACGACGGACGAACTACACGCGCAGTTTGGGTGTCATGAGTATGGTCGGTTACATTCTCGGTCTTGGTGACCGGCATCCCAGCAACTTGATGCTCGACCGTATTACCGGCAAGATTATTCATATCGATTTCGGAGACTGTTTCGAGGTCGCCATGAAGCGAGACAAATACCCCGAGAGGGTTCCATTCCGCCTCACTCGAATGCTTACGTACGCCATGGAAGTCAGCAACATCGAGGGAAGCTTCCGCATCACATGCGAACACGTCATGCGCGTCCTTCGCGAGAACAAAGAAAGTGTCATGGCAGTCCTAGAAGCGGTAAGTTTCTAGTTATAATGATTTTGCATGTCGCACCATTGCTAACAAATTGCAATTCTAGTTCATCCACGATCCGTTGCTAACCTGGCGTCTCACTAATGCCGCTTCTCCTGTGGGCCCCAATTTCCGCTCCGAGCGCGAGTCCTCGCTAGGCGCCGGCGCTCAACGAGCCCGAAGACCCAGCATCCTGGACGCCGAGCACCCACCCTCCGAATTCCTAGCTGCACAACAAGCCGCCGGTGTCGATCAGGCACATCCTGGTGGACCACCCGGTTCCCGTGCCAGAGCGCGCACCAACTCCAGTGTCGTTAATAGCGCTGGGCAGATGCTCGACGGCGAGATGGCGGAGATCCAAAACGCACGCGCGATCGAGGTGCTAGATCGCGTGAACCAGAAGCTGACGGGCCGCGATTTCAAGCCGACGGATGAATTGGACGTCGTGACGCAGGTCAATAAGCTCATCATGGAGGCGACAAAGTTAGAGAATCTGTGCCAGCATTATATTGGGTGGTGTTCGTTCTGGTAAGCGGGAGCCACCCCGAGGCCCCCGGGGTTCCTCGGGCCCCCAAAATTTGCTTTGCAAAGGGGCAGGCTATTTCGTACATGCGTACAAGGATACGGTTCGGTCGGTATGGAAAGGAGTTTGTGGGGATGTTATTATTACAGGGAAAGGCGGGTTATTGTGATACGGTATATCGATATCACAGCGTTAGACCCCCGAGCCATGGAAGGGTTGCTAGGTGTCAGTCTACCTAAGATATACCGTTTAGATGGCGTCGATGTCATGCATAAAGCATGGCACGAGGACTAGTCGGCCGTAGTGGCTTACGTTTAATGGGTTATATGAGGATTCTAAATCTTTACGTAGGTCCAATTCGGTGACTTGTGTTCTGCCCGTCCTGATGGCAGAACGGTATGTACATACTACGTTCTGTATGTAATTTCCTTGATTAAGTTGATCTCGTGAGGGTAGGTTTGCGAGTTAGTATACTATGTACATTACCCTACATATCTACATATGTACTACTATGTAAATACACATGCATGGATGTATCCGGTAAGATGTTAGTGAACATGATACGGAGCTCATCCCATGACCTAACCCAAATCAAATCATAGAAGGGGTCCTCGGTTGTCCGTTGCTCATATAAATATGTTATGCTCCATCCTATTATTCATCATCCATTTCGCCACATACATGATAGACCTTTTCGACAAATTGAGAGGAACTTGGACTTAAGAGTCTATAGAATAGAACATTCCCCTTTTTCCTCATATCTCCAGGAATTAGGACATTCTATGATACCGATGCGTGCTTGAAGAAACTTCGGTCTCGATCCTATCAACAGCCTGGTATTATACAAGTTAAGGCTGCAAAGTCCTTCTAGTTTACTCCTTTCATCAGGTTAGACAGGGTACTGAAGTAAAAGTTATTGGTAAGGCAGAACTATAGGTTAATTAACGTCTTAAAACATATCCATGGATATTAGATATAATGATGTATATCTGATCTCAAGGCCATCGCCACGATATAGTTTATATTGGGCGGCTTATAGTCCAGAGCCTGTACCTGAATCCTCAGAACAATTTCGTCTTAAAGGGGACATGAGTCTGATATTTGCTTCTTTGATTGGGTGACACGAGCATGCTATATACACATACATACATACGCGGAGGGGAGTCATTTCGTCACGAGGGGAATTAAAAGGCTTATGAGGTTATTATTATTGTATAAGGAGCCAGCACTGTACCTCTTCTAAACTCGGCTCTCTAATCTTATGTGAGCTTAGGGGGTTGTTAATTCCCGGACGACTACCACTAGGATGGCTTTCCATTGTTACCATTGCGGAATGCGTATATGGGTAGGTATGTTTTTTTTTTCTTCAAGGTTGCCATTTATTAGAGGGCCACGACAATGACAAACCCATTAATCAAATTGTAGATATGAAATGCCCGCGCTACTCGCAAATGCGGATCTTAGGCAGTTCATCTCGTTAAGTTGATGAATTCAGTCAGTATCTAATCTTGTTTCGACGTTTCGGTGTACATGTAATATAGCAGGCCTTCAGCAGGGGCCAAGGCAACACACATGAGCACCCCCGCGTTGACATGGTGTAGATCGAGCCGAGATGACCATAATACTTCGGAAATGAGAGATTCGGCAACCCCTAGTAAAATTGTGACGGCCCGATCGGTTGGGCGTGGAGGAGAGAATTTTGGTACCTGGGGGAAGCGCTGTAGGCGGGGAGGGGTAGTGGGCGTCGCAACACTACTTGGGCTGGAGCTTGGTTCATGTCGCCGGTGAGCTATATTTAAATGGTATGTATTTGGGGAATAGGGTACGTGTAGGATGGACTATGATACATGCGCTATGTAGCCCTTCGCCCGACGACTTAGGTTCAATTCAGGTTATGTCGTATTTGAAGTGTGATAAGTGTGATAGAATGATCAATCTCGTCGAGATTGGCCCATTGTCAAAGCCACTTACATCTACTATGGCTGTCAGCATGGTGTTACATAGCAACAACAACTGATAGAAGACGGGGAGCTTTGGAGACACCTTAACTTCATATACATGTGTATGTACATAGTATTAAATCCGTTGTTATCGCTGCTTGACGTTGTCGATGTCTATCGTTGTGTCCGCAGGTATCGCGGCTGCCTTCGTGCATATGCAGGTATGTAATCCTGCCAGTATCATCGATGTTATTATTGTCTATATTAGTTGCTAGAAGGTTCTTGTCCAACCTCAAGGGCTATTGTCGTTGGATATAAACACCTTGCAGGTAGGCATCGCTGTTGACTAGTGTAACGAAAAAAAAAGGCGATAGGTGATAAACCCGTTTTTATTCTTAAGTTGCCATAGATCTTTGAGGATATGAATCTATCGAGGAGTCAAAGAATGCTGACCGGTATGAGTAGTATCAATTGATGGTAATACCAGAGTATATATAGGTATGTATGTTTATAACTATACCAACACCATCTTCTTTATAATAGCCTCGTATAAGCCCTCGTCACTGTCTACTAGGTAGGTATGTACTTGTTGCAATACACATTTGTACGTTGCTTTCTTAAGTTGCCCTCATCCGGCTCAGCATTGATCCCTCTTAGGGCATATATACACGTACTTAGGTATCTAGGTACGTACCTAGCAGACACGACACAGAGCTCGGCTATCGACCAATGATACCCTAAACCGGGAGACCCATCCGTGTCCCGGGCTTCGGGTTCTGGGTGCTATCCATGGATGTATTAATAGGAATGAATTTCTTATTTCTCGGTACCAGATGCCAAGCTCTTTCTACCTAGTTGATTCATTAAAGAGTTGGCTGATTCATCATAATATGTATTATATGATTTCATGCATGATGATTTTGTCCGCCCCCTTTTTCCGTAACCTTTAGGGTTGGCTCACTTATGACTGAGTTCTTGGCCATCGTACCGTGCCCAAGCTCTCTATTCATACAGTGACGTGCTCGAGTTATGTAAACATAACATGATAGGGACTACTATTTAGGTAGTGTCACAATACCTGCATACATATGTATGTGTGTGTATGTGTGTGTGTACAGGGGCGGCGCCAAGTATTATGTATGGGGCGATGGACAGGGGACCCGCGTGTATGCACTAGGTATGCCGGCATTAGGAAGTTATTGATTTTATAAAAAAAGAAAAGAAACCTTTCAAGAACCAAACCGTCATTTGAAAGTTCGAAAGCCGTCGAGATCTATAATTTCACTGACAAATGAAGACTTATTGAGGGTTTAGTAGTCGACGGCAAACACAGAACTTGCCTTCGACCAGAGACTCGTTGACAACTGAACTGAACAGTCACGCCGATCTGGAAAGCTGTAACAGCAAACAGTCACCAAAAGCCAGAGAGCTGTTTATTGCTAACAACTCGCCGATAGCTGGGAGGCTTTGAGAAACCAAGCTATTGTCGGGAACTAACCACTCCTACTCGCCGTCAACCAAAACTCGACAATAACAAAGTAGTAGTCTGCGATTGGAAGCTCATCGACAACGACGTCGTCGCCCACGATACGTACCTAAGTACGTATGTATCTAGTAGTACTGGAGATTGATCAATGATCATTGACCATTCAATACTGCGGGTACTACCCACAAACCCCGTATGCCCCATATGCTTTCCTTAAGCAAATAACAACACTCGATCCTTGAGGGTATCCATATTGACGGTTCTGTTCCACTGTGTGCCCAACCTCCAGCTACTTATTGCATATACCACAGAAGACACGGAAAATACAGAAAACCCGAGAAGCAACCTTGGATCGCTGGACAGCAAACACGAAAAGATTCAGGTATTGGTAAGTCTTGATTTAGTACTCTCTTTCTTTTGATGTTTCTCATTTCGTTCCATTTACTGTTCAATGTTCAATGTTCAATGTTCAATGTTCAATGTTCAATGTTCAATGTTCAATGTTCAATGTTCAATGTTCAATGTTCAATGTTATAATGTTATGATGGTCTTGATATTGCTACTTCCCCGTCACTAACCCCAAGGTAATACCTAAGGGAAGGAGACATTCGTGTGAGTTAATATCTTACATCCAAATGTCCATGGATGACACTACCAGCTGACCTACTACATAGTATGTACTTAGGCCTACTTGAGCATGATACTAGGCCTTACCTTCCTACGCATTTTGGGACGCATCGTCGTACCTACTTGACTACTATGTAGTTACTTATTCTCAGCCCACTCTAACTCACCCTAGGCTCTATGTAGTGTTGATTCCCTCTTTCTCTCTTTCCTTATATCATCTTCAAACCTTTTTCATGACACATTCTAACTTACATCCCCTACGCAGGAACGACGCTACCTGCCCCAGATTGGGCGGTGGGTAGCAAGTTAAAGAATCTCCCGATATTACATTTTCAAGCTCAGTCAACCTTCTCATCATACTTTGATCACCCCCATAGTCATCAACAGGATTGTTTAGTTGGTATTCGAACTCGAATTCGAATCATCTCTTGGCCGCCTGTTAACCTCACCTTTCTAACCGATGGATTCTTCAGCTACCTTAAGCTTCCACCAGAAGTGGACTGAAGTCATGGATCGCTTAGAAGAGAAGCATAAGGAAGACCTCGCCTTCCAAGATGATATATTCGAGAGAGAGAGAGAAGACGCACGTGAAGCGAATGATGCCAATCTTCGAAATCTCAAAGCGGCCTTATCGCCGGGCCTTTACCAAGATGTCATTTTACCAATGGCCGAAAGGAGCCTACGACATGAACTCCAGCAAATTGAGGCTGATCATCGTAAGCGAATAGAGCTTATCAAAAAATTGCACCAAGAAAAACGTGATAAGCAGAAAGTTACTTATTATGAGGCGATGAAAGTCGGCTCGGCGGATGGGTCGCCAGTCCTTACATCTGGCACCTTAACTGGTAATCTACCGAATCAGCTATCGAACCAGCAAGGAGCAGAAAGCACTGGAGACAATAATACCTCACTTCAGAGTCAGGATGTAAGTGCAACGCCCGGTCGTTTAAGAGACCCTGTACCAATTTCGCAGGCTTCTCCTTTGGCCCAGCTACCTCCCGTATTAAGAAGGCCCCTATCCTGTACTGTTCAGCATGAATTCGTGAATGGAGAACGACGTCTGATAATGCGCGTCCAGTCCAACAAACGCAAGACGCCCCCGTTTGCAGACCCTAACCCTTCAAAACGATTACGCGTCGATACATCTATCAACCCGCTTCACACGCCTGTTGCTACACCAGCAACGGAGAGTGTTCAATTACCAGAACGAACCATCTCGTTCAGCGAAGTCTATCAAGATGGCAAGGCGAAGCACAAAGATAGCATTGTGGAGTGGCCGGTTGGTAGCCAGAGGTGGTATATTTTGAAGTGTGAGGATCATCAACTTCGCTTCACTCGAAATCCAGTTCAGGGCGCTGCAAAACATCTCAACGGTATACACCACGGCTTCCCAAATAGGAATAGGGACCAGGCCATCAAGGCTTTGGGGTATCGAGTGATTGATTGTGACGAAGAGTCGGTTAAGTTAAACAACCAACTTGCGGAGCTTGCCTATGAAGCTGGGTACAAACCGCCTGGTGCGAGGTCAGCAAGTAAGATTCGCAAAGATCGCGAGAAGCAGCAAACAAGCGGAAAGAAATTGCCCAAGGATCCTCCTCCCACTCCCACTCCCACTCCCACTCTACCGGCTCTACCAACCAAGTTAGATCGTAAACCGACATTAGCACCAACTCCAGAGAAATCGGTAGATGAGAATCTCCAATCAAGCAGGCCATCAAGCCGTCGTAAGTCATCCGACTTTCAGGACGTCATTACTGACCCAAAGCCATTTCACATCTATTACGCCTACTGGAGAGATGATAGCCGTCAGAAAGAAAAGGACAGAATTTATCCGGTGATGATCCTTGCTTGGGATAGCCAAAATGGTAGCGGCCTGGATAGCAAGTATACGTTGAATGATACTAGCCTTCTTAAGAAAAACTCTCACCCACCGGGTTGCTATTCCTACGACGCGACAGATGCGACAAAGATAACCGGATGGGCACCGGGATATGAGGACGGTGGCTCGAGGGTCAAGCTGAGGAGGTTCCCCGTTATGTTCTTCGATGAAAACCAGACTACAGGATGGATTTCTGCTCGCGATTTGTTGAGATTCCCTCTTTACCGACCTAATCCACCCCAAGCGCAGGATCATCCTTTCAATGCGGCCCGTCGTTGGATCGCGGAGAGAGAAGGGTTCAGAACCTGGGAGGAAAGGGAACAAGCCCGTCATGATGGTAAGTATCACATTCAATTCAAACCAAAGTTCTCACCACCTCTTATTTTCCTTTTTTTAAAAAAATAATAAATAAAAGGAGGTTTCTTTATATGCGTTACTTATAAATTTTACCACATAGCCCTCATGCTCCGCCGCCCATCGATTTCTCCGATTACACCGACGGCGGAACCTGCTAACATGAACAACGTTGATGTAGGACGCCTTGGCCCATCTGGTTTGCCTGGGGATAGCGATACTTCAGACGCCTCAAGTTCCGGCTCGGACGGTAAATCGAACGTCAGCTCGGATCCGGACAAGTCACTAATCGAAGAGTGGCAGCGGATAGGAGGTGAAGTCACTGGTGACGAGGATTACGCGGCTTCCGATTCGCCTGACACGGATGCTGAGGATTCCGAAATGAACGACTGGGACCGCGCTGCATCCTCCGCTACGCAACCCGACGTAGACTCCAAGCGACCATGGGCATTTTACGGGTTGAGAGGTTCGAAGAATGCTCAAGAGCCGAGAGTACTAGTCAATTCCGCACAGGGGAACGACGAAGCAATGATAACTACAGGTATGAATTCGGCACGTAAGCTTGCACGGCAAGCATGCTCACATGAAATTGGCGCAGATCCTATCACTTCTAATAACAAATCGCACGAAGACAGTCCCCACAAGGTGCAGCGTCTTGGTCAATCAGATGTATCATCCCCAAGCGCAAAAGATTGTCCCGAGGGAAAGCAAGTCGCCCAAGAAGGCCCGTCTTTTCTAACACCTAACCATGCTCCGGAATTACGAGATAAGCCTCACTGCACCAGTTCCACAGACAGCCGAGAATCTGAGAACCAACCCCTCGCAGCCAGACGTCGAAGCCTTACGGCTATCCCGTTCCCTGGTTCTGACTCGCCGGCTCGAGGAACTCTAGGAAGTAGAGCTTCTAGTGTTCCCCAAGTTGGGCGGCATCGGAATCCTCTTCTGGCACTCACTAATACAGGTAGGGCGTCTACTTCTGCGCCGGAGGAACGCGAGAACATCCAAGACACTATCCACGCCAGAACCGGACTGAAGAGTGCACCATCAACCAGCTATGGAACCTCTACCGATGCCCACAAATCTCAAGTGCGCCCAGAAATACGCAGCGGAATGGAGCGTAGGCGCAGCGAGGGTGTGGGAGATCCGGGATCTACGGTGCTAGGCGGTAACATTGGAGGTGCACTCAGCTCCGAGGTGATGGCCGCAGCAGACAAGCGCTCGCCTAACGTGGACAAGCAGACTATAGTTGAGAAGAAGGACGCAACGTCGCTGACCAAAGAAGGAGCAGGCAGCGAGCCGAAGGCGAACGTATCACCCGAGACTAACGTAACTAAATCTATCCTCCCGTCTGGTCATGCAGACTTTGAGCTATCCGTCTACCGCGAAGGGCCGCAGACGTTATGGGAGAAAAAAAATAATCAAGAGCCTTGCGTCAAACTATTCTATGACGCAGGCCGAAGCACGGTCACTATGCATGGAGGCATAGCGGATGTTACTATCGACCCGAAGAAGATCACTACTTTCTCACGATCAATCATTCCGTCACGTAACGGAAGTATGCCACAGTCAATGTTGACGCTCAACTACGAGGCAGGTTCACTATCATCGGAACTTGTCTTCGATCGAACAGACGGAAGCAAGCTAGAGGTTGGCAAAATACAGTGCTTCCGATTCATCAAGTGGCTCCGAACTGTGAAGCCCGATATCGCTTGCATTTGATGATTCGTCGAAGAGACTCCTGAGTCCAGGTATAGTCTAGCTATAGTCTGGCCACAGTAACTACAGGAGTATAGGCAGAGGAAGAAGGGACGAAAAAGAAAGGCCCAAGGCTAACGTGATACTTGATGTATGTATGTAGCTTTATTTGTAAGGTAAAAGGATAAAGGGATATATGCTTCTTAGTCCTGGACAGGAGAAAAGGGCGTATAGGGGCGTATAAGGGGGAGGAAGGGAAAAACTTCAGTATTACCTGGCTACGGTGGCACTCTACGAATGTACTTATGTCTGAATTCAACTCTTGTGGTTGCATTTAATATTTCCTCTTGATGTTGTCCTGAGGTGTTAACTATTCAGAGTCACTAGGTCAAATGCATGTGAAAATGCCAATATGATGAGATTTACCGAGGAGATTTGAGAGATGTCCAGTATTAGCAGTAATTATTGGTACTGCCCCGCCATACTACGGCAGCTTCCAAGGTTATGTGACGCATGATGGCCCTAGACTAAACTATATTGGACGGTTAACTCAGACAGGGAGGGCAATTGATACTTATTTAGGTAAGGTGGTTTAGTTATTATTGTTAGAAAAGCTGCACATGTGCTGAAGCCATCTTTGAAGCCGTTTGCTTGGGGGTTTTAAATGCAGAACATTTCCATTCCAAATACCATCTAAAATTATAAATCGAATTATACATAACATAATCCTCATCAGTCATCTTCATTCAACATGTGTGTTTATCGCAGCAATATTTTATTGAATACCTAGGAAATTGGTATTCATGATATATAATGGATCTCTGTTAAAGGGCCGTTGTACTTTGTAATTACCTACATATTTATTATGGTTACATACATACATGCGATAATAACGGAGATCTACCATCGTCAAATGACGTCGTTGGTCATAACGAAGCAGCAGTAGCAACAGAGCTGCCTAGAATCAAGCTCTCGAGGTACTCATACCAGTTGACCCCTTCAACCAGCTTGGGTTGGGGTCATTTGATTGATATTATTGATAATTGATACTATTGGTAATAATACATGCGCATAATAAGTACATGTATTATTATCCATATTCATCATATCCATATCCATATCCATCTACCAAGAAATAACTTGTTCCTTGCCATCGCGCCCAGCAACAACTCTTTTCTATTACTACCAGCCCTTGATGGCTGCTCTGGTAAGTTGTTGCTTTTTCTTCTCGTCTTTCTACACCTTCTTCTAATTATAGTCCTTATAATTATTCCTGTTCCAAGTGTCTCTATTACATCTTGCTGTGCATTGGCCAGCAAACAACTTATTCCTCTCTCCCTCCAACCTCTTAACCTCTTAACCTCACTCAATGAAGGCGTCATTAGCCCCATCCATGATCAAAGTGCACAAGCCTCGGCTTTCCCGTCTAGGCTTTCAATCGGTTCATAGGTAGCATCCAGGCAACGACACAAAATACTATACTATATCATACCATATTGTACCGTACCGTATTATACAATACCCACCTACTAGTTCACTATGATTGCGTGCGCATCAATGCTGGTTCAAGACTAACACTATTTTTCTTGCTTCCGCACTTTAGGATACGCCTTGGCTGACACACATGTCGACCCCGAAACCTATTCCGCGCGGCGACGTTGACGGCTCTGCTACCCCTTCCGATCTTCCTCCTACCTATGCTCCTCCCACCTACGCCTCCTTCTCTCCCGCGAACCTTTCCACCGCTGCCTCGGCCGCCAAACGGAGATCGACTATCCTCGTACACCAAAAATCCCCGTTATTACTCGCTACGCCGCCCCAGATTACCCGCGCCCTCGCCTATAGTCATCCGTTCCTTCTACCTCTAAACAAGTTAGTAGGACTGTTAACTTGGACCACCGGTGACCCGTGGGAAAGTTTCCTTCTGCTTGTCCTCTTCTGGGCCGCAGTACAATATGGCGACGTTGTCGTGCGATTCGCCGGCCCTATCGTCGTGGTCATGGGTCTCATAGGGGGGATGTACGGACGACGGTACAGCCCGCTGTCCAGCAGTGGTTGGGGCGACCATCCAAGTATGGTCGGCAATAAGGACAAGAAGACCCAGGGTACATCGGCTGGAGGGACCACAACCGGCGGACACCAGCGGAACACCAGTGAGTTCACTAGTACGAGGCACCAGAAGACGTTGGATGAGATCGTCGATACCGTTAAGGTCTTCACGACTAGATGCAATATCTTGCTTGAACCTCTACTCGAGATGACCGATTTCCTATCCACCCAGCGAACAGCCACCAGCGCCACCACGAGGCCGGCACTCACAACACTATTCGTTCGTATACTAGCCATTACCCCTGCTTGGATCGCCTTGACGCTTCCGCCGCTGAGAATCATAACAACGAAGAGGGTGGTCTTGGTATTTGGAACTCTGATACTTACCTGGCACTCGAGAGTCTGTCGAGTGTCCCGAACCCTATTATGGCGGAGCGTCACCGTAAGAAGGCTAGCCCGGTTAGTGACGGGATTACAATTTGAAGAGCGAGCCAAGGTGAAGCCCGAAAGCGCCAATGGTAACCAGACAGCCAAGACCACTACTACCAAGACAAAGCTATCAAGCGAAGCCGCCAAGATTTCGTCATCCGCCCTGACGGAGGCACTTAAACGCAGCGGGCGGCCCGGAGCCAAGGACTCGGGCGTACGTTTCACGTTCATCATCTACGAAAACCAGAGACGATGGTTAGGGTTGGGGTGGACCAACAGCCTTTTCGCGTACGAACGCTCTGCCTGGACGGACGAACACAACAATCCCGTGCCTCCGAAAGACGAGTTCGAACTACCGGAGGTGGAGGACGGACATGCGAAATGGAGATGGGTAGAAGAAAGCAGATGGCGAGTAGACGGTGCTCCTGACCTAGAAGAGGCGGACTACGACACGGAAGCGGGCAAGAATGGGTGGATTTTCTATGACAACAAGGTGCGTTTTTCAAATCATAGTTACTAAACGCGACTCTATAAGACACCTAAGCTTACTCTCTAGCAGTGGCAGAACGGTCGCCGAGGAAACGATGGCTGGGGCCGCTGGACACGTCGACGAAAATGGTATCGCGACGCGGAACTCGTCGAAGTATCGAGCGAGGCAGCTTCTCCACCTCCCCCTGAATTGCCTGCTCGACCTGCCCCCCCACCAACCCTTAGCTCTGAGAAGGTCGACTCTGCCTCGGCGTTATCCACCTCCAATCCGGAAACTACTCCAGATCCCGAACCGAGTAAAGAGGGCTCTAAGGAAGAAGACGATGCTGTCTCAGTTCTAAGTACCTCATCCAAATCCGCCAGCCGTTTCCGGATGTCCGGCCCGTCCCTGCGACGGCGCACTACGGGCGGTACACATAGGTCTAGGCGGACAAGTGAGGCCGCGAGCTTGCGATCGAACGACGACGAGGGGAGCTTAACCCCCGCGCTCGAGTTGGAGATTCAGGGCCACCAGAGGGATCAGGGGCAGTGGGGAATTGGGGATGAGGCTCAGATGGGACTTGAGTAAAAGAAGAAAGATGAACAGGTGGAAATATGGAAGGGGAAATATGTTGCGGTTACGATCGTGATGATATGGACAGTAGCAGACAGGGACTTGGGAGCATTGGGATGGCGTTTTGGTAGATACCAACGAGATGCAATTTTCCGTCATGATTTTCGGGTAATTCTGGGACAGTGACAATGTAGTTGATATTCATGGCGAATCGAATCCGTTATAGGTATGTATCAGAAAAGCTTGCTTTATAGTCTTATTACCTATGCCCAAGTACGGCTTCCTACCGACTAACTACAGCTTCGACTAGATCCTACGGATAGCTACATCTGCGACTACGTATTCCGTAAGGAATTAAATAGATCAGAATGATCAGGAATCAATGGCGTGGTCTCAACGTCTTCAACCCTTTTATCATCAGCTCTGCGACGGACGGCTGGGAGTATTCTTAGGAAGCACAGGCTCGGAATGCTCATCTGCATCCTCACCGCCTCCTCCAATCCCCTTGTTAAAGAGCAGATCCATGTCTTCCAGTGGCCGGCCCTTGGTCTCAGGGTAGAAGAGAATAATGATCTAGATCGGAGTTAGGCATTGTTATATGATACGGGCGTCAGCAGCGCAAAAGGAGGGGGACTTACCGGGATACAAACAAAATTCACGGCCATAAAGAAGAAATAAATGTTAGAGCCAATAGTATCAATGCCCACGGGCCAGACCTGCGCCACGACGATCGAGCCGATGGCGCCGCCCGACGCAGAGAAGTTGAGCCCCCGCGCGCGAACCGAAGTCGGGAATATCTAAATCTCGTGTTAGCGATTTAATTTTCAGGGGACAAGACTACGAGGGATCTCACCTCGGAGCCATATACCCAGGCCGCGGGGCCAAAACCCATGCTGTAGCCTAGGGCGTAGATGAAGATAAACACGATACAGACTACGTCGGCGGCACTGTTCGTGTTATCCGGATACACCTGACCTAGCACTCCATTGATCTTTAATATCGGATTTCAACCATTAGTAAGTGGTCTCATCAGGGGGAAATAGTGAAGGTTAGATCGACTCACCAACATGCCGAATCCCATCGCAACGCATCCCGCAGTGAGCGTCACCCTGCGACCCAGCCTGTCGATTAAGAACATTTCGATGACGGTCATACCGATTTTTAGGGTCGACTCGATGCCGCCTGCCATCAGAGTAACACGCGTAGGGAGTCCGAGTTTCGCGACTAATGAGGAATAGGTCAGTACAATTCTCAAGACTATTGGTACAAGCAGTTTCGCGAGTTTTGCTCTTAAGCCAATCTTGCAACTGAGGGGTTCTTAGTGAGATAGTTATACATACTACAGAAGGATTCGGTATTAGTATGGTACTCATTCACAAGAGGTGAGATTTTAATAGGTATATACGAACCAGAGTGTCGGCAAATAATACTTCATCGCCGTAGCGCCGCACATCTGCGCCATAAACTGTAGCAGCGACGCGCGCCATAGGCGCTCGAACAGGTTCCGGTCGCGGAACAGCGACAACCAGTTCCCTTCCCCGGCCGCCCGGTGCGACTCCACGTTCTCCCGGATGCGCGCCAGTTCCGCATCAATTTCGGTCTCCGAGAAGCTGCCCTCTCGAAGCCAGTGGAGGGATTTTTGGGCTCGTTCAAAGTGACCGTGCTCGATGAGCCAGCGGGGGCTTTTTCTTTGGTATTAGCATGATATCAAGACCTCAGGGGTTCAGAAAACGGAAAGTTCGGAGTTGAGAGAAGATAAAATGATCTTACGTCTCCGGGAGGAACGGGAGCCCAGCTCCAAAGATGAAGCAGGGTACTTGTATTACGGCAAGTGACACTCGCCATGAGACGTATACATCGTGTTCCGTGGCATTCCAGAATGTCACGGCGTAGCCGACCCTATATCTATTGTTATTCGGTGCCCATTTCACACAACCTTGGGAAACTTACCAAAACCCGGCCGCCAGACCAGCAACGAAGCCAACATGGTTCAGGACCACGTACTTCCCGCGCTTCCCAGCGGGCGCGACCTCACTACAGACCAAAATTTACACATTAGCTCATACTCTATACTCCTCATCCTTTACTCTCTCGCAATCGTTTCCGCTGTTACACAAGAAAAAAGAATAGGGATAAATAGGGGGAAAGAACCTTTGATACAACGGCACGGAAGTGGACAGCATCCCCACGCCAACGCCGGAAATGATGCGGCCGACAATCATCATGGCGTACGCGCCGGAGCCTGTAGCGCCACATTCAAAGGCATTACCAACGGCGACCGTGAATATACCAGCAAGCGCGGCGTACCGCCGCCCGAAAAGGTCACTTGCTGGATGTGAGACGAATACGTAGCTTAGCCCTTGGTATGCGTTAGTCCTGCATAGTCTAGAGGTTAAGTAGACACCAAAGCTGGGGTGAACATGAGTTAAGCAAGGCAAGAATAGCTTACTATAGTCTCATTAGTTTATACACTGAGAAAGGAGAATATACGTGAGGGTGATAGCATACCAAGTTCCCAGGTAATAAATAGCAGTGATGACTCCTTTCTTGGAAGGAGTGAGACGACCCATCGCCTTGACAAATCCCGGATGGACAAGGACAGACGAGAGTATGCCGACATTGTACCTAACCGGAGTAGAATAGATTAACGATGGCCCCCAATCCTAGTAAAACAGACTTCTGCAACTGATGCAGAGCCTCATACGAAATGACAATCTCTGATTTTATGATATGTCGAAAAAGGGAACCGAAGTATCAAACTTGATGACTTACCCCCAGACAAATGAACCGATAGCGAAAAATATGCATAACAGGTGAAGCCGAATGTCTGCCTTCGTTACCAACGCCATAGTAGTGGTGTCTAGTCGATTGGGCATAGAAAAGAAAACGATATTATACGAGACTAAGAGTCACGGCGAGCAAGATAGAAAAAGACAGATGAACCTCAAGCCAAGATTGTAGATCACACCCAAAGTTGGGGAAGGGAATATATATCTATGATATCTATACCGCCTCGCACTTCAATTTAGTCAGAGCTGAAAAAATTCAACTTCTTCGTCTTGTCCAAAACAGCACAGATGGAACACTTCTATCACACCCTCACCCAGTCCGGAAGCGGCCTATAGACTATAGTCTGATGTTGCCCCCCGCGCCAACGAGCGAGCTGGCCCTGTCCAGCTGCCTATTCTATAGCTAGCCTGGCACCACACCAAGTGTTTACCTATAGCTTACCCATCGCGCTGGGATTGACAGTTGAGAAATAAAAATCTCCCGCGTTGCAGAAGCGCCCGCGTGCCACCCCCGCATCAGCTTGCCATCCAAGTGCGAGGCCTGTCATGCTCGTCAATTGGGGGTGTCGTAGGTAATGGCACGATGTAGCGGCGCGGGGAGACACGACTCCCTGTCATTCCCCAGGCGTACTGTGTACTGGCGTTGGGGAATGCAGGCCAAGATCGGGATGGAGTAGGAGAAGCATGCGTGATAAAAGGGTAGCTATAACCTGTGGTGTCGAATGTCATTGGACGCGGATAAATTGCTTTCGGCAGCACCCCCGACACCACATTAATTGCCGTTATAAGACACATGCCATTACATACGGAACGGAGCTGGATAGACTTATGTTATTTTCGGATTGCTAAATCTGGTTTGGGTAATTAGGTTATTGCCACGAACCACTGAAGAAGCGAATGAACAGGTAATTTTGGCGATGATGAGATGATGGGCATTTATCCCCAAGGGAAGCTCCCGCGGAGTGAGCTTCCGCAGATGATATAGAGGAGATATATAAAAACAGAACTGTGGTATCTTGCGTCACTCTGGGTCTCGCGTATCCTAGAAATGAGATGAGACTGAGCAGTTTGTGTAATAAAGGCTTGTCTCACTCGACTCTCCAAAATATACATCAAGACAGCAGATAAAAACTACCCATTTCCATAAAAGGGGAAAGAATAGTGATGTCAAGCTTGGGCAGGTGATTACGGCGTTGAAGCTGAGCAGTGCCGATACTGTTTCGATCCGTTGAGCGAGCATACAAGATGGGCCGAGAAGTACACGAAGAGCTCAAGGTCTCAAAGAGCTCAGGAAATGGTAAGTCAATTTAGACTATAGAAATCACCAAATGAAGCATCTCACAGCGATGATGCGATATTACATGCGCGATAGGGCTAATAACTTACTGGCTTCAAGACCTAGCCGATATTGACCCTCGAAACACCACATCAACAATCCGAGAAGATGTTAGAAGCGAGCGAACAAACCTAGCAACCACAGTGACACCAAAGGCACCAGAGGTTCGATGGCGAGACTTACCGAATAAAGACCAATTATTTATCCTCTCGCTCTGCCGTTTGTCGGAACCGCTCTCAAACGTCTGCCTCCTCCCGTACATCTTCTTCCTCGTACGCTCAGTCCTCAGTGCCCCTCCCGACCAACCGCCCGAGACTGCCGACGCAGCCGCTGCTCGGATATCTGAGTACTCCGGACTTCTCGTCGCCGCGTTCCCCTTAGCTCAATTCCTCGTAAGTCTACCATGGGGGCGTCTCTCCGATGCTTATGGGCGCCGCCTATCGATCGTAGGGGGGCTCTTCGTATCCGTGCTGGCGAACGTCGGATTTGGATTCTCACGCTCATTCGGCTGGCTCCTATTCTGGAGAATCCTTGCGGGACTCGCAAATGGAAACGTGGGGATTATGCGCACGGTGACGGCAGAAGTGGTGCGCGAGAGGAAATACCAAACCAAGGCGTTCCTGCTATTGCCGCTGGTGTTTAATGCCGGGATGGTTGCGAGTCTAGCGTTAGGCGGGTGTCTCGCGGAACCAGTGGTGAATATGGCGTGGCTGTTTGGCCCGAACGGGCTGCTGAACACGAGCCGGAACCCGGATGGTGTGGCTTGGGCAATTGCGTATCCGTATGCGCTGCCCGCGCTGTTGAACGCTACGATACTGGGCTTCTCTCTAATTCTTGCGGTAGCGGGGTTGAGAGAAACACTACCCGGGCGAGAGGACCGGAATGATATCGGACTCAGGGTTGGCGCAGCGACAGTGCGATGGTTCGCGCGTCTGCGGCCAAGACGGTGGCGCGCGCAGTATGTGAGGATCGATAGTAGTGAAGACTCGTTCCTCGGACAAACCACACAGGCCGATGCGGAAAAGCCAACCCCGGCACTGGTACCGCCACCCGTACGTAAGGACCCCCTGTTCCGGGGCATCTGGACACGGCGGGTGCTGTGCGCGCTGGTCTCGTTCGGGCTGCTGCCGCTACACAACTCGGCCTTCATGCATATCTTCCCGGTCTACCTAAGCAGCCCGCCTGCCGACAATGCCGAGGCGTCGTTCTTTGCGTTCGCGGGGGGCTTGGGACTGCGCTCTTCCACAATCGGGTTGTGGCTCTCCGTCTTCGGGATCGGCGGTATTCTATTGCAGCTGTTCATCTACCCTCGACTACAAGCCCGTATCGGGACAAGAGGGGTTTTCCGCATCTCATTGTTCATATTCCCCGTCACGTACGCCGCAGCGCCGTATCTCTCGTTGCTGGCGGGTGCCGGGGAGGACGGGGCGAGGTGGGTGTGTCTAGGACTAGTAGTATGCGCGCAGATTATGGCGCGGACGATGGCTATACCGAGTACAGTGATTCTGTTGACCGAAGCGGCGCCCTCGAAGACGGTGTTGGGGACTATACATGGGGCCGGAAATATGCTGGCGAGTCTAGCGCGCGCTATTGGGCCAGCGATCGGGGGTTATGTGTTTGCGGTGGGCGTCGAGGACGGCATTATTGGGCTGGTTTGGTGGTTGTATTTGGTATGTATTGCGCTATGTGCTTTGGCGTGGTCGTATATGATGGATAGGGATGAGAATTAGCGGTTGAAACCAAAACTTTTCGTAATAGATATACTAAAGACTGGATTTGGCTCTGTTAAGGGAGGATACACTGGACGCTTTTAGAGCTGGTAGACAGCATCGATGGCACTCGGCTGCCTGATAGGCAAGCTGGTTGACTTATTAATTGTCTTTGTCATGAGGTGATACTAAATAGCCTTGAGCTATGATGAATGCTCCGGTGTTCTAGGTGCAAGCGTAGTGAGGTTTTACTTGCCGACTTGAGGTAGGGCGAGTGATATATCAGCACAGCAATTATTATATGTTGTGGCAACGATGCATACAGAGAGACGGTATGAGTAATATCAAGTATATACAGCTTTGACTACTATGTAGGGAGATATATAAGAACATCGAAGGCCGGTAGTGGGCTTAGGCAATCCGATCGTGATCCTTAGGATGTTTCAAATGAGCCATCCTTTTTGCAGATATCTAAAATCAGGTAAAGAGCTCAACGGCATCGAAGATCTATATTCGCTTCATTAGCTTGCATACGATGACGGACTTGCAATTGGAGGGTGGTTCTTACGAAGTTGGGATTCAAGAAGGTAGTACCGCTGCTACCTGAGATAGAAGTGATCGTGATCGTGTTGTCACCTGCAACAAGAGTTCCGGATGGAATACTAACGTCGTATACCTCACCATAGCCACGATACGCTCCACGAGTCACGCCTCTGCTGTCGATTTTGGTTGGCGCTGACGGAGCTGGACCCGTCCATGAATTAACCTTGGCTTGAGGGCGAGACCCGGCAAACGACAAAGTGGTAGCGATCCGGAGAGTAGCTGCGCCAGGAGCGGACTTGAGGGTGAATTTGATAGTTACGGGGTTGTTAACGTTTTGGAATATCGCCATAGGGAACTGGTTTAATGACGAGGATCCCACGGTGTAAGTAGCGGGCGTCCAGGAGGACATGCGGCTGTCGGAGGGATGCATGCGAAGGAATTTATCGGCGTTGAGGAAACCCGTGGGCTGGCCATCGTACTCGCCAATCTTCCAGAGCGAGTTTCGTGATGTCAAGGTGCTAGCAATGCTCTTCGATGTCGTCTTCCCAGCACTAACAGAAACGCCCGTGGCAGTGGCAACTTTGAACTCGCCTTGGTACAAGACCATAGTGTAGGTGCCAGGCTTCATCGCGGGGGAGGTGAAGGCGCCGTTAGATGACGCGATGGTCCAGTATTGAGCCGCGGAGTTGTACCAATGGACAACGATCTGGAAGCTGCTTGAAACTCCGGATGCTGTACCGGATACGTACCCGCGCCCTGACTCGGCAACATAGCCGGTGATGCTAAGCCCCGAGAAGAAAGACGTATCGGCTTCACGCAGCTTAGGAATGCCCGATCGAGAAAACGTTAGGATATAAGGGCCATGGAGGACGTTGGTGCGGAAAGCCTCGGTCTGCACGTGGCCGCTGTTCATATACCAGTAAAGGTTGGTCGCGGCGCCGGCATTATTGCTTTCGATGTCACGGAAGAAGGGGCCGCCGGACGAGGACTCGGGGTGCGGTGCTAGGACGCACACGTGGATCACGTCAGAACCGCCGTATACACACTGCGCATCCTTGTCGATGAAGCGGGTGCTCGAGTAGAACTTAGATCGCGTCTCTCCGTTTACGACGAAGACGTCTGATCCTTCAACGGTGGAGGAACTGCCTGAGGTGGTAGATACCTTGCCGTAAGGATACTCCTCGGGCAATACGGAAGACTTCAGACGTGCGATGAAGCGCAGCTCGCCAACCGAGGGCTCCTCCTTGATGTAAGTAGCCAGGTAGATGTTGCTTTCTCCTTCCTTGACCACCATATAATGGGTCAGCGTCGAGGTAGTACATGTCACCTTGACATAGTTGACAGAGCCTAGAAGAAAGTAAGAAAGCTATTAATATGAGTCTGTTTTTTTGTTTTTTGGCGTTAGAGAACATACTAGCCGTGACAGACTCAACCTTGACGGTAGCGGAGCCGAGGCCAGACGACAGCTGCGTGCGGCCGGAGGAGTCCTGAAGTTCAGTACCACGATATTTGATCGAGGTGATATCACAGCTACTATCAGTAACAGTGAATACAAGCGCATTGCTAGAACCGGCATCAATTACATAGTTGCTTCCAGACTTGGTGAAGCCGAACGCGGCAAACACCGAAGAAGCAAAAATGCAAGCAGACAAGAAAAAGAGATGAAGCATCATGCTGGACTACCTATGACTACGCTCGACAACTTGCGATTGTCGACGTAGTTGATGCGAGGCGGGATCAAGCAGCAGCAACATACAACAATACCGATGGAGGCTCTGATGCGGCCAAGGGAGATCAACCAACTTATAGCTAGATCTATACATGATATTATTACCCACCCAAGTATATATCGTCATGCTAGATCTCCAATTAAAAAAATAACTAGATGTTACTCGGAATGTCATGCTCTTAGATGATCTCGGTTTAGCTCAACACCGAGACAGCACCAAGACGAGGCCAGTGAATGACACGCGGCCTAGAAATTTAGTATCTTGATGATTGGCGGAATTGATCAGCTGGCTGTGGGGGAGAAGGAGCAGGGTATCATCGAGGTCAAGAGTTGAGGTGCGGTGGGTAAGTGATGTGCCGGCGTTTTGGACAAATCGAGACAAACGGAGCAACGCTACAGGTATACGGAAGGCCAAATTTACGCATAACGACGCGGTATTAATGCTAGAATCCGGGCAGCGTGTCCGACAAACGAGATGATTGACGGGATTATTAAATACCAAATGTGACGAAGCTCGACTATTAGGAAAGTGAATGAGGGATTCCATGGCGAGACTCTCAACGAGATTTAGTTAGGAAGTTCAGACTTTGTGTTCGACGTAATCATCCCGCCGGAAACCGATTACAACGAGAGGCAGATAATAACAGAAGATGTATGACACGAGAAGGACCGACGATGCTAGCAATATAAGATTATAGGAGATCGAACGATGTCACGATCTCACTACGTAGCGTATATACCAAGGCATTAAGTAATGGCTGAGCAGGCAAGATCCTTAATGAAAATTGGAGATATACGATCCAAATGCATGGGTTCCGGTAGTTTATTACACGTGTATCTGTGTAGGGCGTTTGAAGATTGCGAAATGAAGGGGTGTGAGGGTGGGGAGCGGATCTCGGGAGAAGCCGTCGTGAATGCTTTCGATAAATCATAAATGAATAAGCAGACTTGGCAAAGAAAAGTAACAGGCCTAAGAGTAAAAAAGGGGTTTGTCCAAGCCACAAAATCCATAAAGCCACAAGATGATGTCCCTACTTGAATAGGGAGCTGGATCTGATTTGTACTGTGTATTATGTGATGGTCACGCCACGATCTCGCAGCCCTACGAAGCATAAGCCTTTTAATATACTACGCGCAACATGTAAGGGGTAGACCGGTTTTGTTCATGAATTGGACGATCGGTCGATCATGATTGGATTTCGGCCGATATAAATAGTCTCTCGCCGGCGACCTTCCCGAATCGTGACGCGGGGTTGCAGCTCGCAACCAATAAGGACGAGTGCTATTTTATGGCTATGAACTTATGTTCAGAGGCGTTGACTAAGGCCCGACAAGTCGATCTTGTAAGCGCCCCCTAGAGAGATGTTTGACGTTGATATGCGGCTGATCGAAGGAATGAGCCACCTACTGTACCTCAAACACTGAACAGATATACGAAGTAATCGTCATCCTTCTCGCCATTTTCTCGCCATGTCCTCGGTATTTATTACTCTGAACGGACGGGAACCATGGTAAACAACAACCATGGACCTACAATTCGAGAGCGCGAATCAGCCTCGACGCGAAGTTTCTCAATATTGTAATTGGACGTCGTGTCACGAGTCTTGGTTCACATACGGATTAAAGGCTTGTGAACGCCACCGGCCTTAGGTCAGTTCCGAACCCAGTGTTTGGGAGAAATGAAGCAAAAAGGTGAGCTCGATAAATATCACCAGAACTGGATATTACAATCTACTCTTGCTTCGTGATGGCCGCCTCGTACCGCTTCTGGTTGATGCTGTAATTGTTCGGCCAGTTACTGACACAAACAGCACAAACAGCTCAATAAGATAAGCAATAAATCTATATGAATACTACATAGATATGTAGTAAGACCAATATTGTTGTAATCAAAATGTTTTCATTACGTTTAAAGAAACTGGTTACAGTAGCTTTGGCTCTTTGTAAGAGACCTCCGGGACTTCCATCTTACTCATCTCAAGTACTCTCTCCCAGTGAGCTCTAGCCAATATGGTACGTTTTCGTCACCTGATGAAGGCTTCTTTTCTTCACTTAACTCAGACCGGATCTGGCCGGTAGACACGAGACCCGAGAGGATGGGGGTTGCTGGCCTCAGCGTATGCAAGCTTGAGCTGCCGCTGCCAATCTCGGCCTATTCCCTCGACCCCAATGCGGCACCTACGTACATGTACAACCTACCCCGTAGCTACGCAGGCATAGCCTCAGCTTCCTAATGTCACCTAGACCGGAGCAGGATTTAAAGACGAAAGATTGAGTTCAAGTCCTATTGCATCCATCTATATAAGAACAACGACGATCGTCGAATATTCGCAATAGTCGATCATTTCGTCACAGCCTCATCGCCTTCCCTTCCTTAATCTCTTCTCATTGAGTCCTTTAGCAGGCGAACACTTGCGCCTTCACCAAAAATGCGTCTCAACATCGCGGCAGCTATCGGGCTGCTCGCTAATACGGCTCTAGCCGGCGTAGCCTTACCTCGACAAGGTGGCGGCCGCCAGGTCTTCGCGCACTACATGGTGGGCTTGACGAGTGGGCAGACACGGGACCAATGGCAGACGGACATCTCACAGGCGAAATCAGCGGGCATCGACGGCTTCGCGCTGAACATTGGGTCGCAGGACTCGTGGAATGGCGAGCAGCTGCAGCTGGCGTACGACGTGGCGGCGTCTAACGGCTTTAGCATGTTCCTGTCGTTTGATATGGCGGCTAGCTCTTGGTCCGTCGACCAGGTCATTTCGCTTGTCAACCAGTATAAGAACTCCGGCAGCCAGCTCAAGGTCAATGGGAAGCCGTTTGTTTCGACCTTCGAGGGTCCCGGTTGGGCCGATAACTGGGGTTCCGTGCGATCTGCTACGGGTGATATCTACTGTCAGTATATCCCGATACTGCTTAAGCCGTATATACTTTATTATTCTTGTAAAGCGTCGCGTTCCTAACCTAGCATATGCAGTGGTTCCGGACTGGTCTTCATTGGGGGCCCAAGGAGTCGGCAGCAAGCTTTCTCAAATCGATGGTGCTTGTAGGCCACCTTTTCTCATCCACCATTCAGTAATTATCTGGTTATCTGACATGTCACAGTCAACTGGGGCGCTTGGCCGAATGCAAATGAGTACACAATCAACACGGGCAACGATGTAGCATACAAGTCGACTCTCCAGGGCAAGTCGTACATGATGGGTGTCAGCCCTTACTTCTACACCAGTATGTGTGAACTCCTACCCACACTTGAGTCCGGCTAACCAAATTAGATCTCCCCCAGTATAACAAGAATTGGTACTCGTCTAGCGATTCGCTATGGTACGACCGCTGGAAGCAGGTATTGGACATCATGCCAGAATACATCGAGATCATCACCTGTAAGCCCTTCACTCAAATTCCCTTAGCTGAAGAATACACTAACACAAACAGGGAATGACTATGGCGAGTCCAGCTACATCAACGACCCCATTCCCCGACAGATCGTCAGCGGCGCCGAGTCGTATATCAACGGATTCGGACACTCGGCTTTCCGGTTCATCCTACCCTACTTCATCAGCGCCTACAAGGCCGGCAACGCAAACGTCGCACTGCCGTCCGAGGGAGCCGTGGCCTGGTACCGAACGACGCCGGCTACTGTGTGCAGCGACGGCGGTAAGCAATGCGTCCATCCACTCGAACCCGATCCATGAGCTAACACTTATTATAGGCACCGTCTGGGGCCAGGGAGGCGGCGCTTCGGCGGCTGGCGGAACGAAAGATCTTGTGTCGGTTATCGTGCTATCCAACTCCCCGAAGACTATCACCGTTTCTATTGGAGGCGCGAGCCAGACTGTCAGCGCTTCGAGCTCCGTTGGCAAGGCGTATTTCTACCAGGTTCCGTTCAACGGACGGACCGGTGCTGTCACGGTCACAGTGGATGGAAAATCGACGACTGGTCCCCAGATCACGAATGCGTGCCCACCAACTGGACATGTAAGTCTCACTCGCGCATAAGGGTCTACCGTATGGATAACTAACATGCGAATAGGTGAACTTCAACTCGGTAGCGATCCAGGTTTAAGCGGTTCGTGCTAAGAATGTCGGAAGATCTCATTCTAAATACTGGCACCCCTGACTTAAGACAAGTCCTCGTCCATGAACACCAACGAGCAATGTATATATGTTCTTCTTTTTTTTTTTCAAATCACTGGTAGATTTATTTTATTGTAGATATTTATCGGCTAGTCCGGTTTCTTGATGCCGACCTGGAATTTCTCGGCCCAGTCTGTAAACTCGTCTCTCTGCCCCTCCCACGGCTTCATCAGCATTTCGGAGGCGGCAAACGCATCAAAGAAACAGGAATCCATAGTGCGATCTATTGCATCGCGGTCTAGTTCGTAGAAGGCGCACGCAACCTCGCCGAACCGATTCGGCAGCCTCTTCAGTAAGGGAAAAACCTCGTCGAGGCGTTGCGGGATTGGTGTTTGATTAGAGGTAGGTAGTGGTGGGAGCAGTTTTAATCGCCGCTTGACGATTGCGGCGTAAAGTAGGGTGGTTAACCGCAATCGCTTTAGACAAGAATCTAGGCGTTCGCGGATCTTGTCTGGGTCGTTTCTTGGTATATGGCGGGGATTCATGAGGTCGTCGAGCATTTGCTGTGTGGAAATGTGCGTGTTCTGTATTTGGTCCGTGACGTTATCGAGCGGATCGGCCTGCGCGTGATCGGTATCGCTTTCCTCCTCATCGTCTTCGTCAACCTCTTCGCTGTATTCCTTCAACTCTTCCAGGATGTCCTTAAGAGTATCCCTATATTCTTCGACCTTCTTAACTAGCAAGCCTGCAATTCCTAGCTTCTTAAGAAGAATCACGTCATCGCAAGCAGCCCAGACGACGCCGGTGGCAGCCATACTACCCTTGTCCCCCTTACTACCAATTTTCAGGGCGTTAGACAGTATCTTTCCGTCTAGAGGGATTATGTTGACAAAGCTTTTCAGCTCCTTGAGCACGCGATAGCATCGCCATGCGAGATCCTGGCGGGCTACCAGGGTGTATTTGTCCGCATCACAAATCTGAACGGCGGAAGCAAGGGCGGGAATGGGACCGGACACCAGCTCGCGGAGGACTTTGGTAATCGCGGTGGGCGTAAATGGCTCATTTATTATGAGAAGCGATAGCTTGGTTGTGTGAGCTCTTATTAAAGTAGCCGAGTCGTGGGCGAGCGATAAGGGGTCGACAGACTGGGGGTTTGATAGTTCGGAGGATGATGGGGGGCTATTATCGGAGGCCTTGTCGACGGCTATGGAGTGAAGGAACGTTTCCAGTCTGGATATGAGATTTACAGTTGACTGTGCAAGAGTCTTTAGAGATTCCAGCGCACCGTTGGGGGAGTCGTTCGCCGCCATGTTTGGAATTGGCTTTGGTGGTGAAGACTCTCTAGGACCAGATGAATGATGAATCCAAATTTTTGATGATTTTCTTTTTTAGAATCACTGAGGGGTCCCAGTCGAGGGGGAGGGGTCGGTTGCGGGGCAAGAGTTGGACATGCATGTAATTATCGATTGATGCATCTATCAGTACCTAGTAGTACTAGCTATATCAATCAATTGATATCTTTATACTGTACTAGGTAGGAAGGTCCAAATTTTGGCAACTACGAGGTGTACATGTTCAATAGGTCATTTCTATGTATCTTTTCTTGTTACTGTACCAATTAATCTTTTAATCAATTAATTTATTAATAACAAAAAAAATTAATATTCTTAGGCTTTTACCTACATCAATGATACGTACCAGACACCATCCTTTTCCGTACCTCGGCACTCGAATTCCCCCCTCTGTTATGCATTCCTTACAGACATATACTGCATAAATACCTAGTCTAGGAGCATTTCAGCCCTATTTCACGAGCGCAGCCAAGATGGCAGGGGTAACTAAAGGGGTAACTAACCCTTCCAAGGTCATCATCGATCCCGATGGCGATCTTCATCTCACCGTCGGCGAAAGCAATCCAGTTACCTTTTTAGTCTGCTCTAAAGCCCTTGCTCGAGCCTCCCTAGTCTGGAAGAAGTTGCTCTACGGCGGTTTCGCCGAGTCCGTACAGCCCGACCGAGCGAGTGGTGAAGAGTGGATCGTCAAACTCCCGGAAGACGACCCCAAGGCGATAGAGATACTTCTTGACATAATTCATTGCCGATTTGACCGAGTACCCACCAGCGTCGCTCTTAAGCCCGCGCCCGCCGTGGATAGAGCCCTCAAGTGGTCAGACTTGTATCAGCTTACGGTATTAACCGACAAATATGACCTCACTCGGAGCCTCGAGCCATGGGTCGGCCGTTGGTTAAAAACCGTCCCGCCTTCTGGCTTGAAGGCTGACCTCTTCGCCTGGATTACATGGGAACTTGGAAATCAACCCTTATTCGAAGTTATGGTCATGAACCTAATTCTGCTTTGCCCTATAAATCCGGGAGGTGGCTTGCAGTTTGGCACGACAAAGCTATTCTCCAATACCCTCGAACCACCTGGCCTTTCCGGTAAGTGAGCAAATCCCTTCTATACGACGTGATCGCATACTTATTGGGTACGCGTGGTAGGCTTTGTCGAATCCTATCGGCTGGAAGCAATCAAAAAAGTGCTACAGCCTTTCGTAGATGTTGTCACCGAACTGCTCCAAAGGAAAGAAGATGAAGCCAAACGCTTATGCAACTTCCAGGGCTTACCCTTCGGGCCCGGGAAAGCCGATTGTGAAATCACGATGCTGGGTGTTATGATTCAATCATTGTCAAGGGTCGATCTTTGGCCCATTCCGAAACCTGAAGAAGTGACCATGAGTTTAAACCAGCTAATTAGTATCCTAAGACGCGTGGATATGCGAAGCCGCCTGCCAGGTCACCACTGCTGTGCCTTGCCGAACATGGGACTAGCACTCAATAATGTCCCACAGAGCATCAAACCTCAACTTACAGGATTCTATCAACAGCATCTCAAAACACAAGCAAGCAAATCAGGATTGGATCGGGATTAGATTGAAGACGAAATGAGGTCATGGAAAATCTATAGCATTTCCTTAGAGTTGCTGGGAATACCATAAGAAGGTGGTCGTTAAGAGAACGTGGAGAAGCGAGATCTCATCTCATCTTCGCCCTTCGCAAGGTGTACTATAATAAATCTTAATCTCATAATAATGATAGTTCAAGCCTTCGAGCGCACACAGTGCAATACATGGGATCGAGTAGTCTACTTTTAGTAGTGCATATGTAACTATGTATTAATGAAAGGTAAGATGCCTTGAACCTCATCCTATCGTATACTACCATGTCTAAGGCAGGCGGTTTAGATTGCATAACTTGAAAGCCGCAAAGAATTGGGTGAGGAACCAGGCATGTCAACTGAGGGCCGCCGTCAAAAGTTGCTAGATCCGCCCCATCACGAAGTTGACGTGAGTTAATCATGCCTTGTATCTTTATAGCCTGGTTATGGGATGTGTTAACTCAACAGCGCCGCACTCACCACATCTCATCCTTATTTCAGATAGGGGGGAATGGTACGGGGTAGTAACATAGCCTCCTAGTTCTATCACCCATTTCTCTAAGTAATTGGACCCAGATATCGAGACGAAAGGTTGCGTCGGACCACAGCCATCTAAACCTTATCGCATATGTGTAGTACTGCATGGCTCTGAGTAATCCCAATCGCAACTAGACATACTCTATCTTGTAGGCACACATTATATCTGCGGGCGCCAATCAAGGACCAGAATATTATCCAATTGCGATATGTTCATGCATTTCCCCGTATCATACATGAGATAAGTACGACAATATGCAGGTGTTGTCATCGACTTAGAACCCGACTAATGGGGTTTAGATGTCAATAGGAACCCGAGGTGACGACGCTATCTTAGGATGACGAACCTAATACGCCCCTTTTAAAACCTCCCCTGTTGACCTATGCATATGTGAGCGATATAATAATACACTGTCTCCGCCGTATTGTTCTCGGGTTCCAGACATACTTTTGACCCTATTATCAAGAGGCATATATCGTAGTATTATTCGCATCTGATTTGCATATACCAGTGGAGCCCCGAACCATCCTTCAAGATGCAAACAGATATTCCGTTACGGGAAGCAGTCCGCAATTTCCAGGTTAGTGAATCTTAAGCATGGCCAGAAACCCGCTAATCTGTCTTTCGTCAGCCGAACGATGAGTGGAAGCTCGAGCAAGGCTTGGCTGGAGTAGAACTACACTTACTCGATCAAACGAGGAGTAAAGAAGTAAATGGTGATATTTCAGACTGGGATGGCGAAAGTTCATCTGCTAAACGGAAGTTTGACGACAAATTAGCTGCAGATGAGCTAGCAGGCTGGGATGGGTAGGTTGATATTCTCTTCATCATGAGAAGTGAAGTAAGTGATTTCCATAAGAAAACGTATTCTAAGTCCGGAATGCTAGGTATGTTGAGTGGGAGGACTACCCGGATAAGAAGCGTAGAGCCCATGAAATTCTCGTCTCGCAGGAATTCCCTCCTCCGCCTGAGTTTCAGCTTGGACCTATTCCCGGTACTAACCCAGTACTTGAAGGTATGTTTAAACTATTGGACTGCCTTGTACAATAATTAATACTTATTTTACCCTCTATGTAGGAGTTCGTTGGAAGCTATGGCATCGTGCTATCGGCGGCCGTCTCGCAGTGGTCCCAGAAGAATCCTGGGCAATCGTGTTGAAAGAAAAGTCACGAGAAATGCTGCATCTGCTACAGTTTCCTTACAACGGGGAACCGCCGAAGAGGCTCGTCACCGCCGAGTCCATCACACCCAATCCCCTCCACTTCATTCGAAATCACGGCGGGATCCCGTCCATCGAGCCATCCGCATGGTTCCTGCGGCTAGACGGACTCGTAAAAGAGCCGAAGAAATTGACCCTATCAGATCTCCAGGACGAAACCCGGTTTCCACGCATGGAGAAGCTTGTCACCATTCAGTGCAGTGGCACGCGGCGTATTGAGCAAATAGCGCTGTATGCCGGGGAGGGTGATGAGATGATCAATGCGCCGTGGGCCGAGGGTGCTATCGGCACAGCGAAGTACGTCGGCGTTTCGTTGAAGAAGGTAATCAAGTACTGCGGCGGCCTCATCGACAATGCAAAGCACGTGGAACTCGTAGGTGCAGACACCTATTTCAAAATGAACGAGGTGATGAACTACGCCATCAGCGTGCCGTATTCGAAGGTCAAGGCCCATGAGGTCATGCTCGTGTGGGAAATGAACGGGGAACCGCTCCCGAAAATCCACGGCGCGCCCGTTCGAGCGGTGGTCATGGGCTATATAGGCGCGAGGAGTGTCAAGTGGCTCTATCGCGTAACGGCGATACCCGAGCCGAGTCGCGCACCGGTGCAGAGCAGGGAGTATCTGTACTTTAACCAGCAGGTGGGAAAGCACAATCAGCGCTGGACCGACGGCATCCAGATCCAAGAGATGCCGGTAAGCAGCGCCATCATGTCGCCCTGGAACAAGCAGGTCGTCGTCCACGAGGGCAAGATCGAGGTGAAAGGGTGGGCGTATTCGGGAGGTGGCCGTTGGCCCGAACGTGTCGAGGTCAGCGCCGACGGGGGCTTTTCCTGGTACGCCGTGCCCGCCGAGAACTTAAGCCAAAAGCACAAGTTCGCGTGGCGCACTTGGCACATGTGGTTACCTTGCGACGTGGAAGGGTGGATCGAGATCGTGGTGCGGTGCTGGGACAATAGCCTCAACACACAGCCGATCGAGGTACGGAACGCATGGAATTGGGGCTTACATGTAACAAGCAGCGCGCATCGGATCCGAGTGTACAGCGTGAACAAAGCCAAGGAGTTAACGAGGGCCAGACTAGGAGAGTTTGAAAAGAGGGACGTCTCTTTCGTGCCCATCACACGGCCGACTGAGTTCCCATATATGAGTTGGGAAGAGTACGAGGAGTATTTCAAGAGAAATGGGCCTAGGGATGTGGAGGACTAGCGGGTATAATATTCGATGATATTATATCGCGAGAACTACGAAGATTTCTAATAGCTAGGCAGCTATGATTGCGCAATTGAACCCATTCAGATACTCATTCAATTGTAAACACTTACATCTGATCCATGAAACGATAGATCCTCACCTGTAGCGGTCACATAGGGAAAGCAACCGGCTAACAGGATGGCGTATCGGCCCACCTTCCCCTTTAGGTTCCGAGTCGCCGTTTCTTCACCGGGTCCGGGTCGGGATCTATTTCCGGTTAGTAATGGAAAACGCGGAGTCATATTGATAGATGGGTTTGGTTATACTCGGCAAGCATATAATCCAGATGTCCCTTAACAGCTTGGAAGGCTTACTTTGAAGTTCAGGTATAGTCATTAATAGTAGAAATCTATTTCCTACCCAATCGCACGAAGCCTACCATCTATGAAAGAGTAGATGTAGATTGACCTTCTAGACTAAATTCAACTCGCTAGGTGACGGGCTAGGATCAGCAACAAAGTTGGAGGCTAAATATTAATAGAAGTTGACTATATATTGCACCTATGGATGAGCCTAGTTAGCATGTACCACAATCCTGTCAATGTTTGTGGTCGCTGGTCGTATTGTGAGAGGAACTGGACCTGGTGCGACGACGCAAACCAAGAGGAGCAAGCGCATTGTTGCAATAACATCCCCAAATGTCTCGTTCGGGACCAAAGAGCTCAGGACGCGGATATCTCCATCCGGAGCATATGGTCAACCTTTAACAAGCGCTCTAAGCATGTAAGGAGGTAGTGTGAGGCAATATCGAAGTGTTTGCCCTATAATAGCGAAGTATGTAATGAAGCCATCTATTACGTGCGTATTAGTCCATGCTGGGGGTCTCTTTCGTAACACACGGAGCATATAAAATACCAAGGCTTTCCATCAACTTACCTGAGTCTAATTTCGCTGAATCCACAGTATCATAGGCAGCTTCGTTACGGTAACCGACACTGTCTGCCAAAAAAAAAATCCGTTACGCCGTACGATTTCCATTAAAATATACTTATCTACTATGTTGTTCTCAGCTAGGATGGTCAAGTTTGTTGTTTTTGTCGCCATAGTTGGTGTTATCAGTGCCTCTCCACTATTGTCATCTGTCAATAGTTACGCTGTCGTCCCCTTGACATGGTATGGTGTCAACCAAACCGATGGTTCGGAGGTTACTATTAGCGGTACAATCCAGGTACCAAGCCTCACTTAGGACTGACTCGGTGGTAAGACAGTTATGATCTAACTGGATAGTAGGGTAATCTACAACACGCCCAGTTGCTAGATGAATCGGTTAAGTGGACGATGCCTCCGGTCCGTCGACTGATTGCACCGAGGAGCAAGGTGAGCGGCACTGGCCCCCTGATTGTGTCCCTGGCCAACATCCAATGTCGCACTATAGAATAAGAACATTGTCTGCTGGCAAGGCGGAAATGGTTTGGTCAACAACTACTTTTTGCAGCAGGGGATCGACTAT
Organism: Hypomontagnella monticulosa; assembly: GCA_902825475.1. Lineage (NCBI taxonomy): Eukaryota > Fungi > Ascomycota > Sordariomycetes > Xylariales > Hypoxylaceae > Hypomontagnella > Hypomontagnella monticulosa. Next base: position 3,240,830 of record CADEBF010000009.1, read on the forward strand.
CTCAAGGGCATAACGGACCGACCCTGTACTGCTTCGCCCGGTCCCAAGGTCTGTACGCGTATCAGCTGCTCCGACGGCGCCGGAATATGGCTCTGCAATGATACGCCAGTGGAGATCCATTACAGTTGCCCCGATCTAGCCACATATGCCGAGGACATTCGAGCGAAGTGCCATACAGAAGGCAAAGAGATTCTGGTTCGGGGAAAGGAATACGACACCTTGAATTTTCATGTTGATGTAGGGGGTGATGATTGCTAAAGGGGTAGCGTGAAGTCGTCTAATCTTGAAGCTGGGTGACAGTAGCAAGTCACATGTACCCCTCATTGCTTTCGGGCGACATGTTCTTTGTGGCGACCTAGACGGAAGAATAGAGGAATATGATGTGATGGTATTTTGAAACTAGGTTGATTTGTTATCTAGAAGTTTATGAATATGGGAAATAAATGATGCCCTCGTGGGTGAATAGGAGGGCACATGATGTTGGAAGGGAATGTCTCCTATTGGTTCCTGATAAGGAGGCTCGTCATGTGGAATTTGGTAGTCAGGGGTTTTGTGAGATGTGCTATAATGATCTAGATATGTCGAGGGTAGCTTAAATTAAGCTAAGCAGAAAAAAAATGGTACATTGTTCTCCTGATGTTGGTGATAATATTCTACACTCGTAAGTAAACACAATGATACCCTAGGGTTAGCTCTTGTATAGAACGTTAATATAGATACCTACCTAGGTAGCCAATATGAAACCCGCACGGATCTAACTCAACACATCTAGATAGAAACTTGGCGTTGGTGATATTGCTTAGACAGGAACCCAAATGGTGTGAATCATAGTGAGTCGTGGAGTCTGAATAGGGGCAGTAGTTAGATCTGGAGGTCATCGTGACATGTTGTGATATGATAATGTAGTGAGTGACGCTGAAAGAGGAAGCAATTAACACAATTAACAACGATGTTGGTCCATTATTCATACTCAATAAGTGAAAACTGAAATCTTTATTGGATATCTAAGGCGATACCATTGAGTTTGAGCTTGATCTTAGGAGACTGAGCTTAGATGAATAGCACTGGCTAATATCCATACAATACGAGTCAACATTTTGAACTTTATGAGGGTCTGTGATAATTTATTCAATGTTACCAAGTAGCAGGTAAATACCTAAGTATGTGGATCGGCAAGGTACTGACTTAGTGGAGTGGTACCTAAAGAAGTGCAGCACTGAGGCACCTGGGTGTAGTCAGAGCCCTGGAGGTACTTACTTGTATAAAACTGGATACAAAATACATCCATGGCCAGGTGTTCCACCAGTTCCTGTTCCCTCGCTGCAGCCCCCCACCTCCGCCCTCCACCCTCCACCTCCAGATGTCCAACATTACTTCATCGTATCTCCATTTCGCCTTTTGTTCAATACTTCCGAATCGGTTCACTTATCTGAAGAATCCCGTCGCCAGCAGTCACGACGACGCAATAGGGAGTAGGTCTGGTGTGTCCCTTTTTCATCTCTAGCATATGATATAACTTCACCTCCTTCATTCTTTTTTTTCCCTTGGCGAGAGGGAGTGGTGAAAAGGCGGGTTACATCCAGAGCTTGTCATTCACTACCTATACATACATATATTATCGTAGTCGTTTGCCAAGCTGGACGACTATTGTGTTTAGGTACATTACATACATATCTTTTTATTTGAGTCTTGAGTCCTGATTCCCGAGTTCTAGCTCCGGGTTCCAAGGTTGACTGTAATACAACAGCATTTCCAACAATTTCGAATCCGGCGATACCGACCTGACCAGGCGACGACAACTACCGAGCTAGCGAATCCTGTCTTAGGGTCTGTTGGTCGAGACCCCAAGCCAAGCTTCAAGTAGCCAGTCCGACCAGTCCAACCAGTCCAACCACTTCCAACTTACCGGTCCAGCTAGCCTTGTGCCTGAAATACCGAATACTTCCACACGCATTCATCCCTACCTGCATTCCTAACGCACTGTAGGTACTGTTCATTCGCCAAGCATCGTCGCCGCATACATGTGCTGTAGGTAGGTATTGACTAAGTCTCTGATTCAGTGCGTGCACCAAACCATCCCCTCCCCCAAATGGCCTTCGGGCTCGTTCTACTGGATGCCGTCAATAACAATGCACCCTACCACTGTCACTGTCAATATTACCACTGACAACTTCTCTCTTTGAATTGCGACAATTGCGACTCAGCCTGTGCCTACTGGGCACTTGTACTCGCGTTGGTCAACCTGCAAATCAATTGTCATTCTATTTCTTTTCTGCCTTCTTTATACGTGCATATATCATCTACATTGTAGAGCAGAGCCGCATTCTAATGATACGATAGGATACGCTGCACCACGAGCTTACTTGACCGTAACTCCGAGCAGCGATATTACTGGCGAAGCCGGATAACTATTACTACTGGCCTCATTTAATTCCGACGACGAACCTCCCATTCTTCTACCTCCTCATCGATATTGTTTCTGGCATTTTGTATGCGAACGATCGGAGTCTTCCGCACCGGTCGTTACCACGACAATCCTCAAACCCTTCAGACGCCATCCTCGCGACCTATAGGATGTCAATTATCTAGTAACAACTGATACAGCATTCGTCGAACGTTTTCGCACAGCCTAAAAGATGGGCAACACGCATACCAAGGATGCGAGGGCTGGTTCCCGTATGGGGCCTAACGGATCCCATATGGATCCGGGCGGCAGTTCAGCTGGTGCCGGTTATCACGGAGAACTTCCCGATCGATCGAGGCGTGCTAGCCGACCTGATATTGGCATAGGATTGCCTTTCGGTGGCTCATCAAACTCCCGTCATCAAGATGCTCCCTTTGAACATCGAGAAACAAAGCAGGAGAAAGAGGCACGAAGACTCGAAAGGGAACGGGTGGCGCGAGTGAAGGAACGAGATCGTAGTATGAGGGAGGAACACGTAGACGGTGGTTATCTAGTGACGATGGGCGTATACACTGCGTCTGAGGACTTCAGCAAACCTGTAGTCCGCCAGTTACAGGTGAGTGATATATATTACTATAGCAAACCGATGGCCGTCGCTCGCAACAGGCCTTGATGCTAACCTAACATTTTCTGCAACCAGATCGAGAGAAAAATAGCGCCTTTCTGGCGTGGTTTGGATGACTTCAAGGACAACTGGGCCGAGCATCAAATTATTGCCGCGGCTCGTGGTTTGGACATCCCACCCGCCGATGAAGTCCCCGAGAATCTCATACCGCAGCCTAGACCGGCCGAATCACCAGGTGCTTCGATGCCAAATCTGACCGTCCCGATAGGCCCCAGAACCCTCTCGACTTCCTCTGACCATGCCGCTTCGAACCCGAATTCGTCGTTACCTTCCCCTACGTCGCCCGGTGTCCCGAGAACCAGTTCGCCTTTCAAGCCGCACAAAAAGTCCTTGGCAGCGGCTCTTAACCTATCCCGAAACGGCTCGCATACTGATATCATCACACCACGAGAGATCAATCTACCTAACGACCCTTTCGTCAATGGCCAACCCCTCGAGGTGTTTTTGTACAAGGAAGGAATCGAGTGCCCGCTCTGCCTCATGTACTATCCACCATATCTGAATCGTACCCGTTGTTGCTGCCAGATCATTTGCAGTGAATGTTTCGTGCAGATCAAGCGGCCCGATCCGCATCTTCCCGAGCACCACGCGGAAGAAGACGGTGCCCAATCGCCAACAAACCCGGAGGAGCGCGAGGGCGAGCTTATCATGGAGCCAGCCAAATGCCCTTACTGTACTCAGACGGAATTTGGCGTGACATACGAGCCTCCCCCTTTCCGCCGAGGTCTGACATACGCCTTCAACCCTGCCGTGCTAGGCGCTATGAGCACGGCCATGTCATCTTCGAGCTCGCTTAACTCGACCCTTTCCCCGTCATCGGCTACACCCCCCGGTGCTAACCGCCGACGGACCCAGAGCGTATCCGCCAACGCGCCGGGAGTCATCACCACCGATCGTATCCGACCCGACTGGTCTACTAAACTAGCCGCGGCTCGGGCACAGCAACGCCGTAGGGCTGCCGCCGCTGATGCTCTGCATCATGCTGCATTTGTGATGGGAAATCAAGAATCTCGAACCATCTTTGGTCGGTCGTCCCGATTCAGTCGTAGGAACGTTGGGGGTCATAGAGGCAACGAAAGCCCCAGCAGCAGTTCCAACCTCCAACCAAACGATGGTGCAGCTGACGTTATCTCCGGTCCCGAGCCGACCGGTCGTATTCTCTCGAGCCGAGTCGGTCCAGGCCGGGAGCGTATAGATGCTGCTCATCTTGAGAACCTAATGATGGCGGAAGCAATAAGATTAAGCCTAGCAGACGAGGAGGAGCGACGAAAGAAGGCAGAGAAGGAAGCTCGCAAGGAGGCAAAGAAAAAGGAAAAGGAAGAACGCAAAGCCTCGAAAAAGAAGGGTGATGTGTACGGGGGTGGTGGTAGCAGCGCCAGCGCGAGTTCTATTAGTCTTGGTTTCGGGCGAAGGCGAGGCAATAGTGCTGCCAGCAATTTGCGCATGGAAACCAGCGTCGGCGCTCCTAGCAATACCTCGACTAGCCAAGGCAACCGAGGACCCGACGATCCAGCATCCGGATCCGCTTCTGCTTCTACATCTCACGATAAAGGAAAGGCGATTGATCGTAGTGAGGCCGAGGACTGTCACGCGAATTGCGCCGGCACTACATCTCTCCCTATACCTGTGCCGTCACAACCCCCTCGAGGATCATCACACCTCCGTCAGATGAGCAATGCTAGTTCCGTTAGCTCTAGTGGAGTTGACAGCATGCCGGGTAGTTATGGTAAGAACCTGGGCACCGACGGCGAAGATCCACGCTCTAGCGGCCTCAGCTTGGCTGGACGTAGCGACGACGGCGATAATCCGAATTCGGAGCCCATGTTCAACTTCAGGAGTTTGGCGGAGATGGTCGGCGTCCCGATAGATGGTGAAATGCAGTCACCCGACGAGACAGACTTAAGTCCCGGTAGTAAACCCGGGGAGGCCGAGGAAGCCCATGGCGAGCATATAGAACATGCTGCAGAGGTTGTTGAGAAGGAAGGCGATAAGAAGGAAAGCCTACCAAAGCTCGAGATCCACGAGAGCAGCCAGGGTTCGGAAGAAAAGAAGGAAGACAGTAGCTCCCCACCACAACTTATGATTACTCCCGAGACCCCAGCACCCGTTGATGATGACAATGAGGACTCTAAGCAACTCGGACGGATCGATATGGCTGAGAGACCGCACGAGGTCACCCAATAGACTGGCCCAACTCTTTTCATTATCGTTCTTTATATTCTGGCGGAGGTGTTTTGTGTGGGAGGGGCGAGGCGATAATAGGTCTAAGGATCATGGATATTTGCATCAGGGCGGAGGCAGGCACTATTGACTTTCTTTAGTTCAGTTCGGAGTTGAGGATTGTATACATAGATGCTTGGCATTCAATGACCATATAAGATAATTCTCTCCAGCAAGAGCAAGGCCGATGAACGATGAGGTCCATTTGTGGGTTATCCTGTTGACGACGATGAAGAGTCCTTTGAACAGGTTATAGTTTTCCCTTTTGTCTACCTCTGTGAAGATGGCGGCGTCGCTGATACATTCAAGAACGCATTGGTCGTCACAGCTTGGAAGAGCGAGGAGGCAGTACAAATTGCAGCTAGAGTGTAAATCAAATGTCCTTAATATGCCGAAAGTAGATGATGTGTTATTCAACCTATGTGGCTAAGGAGGAACAACACCCATAGCTATACGCATGATCCAGCACCAATCTGTATATATAGACAAGCCACCTATTAATTTTGTCTAATGGGGAATTGAGGAAATCTTGTTGTTCACGTCCTTGACGATATTATCAAGGATATGATGTTATATTATATGGACGTACCAAACTCCAACTACAAAGTGACTGTGACCGCAGCCGTTGCCAAGTTGCAGACTTTACATATAGGCAGGGGGACCACTGTGCTAAGGGACTTGCTACTATATCAATGATTAAGCCAGGACATGTCAGTCTTTTCATCTAGCAGACTACAAGTCCCCTAGCTAACAATGATAATATTAGAGGGCCATGAGATATTCATCCCGAAGAGCTCGAGCTTTGAATGGCCTTCGGCCCCTAATGATGCGTATATGCTACTCCAGCTAGCCTGCTTCTCGATCTTAAGAGATGGTGCGTCACTTTGATAAGTGTGCAAAGCCCCGACCGCGCTGGATATTTCATCCCGTAGATCTAATATACCCCATTTCATGATTATTTGCGCCGAACTCCCTCATGCTCAATATTCTAGATACCTACCCAATGAGGGTCAAACAGTAAGCGCCGGTAACTCCTCAACTTTCACGCTAACATGCAACTTCGCCGCATGTCTCGTCAAGATCCCATCATCGGGCGCAACACCGACCTCGGCAGGTTTCCTCGTATTAATGAATCCGGGACCCGGACTATCCCAGCTGTAGTCCTTCCACCGCCCCAGCACGTTCCACATCTGCTCTACCACACCTTGGATCTTGGTACAGCGCTCCAAGCTCCAATGTCTGCGTTCCGTTTGTGCGGTGTCCGACGTCTGAGGCTCCAGGCCCTCGATTACGCTCTGGAAGACGCGGCATGTCTCTTCTAGCTCCGCGACACTCGAGATGCCCATGACACTCACACCAACCCCCTTACCATCTAGTAGTTTAGAAGCTGAGGCGTGACTACTCCCCCTGGCCGCGCCGACCCGCGCCCAATTATCCAGCGCCCATCGAATGGCCACGACCTCAAGTTTCTCTTCCGCAGCCACCGCGACAGGGACCAGGTCCTGACACGACTTCCGCAGGCCCTCGGGGCTAGGGTGCCAGGAAGCCATAGGGCCTTTGTCGGCGCCGCGCGTGGTGAGCAGACCCATGCCCAGCATACTTGCGTTGAGCACGACGTCAACACCCGCTTTCTCGAACCCTTCCGATATGGCGGAGGAACCGAGTGTCGTATTTTGGATCGTGTAGTGGCCGTAGCTGAGGACCGCATCCAGCGGCTCCCCGGTCTCCCGGACTATCAACTGTGCGAGCGAGCAGAGCTTGGCCACCGGATACCCGCTGATCCCCACGTACCGCACCACGCCCTCATCACGGAGCCGACGGAGTTCTTGTACGGCAGCTAGCACCTCAGGCGGCGAGACAAACTCGACGTCGTGCATGTACACTAAGTCCAAGTATCCCGTGTGCAAGCGTTCGCAGCTACGGAGCACCGAGTACCGGACCCAGCTCGGGCTGTAATCGAACTCATCGCCCGCAATCCGGCCGGCCTTGGTGACGAGGAAGTAGTCCTCCCGGGGGTACTTGGAAGTGATGGAGGCATGTGCCAGCGCGTCGCCTAGGATGAGCTCCGAGGGTCCGTAGTATGGCGACGTGTCGAAGGCGCGAATGCCGAGGTCCAGCGCGCGTGAGACGATGGAGAGGGCTGGTAGGTCGAAGGGGTTGGGTACGTACTGTGTGTTGAAAGTGGCGGTGCCTAGGATTAGAGGCGGGATGGCGTCGTGGAGTGGCCGGCGCGTTGCCGGGATGGGAGCCGGGAGCTCGGGAGCCATTGTGACGTGGCAGCTCTTACTTTTATCTCTATAGAACCTAATTTTCCCCGATAATGGGAATCTTGACAATACGGCGATTGAGAAGCTTACGAGGTTGGGAATGTGGACAAGATGGTTTTGTAAGATGGAGCGCGAGAGGATATGAGAAGTATACAGAGCTACAGAACTACAGAGCTATAGGACCTTTCGGAACCGGTGTCGCAGCTTTCGAAATATAATCGAGGGATTTTCAGGGTCCTTCTGCGAGAAAGCGGGGGGAATAGACGACTTAGACTACAACTACCTAGTAGATAGATCGATCTAGATGGAAAGGGGCAAGAGCCAAGCGGGAGTAGGTGCGGCTAGTTTACCGTTCTCACGGCTGGCGCGGCCGCTATTCTAGGTACTGGTAATACATATCTACCTAGTAGGTATGTATCCATCATTGATCTAATCGTCATCATAGACTGATCGTCGCTTCTATAGGACATCTCAACAAAGATAGGTATTGAGACCGGGAATGATATGTAGTGAGTCATTTACGAACACGAAAAAGGTCGGTGAGACAGGTGGAAGGGTAGCTCGAGTCTGTCTTAGCTTAGAATATGGGGTTGAGGAGGGTGTGGACTGTATTACATATTCAAGTTGTCTCACATCAGATCGAATCAAGTCCACGGGTGTTGGTGAAGGGAGGATAAAGTGCATTAACTCCGAACCGAGGAGAATAAGAATGGTCTAGGACGAAATCTCCTATGCAAGATAAGAATTCTAAGCACGTCATCCAGTCCCATTCTTGTCCTATCAGCGATCGTCGCTCTAGCTTGCTGCAGTTAGCCATGTGGCGCCGCTGCGGTACTTGCCGAGACGAAAACAGATCATGGATCAATCAGTGGCTTCGAACCGTTTGAGTCTCAACAAAATCATGTGATCATCTTGTAGACTTTTGAAGTAAGAAGATGGACAAACGATGAGATTCGATATATCAAGTACTGAGTTTCGATGTATCACCCGGCATTTTCTCTGTTCACAGCCTCTACACAGGCATTGGTACTCACGACTTAGAAAACCCGTTCAGTAGACTCTTAGTCTACCTCCAATATGCGTAGGAAAGGTCGAAATAGCGATCGAAGCATACGTCTATACCTAGCATGGCGTTCTCGATATCGGCGCGCTTTCATTGGAGCCGACCACAGGGCTTAAAATGAGGATAGGAGCCTTATAGGCTCTAATATTACTCCAAGTCGCGCAAGATATTGAAGCCTACAGCTACCCATATAACCAAGATTCATCAGGTTACAAACCTGGTTAGAGGTGACGCCAGCCCTCCGGGACGATCGTCTCAAGATTATTAAAAGCCAGTGGGATCCTGAAGCTTGAAAGGTGTATTACTCAGCTCGGGACAATCGGTAGCGGCTTGATCGACTTGTAGGACGGCCATAAAGGTTGGGGAGGGGGCTTATCTCGGATGATTGACGCGGTGCATATGCGCCACGACTTACGCCGAACATCCTAGGTGAGGGCTATACCTGCAGGTTGCCAGGAAGCTAATAATAAACTAAGCGCGACTATACTGGGTAAGTATATCCTTAGACCTGAGCAGGAGGCTTTGTTTAGTTGTACGTAATACACATGTTGCTGGTCTACTTTGCGTATCATAAAGCTAGCTAGCGGTAGTAGGCGCCGATAGAATCGATTCTCACGGACTAGTAAAAATCATTCTGGAGCTAATAACGTCGTAGATATTGTGAGAAAGTCGTTGTTTGAGATTGTAGTGGGTGATGTAATCCCTAGTAGGCGTGGCTGGTCCTATAACAATGTTCGCCATAGTGAATACTTACACGATCTTAGCGGCTACCCTATATTAAGAGACATCTGTACTACTATAAATATCGAGGTACGGCTACGGAATATGTATGAGGTGTATCCGAACATCATCATTGTACTTGAGCAACTAAATACTCAACGTCGTACTTCAAGCCCCGCGAGCCATCTGGCTACGGAATGAGGACCCGGAGGATGTAAAAGAGTTGACAATTCGGACAGGCAAGTCACATAAGAGGTTGGTCCCATAGCTACGTAGTCTAAAATACGAGATATTCGTAATTGAAGTGCGCTCATACGTCGTCGTCAAGTCCGCTATGGACAACCTCCTTGCATCCCTGGGCTGTAGCACGTGGTATCTGACTACCCCCTAGCAATATAGAATATATATCACGGTATATGGAATGCTGAATCCGTTGTTATTTAGATATGACGTCTCCCAGGATAAGCCCCTGACTTGCAAATAGCTTTATTTTTCACTCACCGACACACCCACTACGCACAACTATTTCAATTATCATGTGACGATATTATGAGGTGAGAAAGACGATTTACTTTATGCTCTTGAAGTATTCAATTTAGGTTATACGTCGACGTCCTTGTCGTGAAGTCTAGGCTAAATTGCCGATTGGAGTAACCCAGGTCGACAAGTTGATTCCCATGTGGGGAAAAGGGGGAATTAGAACGGTTTCGATATAAAAGACGCCTCTTCTGATTCGACAATTGGAGATGATCGCTGGAACGCTGTAGCGAAATGGTTTATTGCCAGAAAGCTTGCTCGGAACGTAGAGACAGAGTAAAACCACTTGAAGATTCAGGCTAATGTGGTCGCCGGGAATCTTTGCCAGGGTCCCGGCAGACCCAATCAGGTCCGACGTAAAACTAATTCGTTTTGAACATGACATAGATGTGCATGGACGACAGTCACTTGGTTGGGTCCTATTGCTACATGGCATTGCTCATTGCTACATGGGCACATGCTATTATAAGATGGCGGTTGTGTGTCTTCCCAACTCGGTGTTATTGTAATATGGAGACCCCACGCGGAGTGACTAACTCCATTCCCGAATGTCAACAGAGAAGAAAAAGTGAGGTATGCGTCCCATAATATATGTGCGTCCTGAGGATTTACACTTGGCTTTGAAGGCTATTCCGGCCCAAATTGGTGCATACCATTTATGCCACGTTGGCTTCAGCCGCGCTTAAAGGTGTATACCCCTTCAAGCGAACATTGCAAGGGGCAACGATACCTCCCCCTCGACCTTACATCATGAAGCGCGTCCGGTATGGTACCTAGATGGTACCTCGACATGCAAAGATGGTATATTGGTCTACCCGGATTGGCCGTTGCGGAAAGAGTTCTCCAAATTAATTTCCCTCGGTTGAAGCCATGCCCTGTAATGTGACGACGTTCGTTGATAGTCGTTGGTATAAAGGATGTCGCCCCCTTCCAGACACTCGTGCCGGGTCCTTGGCCATTTAGGTCTCTACAATTCTCTACCTAGAAATTAACCATGAAGTGGTCCACACTCGCTGCCGGTGCCCTCGGTCTGACTGGGTCTGGTGAGTACACTAGGGAATCTATGGAGCGGAGATGGGGGGATATTTGGCGCTGACGATGTTGCAGTACTCGCTCAGACGGACTCGACTCCGTTTGTCGACGCTGAGACCGGAATAACGTTCCAGTCTTACACAAGCACAGACGGGCCCACCTATCGACTTGCAATCCCGGCAGAGGCGACGGGCGATGCTCCTTACGATGTGATCATTCAAGTTGTTGCGCCAATTGGGTTGGGATGGGCCGGATGGGCTTGGGGTGGTGCTATGGTTTACAACCCTCTGACCGTCGTATGGCACGATGGGGAGAAGGTTCAATTCTCTTCGCGCCAAGCTACGTAAGTGATCAGAGGCAGTTAGATTGCTATTCTATAAGTGCTAAAGAAGGCCTGGCTGACTCAAAATAGCGGATACTATGTCCCTGGCCCGTACGCTGATGCCAAGTACACCGTCCTTAAGGGTACCGGCGTCAACGAAACGCACTTCAAGTTCACAGCACTTTGCACAGGCTGTGCCGCGTGGTCCGACTTCGACGGCAACCCGTGGATCCTCAACGGAGCGGGTGACACCAACTTCGCGTACGCGTACTCGACAACGCCGGTTGATGAGCCCGCCAACCCGGAGACGGGCTTCAGCATCCACGACACGGTCGGACGATGGATCCACGATCTCGCGGGTGCCCGATCGGACAAGTTCAAGGAGTGGGTGACGACCAACACCCCCGCGTAGGTGACGATAACTCGATCAGTTAATGGGGTAACTTGGACTTATAATCAGAGCAGCACGGAGCTATAATATTCGAGGCATTCGTTATCATGGCGTAGCTTAGACAGGTGCCCATGGATTATTACCCAGGTTGGGGGAAATGAATAGAGAAAACTATTTTATTTGAATTGCATTTGTGGCTATCGTATATGTGTACATACGTATAGGTATATACGTTGGCTAGGTCAACTGGTCCTATGAGGGAATAAATCTTAGGTTGACTATGGCAATAAGGGGGTAAGAGATATATACATGTATGTGCTAGGTAGACACGTTCAGGAATGATAATAGGGGTAATAAGCAGAACATTCATTTATCGCATACTCAGCAGGTCATTCTAGATAGTAACATAAGCGGCAGTCATTTACCCACTTATGTACATAAAGAGGTACTTGAATTTCTTTAGCGCGTACTCGCGAGTCGCGATTCTCATTTCTTTCATCCTATGCGGGTAGCTGTAGCTTTGGGAAACACGGACTAAGCTTGGTATCTGATCGCCAACCAAGCTGCAATATAGTAGCTATGGCCCCGGCAAGAAAATCCAAAGCCCACCAACCAGCACCACCATCTCGAACTCTCATCCTCGACAACGGCGCGTATACGATAAAAGCTGGATATGTGGCTGGCGACGCCGTCGATGTGCCCCGCGTGATTCCCAATTGTATTGCTAGAGATCGCAACAAGAAGGTCTATGTTGCCTCAGATCTCGAAAAATGCACCGACTTCAGCGAAGTTGTCTTTAGGCGCCCCGTTGAGAAGGGCTTCATAGTGAATTGGGAAGCCGAGAAAGATATCTGGGAGCATGAATTCTTCGACGATAAGGCGCTACAACCCTGTGACCCTTCTGAGACTCGGCTTCTGCTTGCCGAGCCGTCCAATTCGCTTCCAATCTTGCAAACAAACTGCGACCAGATGGTATTTGAGGAGTTTGGCTTCGCTAGCTACTACCGCGGCATTGGTATGTAACAATCGAACAATCGAACACCCGGGCTTCAAACATAGCCCTTGGCTTACTACCATTTCCTTAGGTCCGACCTTTAACGCCTATCATGACGTCCAAGGAATCCTTCGCACGCCACGAGATGCCGGCACCATCGCCCAACTTCCCGCCGAAATCCTCCTACTCATCGACACCGGGTATTCCCACACCACCATTACCCCTCTCATCCAGGGTCGGCCAATCCACTCCGCCATCCGGAGACTCGACGTGGGCGGCAAACTTCTAACCAACTACCTGACGCGCCTGCTTTCGCTCCGCCACTACGACATGCGCAATGAGACGTACATTGTCAACGAGATGAAGGAATCCGCGTGCTATGTCTCGTTAGACTTTAAAGGAGACCTAGAGCGCAGCTGGAAAGGTACACGCGGCGAGCGGCGAGCCGATTATATTAGCGGCGGGGGCATCGCAAGAGATTACGTGCTCCCGGACTTCCACACGCGCTCCAAAGGCATCGTTCGGGACTTCGACCCGGCTCAAGCCTCCACAGCTCGCAAACTAGCCGCCGCGGGCGCTAGCGAGGACGTGCTGACGCTGCGCAACGAGCGCTTCAGTGTCCCGGAACTTCTCTTTCATCCTTCAGATATCGGAATCCGGCAACCCGGGATCGCGGACCTAGTCATGCAGTCGCTACATACGTTACCCGTAGGATTATGGCCGGGACTACTCTCTAACATCGTCGTAGTCGGCGGTAACGTGCTCTTCGATGGATTTGTCGAGCGCCTACAGAAGGAAATTGTGCAGCTCGCTCCCGACGAATGTTTTGTTCGTGTTGCGCGGCCTGTAGATCCGATTACGAGTACCTGGGCTGGCGGGGCAAATCTGGCAAAGCATGATCGTATTAATGCGCTTGCGGTCACGAAACAGGAGTATGAAGAGTTTGGCGCCGGGTGGGTTGCGCGGAAGTTTGCTGCTGGCTTGGAGTCGCCATGAGATCAAGAGAATGTGGCGTGACCACCTAGTTATCCTCTACGCTGATCGAGTTATAGGGGCAGCATCGAAGGTACGATTAGTCCAAAGGCGCTAACACTACATATTGCTATCTTCTTCAAGCAGGTAGCATTGCGTCTAAGGGGGCCCTGACGACCCTTTACCTCCATGATCTAGCGAAGACGTATAGTTCCCGACGCTGAAGTAAGCTCCAGCTACGAAGAGTCGGGCTTCTGCTCAATGCCGAAGTTGTCCTTCGACTGTGGAGAGGAGACTACACTATATTATCCTCTAAAACTTGCTCGATGCCGACTTGGTGAGGTGCTAGGCAGTCGCGTTTGGAGATATTCGGCAGTTCGACATGTAGTCGTAGCACGATGGTTCTAGACATGGGTATCAGTATGCGGTAAATGTCAACGCTCGATATTGCCGCTGCTGGATCCCTAGTCCACTCTAAATCTCCGTAAGATCGCAAAATCCCCCGTAGGTAATCTCGGGCGCTTCAATTGCTCTCAGTACCTGTACATATACTGGCTCAAGGTTAAAAAGGAGCGGGCCGGTCAGGACCAAGTGCAATGATGCTTTGCGACTGGTTTCGGCGAACTGTGAAGCCTACCCTACAACCTACCTAGTAGGCAGCCGACATAGGACCGTTCAATATAATCCCAATCGCCACCTGCTAAGTAAATAGATAATAAATAATACGAATTTCGCCATTCAACGGGTGTTACTAGTAACCTTGGAATAAGGGATAGCAGGGTGATTAAGGTTGGATGCTTATAAGGAATATAAATAAAATAAGACTTGGTTCCAAAGTATCTCGGGATCTCCTATAAATAGCTCTGAAAGTAGGACTTTGTGCTATTACATATAGGCCTTTTCGTCGCTCTTTTACGAAGGTCGTAGCTTTAGCTATAGATGATGAGTAGTCCTGGATTCATAGGACAAACCACACATCATAGAGTAGAAGTCTTAGTTCCAAGAACGCTTACAGAAGAAATAAAACTAAATTCGCTCATTTTAATTGAGTTGGGTATCATCACCTCGGCCCTCTCATGAAAGGGGCAACGAGGACAACTACAAAACTCCAATAGGCCCTCAAATTCCATGCCCTATCATGACCGACATCGCTAATTCACCCTCCACCAATCCAGACCAAGCCACAAGGAAAACAAGGAGTAGAGATGAACTAGAACGCCTTAGCCCGACCATGAAACATCAAAATAGACCCTAATCGATTCAAATTTCGCAAAATTTCAAGCGCAAAGAAGCCGCCATTAGATGTCGTTAACATTATCGTAATGAAGAATTTACGCTATTCGATAGACCGTTGTTAATACATCTCTCGAGAGCGGCGGCCACCTCGCCTTGAGCACCCTGTGAACAATTAGTTAGCTAACGTCAGGTAACCTGGTTTCTTCTAAGATGGAATGGCAATTCATACAATCGCACTATTTCAATTGTTAACTCAATTTATAAGAGCTTATATGGCATAAACTTACTAGAGTGAGCGTAGACCCTTCGTAGTGGATGATGCAGTAACCGCCGCCGCAGGCGTTGCACCGCTTCTGAGTATTGGCGATGCAATCAAGGCACTGGAACGCACGCGTTAGTATGCAGTTACCCTTCAACTAGACACAGACGCTTGAACGTACATTGTGCTCGCATTCCCAGCAGCTCCGACTGATCTTAGGCTTCTGGAATCAGTGTTAGCAGAGTTTCTTGCGTGTACTGCGCGACTGTCACTAAGCATGTCCATATTATGGGGGATCTCGCCGCATACAATTTCCAGGATGACCGAAAGCAGCCAACTGCAGTCCCGCCATCCCTACACGGGCCTGGGTCATGGTGGGGGGTTGTATTAAGGATAAGTGGCCGGTTTCCGCGAACGACTTCGAAAAAACCGAACCACTTAGGATGGATTCTTCCCTGTTAAAATATGAGGAAGCAACTAGGACAGTAACCCTTCCGTACCTTGACTATGATAGATGGCTCGGGAGCTGTCAGTTCATGGTCCGCTATGCTGTCAGCCTGGTTGACGGCGTGCACGTGCTGGGCATTGAGTTCCTGTCGGGTTGGTACCTGGTAGCAGGACTCGCACCACCACTGGTCGCAGCTGAAGCAGTACCGCTCGCGGATGCATTCTAGACACCTCGGAACGAACTTGTGGGTCTCTTTGCCCGTCTCGGATCCTGAGGTGGGTTTCGGACAAGTTGCGGCCTTGATGGTGGATGAGTGAAGTGGAACGGGGGCCAAAAGTGGCAACTCTTCCGCCGGGGAGTCTCCGTATACGGTAAAGCCCTCGGGGGCGGATCCGCAGGACGCACATCCGCCGAGGGCGAAGGTTGCGATGCCCCAAGGGCTCTCGCTAGGCGCTGTTCCGCCCGGTCGAGCTGGTATCTTTCCAAACGCGGCCGAGTTCTGGTGACGAGGTCCAGTACAGAGGACGGAGTCAAATCGGATCACCTCGCGACAATCCAGGAGTGTTTCGGCCCAGCCGTCGGCGATATGTTTCCCTATGACACGGCCCTTCTTGTGGTACCAATCATCACCTTCGCTCTCGATAGATTCCTTCAGTGCATTCTGAGACTTGTGGTTCCATCCAACGCTAATGTTAGCGCCTCCCCGACTTGGTGTGGGCTGTCCGGCCGGTAAGGACGATGCTAGCGTAGGTGCATCCCTCGCTCCAAACACATATAACCCCTTCAGCCGGGGCGTGTTGTCGGGGCGGGACGACCGACATGCGTAGCGAAGGCTCTGCATGAGTTTGCGCTCATTAAGGTTCTTAACGTCACGAATGGAGAGAACGCGCACACGCATGGTGGGGTCGACGAGGATATCATTGCAGAACTCGGCGGTGACGGACAGGCCATCAAGAACTAGGGTCTGGACATGATGTAAGATGTCGCGGCGGCGAATACTCTGGAAGATGCCACGCAGCGGACCCGAGTAGAAGTCGTCCTCGGTCAGGTTTTCGTCGACTTGGACGTTGCGCCAGATCTCGCCGCCATGGTCGATGGCGCCGTCGAGGTCGAATTGGGCGGTTTTAACTCGCGTTAGGTCGAGGTGTCGGAAGACGCCTGGGGTACGACGGAGCAGGAGGTCGCGGAAAGACGGCGAAGTTGCGGCAAGGTTAAGAAGGCTCGAGATGGGTAGGTAGGGGATAATCTGATGTGAGACGAGAGAGTTGGTAAGTAGGTTTAGGAGTGGATTGTCCTCGTTGCTATTGTTATAATAATTATGGTTGGAGTTTTGGTTGTGGTTGTGGTTGTGGTTGAGGTTGAGGTTTAGATTGAAGTGGAAGTTCGAATTCGGGGTCGTAACTCTATCGGAGATTACGGAGACGGAGCTGAAGAAGTCGCGCGTGTGCTGGTGTTGGACGATAACTCCCGATGCCATTACATGTAAAGAGTAATCAGACCAGCTGTTGGATACGAAAAAAAGATTAAGAGAGAAAGACGACGCGACGCGATGTGATGCGATGATGCGATGACGAGCTACCTATAAATACTACCTAAGTAGTAGAGGTATAGAGTTAAGAAGGTCAATAAGGGACCTAAAATATAGGCTGGTAAGACAAGGTTAGAGGCTTGCAGACAACATTTGAACTGTTACAATAGCTTCAAGTTTAAAAGAGAGGTGGAGTCTGGGGTACCTAGTAGATATATGTAGAATATGCGAAACCTCTCCCCTTTTTGTGTACAGTATACCTCAAGTGCCCAGATGCCCAGGTGCGGGTATGTAGGTACATATAACACTATGTACATACATGTATGTAATAATCAAGAAGTGTACGACTTACCAAGATTGTATGCAGTCAGCCGAAGCCGAGTAAGACTAATAATGGCTGGGTTCAAGCTCGAAAACACAAGACAAAAATGTCTCAAATCTTCCTGCTTGCTTGCTTGTTTGCTTGCTACAAGCTAAGACAAGACAAGAGTTGATATGTCTGAGACTCTGAGTTGACAACAAGTTGGCTAGAGGGGTTGACTAAAGAAACAAGCGCAGGAACAGAAACGGAGCTACCCTAATATACTACTTATTGCTTGGGTACTATACTACTATGAGCTTAGAAATACATACATAATAATACGGAGGGGCTAAGCCGAGACCAGAGATGGTGAGGTGTTTTCTACCTACATACCCTCATCTCTATCGTCAAAAGGCTACGTGACTAAATAGTTGGGCATATCAAGACATTGGCGGAGGCTTCTTATTCATTAAGATCGCTGCACTATTGCGTATCGTTTGGGGGACGATGGCAATAGTCATACAGTTTGCCTCTCCTTGGCAGGTTGATCCGACAGCGTCGCATCGCGTCTCTAGCCAGTCCCCAGCTATGCAAGTTTAATAAACCGCAACTGGACTGTAACTGGACCACTTGAATTTGGTGCACCACATTGGCATATTTGCGCGCCCGGGGAATCGTGAGATGGCTCAACTCTGGAATCTAGACTGACGACAGCTGCAGCTTAGGTAGTAGTAGGTAGTAGTAGGTAGCACTCTGGGATCACAGAGGGATCACTCTGGGATTTGCACCCACTCCAGCTCGTCTTGTCTGGTCCCTTATTTGGTTACTCGTCTAGTCCCCATAAAAGCCGTTTGCCTCCCTCATGCTCATGCCTCATCGATGCGGGGATAGATCATAGCGTTGCGTCGTTGTTACACGCTATTCAGGACTCGATAGGGTATGTGACCGTATGTCCTACCAACCTATTTAAACTATTTAAAAATACCTCCTTGTCTTGAATGGGATCGTCATCTCAACCATCTCACCATCTTGCTTGGCTCTTGCTTGGCCCCCTAGATTCAAAAACGTATCCGTCTTGGAACTTCTTGGCTAGTGTAGAAACGCAATATACAGTTTTAGCCGTTGCTGGACAACTCTCAACCCTTTTTTTACAACATCTTGTCTTGTGGTCACCCCGCGAAGCATCATAGGAAGAAAATATAATATGGTGTTGCGATACGCGTACACAGTAGCCTTGGCTTTGCTTTGTTTCTTAATAGGGTGAGATCATTGGTACTGGTCCACTCTAGTAGAGGGTCTCGTGGTTGTAGCGAAGGTGATATCCATAATAAGCGGGCGAAGTGGGTTGGTGGCTAGCTGGCTGGTTCTATCAGTGCTGTATATAGCTCAGTCATAATAGGTATTTTTATTCAGTATAAGTCAATAGTAAGAACAAGCCAGCTAACATTATTGAATAGATGTAATATACATGTAACGCTTTGACATAATATACGGAATAACTGAAGTTAGTCTTATTACTTATTGTTATGCTCAAGAAATGAGTTCGTATCAGCACATTACTGGTCTCTCTGTCTCTTAAAATAGTAGGGAATAATTAATATAGGAGAATTTTGAGAGCGCTGAGCCTGAACATCGGCAAGCGGCGGAGATACCGATAAGTGTCTTTTTATTAGTAGCCCGCTGGAGCTCCCGGGATGGTATCGGCAATCTACGAAGATACCCCCGATATACTTGCTTAGCGGACAAAATACAAAGCACGGTGCGGGGTAATCGAGGGTCGAGTCGAGTATTTTGTAAGTACTGGTCTAATCTTAGGGCAAGAAGCTGCGTCATGGAACGCTACGGAAATGGCTGACTGATTTTCGTCATTTCAAATCTCAACTTGGAAATCTTCAATCTCTTCTTCTACACAGTATAACATGATGATATTCACCCCACAACTTCATTTCGAGTCGAGTCACTGTCCTTGTATGTCGTCTGACCCAGTTCTCTCTCTTCCGTCTTTCTTTCTCAGGGATGCCTCTCGTCGCCTATAAACTACCTTCTCCCAATACGTGTATAATATCAAAAGTCAACGATCCAGCCTGATCATACTGTAATATTATTGTGCAACTTTTCCTCAAGCTTGCCATTCCAATCCACTCGATATGGACGACCAACCTTCTATCAAGTGGTTAGCCACCTTAAATGTTGCTTCACCGACCACATCCTTTTCCAAGGACTTGACTGGTGACAAGATTATTCTACCACAGTCCGCCCTCGAGCAGTTGCTTGCTGCCTCAACCTCTTCCACGTCCTCGATCCCGGCCTCGGCCTCGAACCCCTTACGCTATTCATACGCCTCCACATCCGCTCGAGCTCCGTATGCTTTCGATGGCGACCCATACCAACAACTTCCGAGTCCCTTAATGTTTCGACTCGTTAATCCCTCCAATGGAAATGCTGTCTATGCCGGTATCCGGGAGTTCTCGGCGCAAGAAGGCGAGGTATTGCTGAGCTCATATTTGGTAGAAGCCTTAGGTATCGGACCAACCAGACCTATATCGGATGAAAGTTCCGGCGTCCGTGGTGATGAGACCGCAGTGCCCCAAATAACAGTACATGCGAAGCATTTGCCAAAAGGAACTTACGTTCGATTACGACCACTCGAAGCTGGATACGATCCCGAGGACTGGAAATCTTTGCTTGAGAGACAATTACGTGAGAGCTTCACAACCCTAACGAATGGTGCCATCTTATCCGTATCCGGAGTCAAGGGCGAAGTGTTTCGGCTTCTCATTGATGGATTTCGGCCCGAAGGAGATGGCATTTGTGTGGTAAATACCGACCTCGAAGTTGATATCGAGGCCTTAGATGAGGCACAGGCGAGAGAGACGATGAGACAAATCATAGCTAAACAGCAAAGAGCGCCGGGAACGGCCGGTGGCAGCTCGGTCGGTCAGGAACTCAATATTTGGAAGGCCATCGACGGTCAAGTTCTTCCGGGGGATTATGTAGATTACGAGCTCCCTTCCTGGGCTCGGTCGAGAATACTCGAAATTGAGATTAGCGAGCTGCAAGACGAGTACGGCGTAGACCTGTTCGTAAGCCCCAAGTCTTCGCGGCAAAGGGCGCAACCTCGCGAATCAGAGTATGTCTTTGGTGCCTTCAACTATTCTCAAGATGGTTGCAAACGTATATCAATCCCGCCCACCAATGTCGAGCTCGAAAATGCCGAGAGCTTGTTAATCTCTATCTACGGATATTCTCCCGAGTCAGCAGCTAAGCTAGCGGACACTTCCCCTCGCCCGTTTCGATTACGGGTGAAGAACAATGCAATGACAGGAGAAACGGCCGCAGCAGCGAATTCAGCAAGCACAGACACAGAAGATCGATCACCTGACGAAGAGCAATGCAAGAATTGTTTCCAGTGGGTTCCGAAGCGTACCATTATCTTACACGAGAACTTCTGTCTCCGCAACAATGTGGCATGCCCTCAATGTCGGAATGTCTTCCAGAAGTCGTCGGAAGAATGGGAGAACCATTGGCACTGTCCTCACGATGAGGCATATGGTTCGTCGGCAATCACGAAAGCGAAGCATGACGATATCTATCATACCGACCGACAATGTCCATCCTGTCCGTTTACGACCAACTCTATCCCAGACCTCGCCCGCCACCGCACCACCCTCTGTCCCGGCAAGATCATTCTGTGTCAGTTTTGCCATCTTGAGGTTTGCCAAGAAGGCGACCCATTCAACCCTTCAGCCGAGATGCTACATACGGGCCTTACGGAGCATGAGCTTGTCGACGGAGCGAGGACAACGGACTGCCATCTATGCTCTAAGATCATTCGGCTGCGCGATATGTCAGCTCATTTGAAGTACCACGAGCTGGAGAAAGCGCACCGACCAAAACCTTCCATCTGTCGAAATGCGAACTGCGGGCGAACTCAGCATGGTGTTGGCAAGAATGGTGCCGTTAATGCCGGCACTCGGATGGGCCAGGGTCCGGGCAACGACATTGGTTTATGCTCACTATGCTTTTCGCCGCTTTATGTGAGCTTGTACGATCCCGAGGGCAAGGCTCTGAAGCGACGTATCGAACGTCGGTACCTAACACAGATGATGCAGGGTTGCGGGAAGAGATGGTGTGCCAACGAGTGGTGTAAGACAGGTCGTGCTAACTCAAAATTGGAGTCTAAACCGTCGACCGCGCAGCTCGTGCTCCCCCAGATTAAGCCTCTCATGGACTCTGTCCGTGATACACAGGCACCGATGTACTTCTGCGTCGACGAGGCGAACCAGCGTAGAAGGAAGCTTGCGGAAATGTTAGCAGCTGAAGGCGACTTTGATCTGGAATGGTGCATTGCGGCATGCGAAGCCGAAGGTGCTGACCTCGACATGGCAAGGGGTTGGCTCATTAATTGGGCTCCGTCTAGGGAATGAACTAGTTTTTACGATTGATGGATAGCATTTGACAGGCATATGGCATTTGCGGCACGGAGCATGCGACATGGGAGCATAGACGGCGTTGGTAGAACGGTTGACATAATGATACCCATACGCAAAGCAAAATAGAACGAATGGATTTTTAAAGGAGTGTGTATTATTTCTCTCGACGCGGCTTGGTCAATCTGCTGCCAGATACGACAAGCTTCGTATATCAAAACAAGCATCACCCCCAGTATATATGTCTCCTTCCCCACTCTGTTCCTACACTCCACCCCCCTCTCCCTTTCATCTAGTCCTCCTCGTCGTGGCCATGGGTGTCATGCCGGGTAATGATACATTTAGTGGCTCTGTAGATACGTGTAAGTTCGGGGGACGGAAGAGAAGACGGAGCTAGCTAGCTATCTAGTGATAACTTACGCAGCAAGAGCAGGAGTTGCTGTGATAGTTCAATGTTAGCCTTCAAAGCTTCCGATACATCCTCAACAGAGTTGAGTCAAGATGAAGGCTTACCAGTCAGCGCAAGAGCAGGTAGCGCATCCACAGGTAGCAGGTTCCATTTTGAATTGTTTGGTTTAAGCTGAAGCTTATATGTAGATTGTTGATTGTGTATGTGTGAAGTCTGGTTGTACGAGTGTGTTGATATCGAGCTAGCTTCTATGATGTATCAAAAGGAGGAGCTTGATGGCCTTAAATACTCGTTTAAGATGCAAGCAATGGAGCCCTTGAGGTAGCCCTCGCCCTCCCTCGATGACTTACAGCTATGCTATCTGTCTAGGTACAGCAACATGATTTGATAGTCGTGGGGGGGTAGTGTATGGGGGGTACGTAGTGTGGATGGGTGTGTTAGTGTGTTGGCGCTTTACGCGGCCTGCGCCGATTGCTATCACATGCTGACCGTCCATTCAGATCGTGATACCGAAGGTGATGCAAAGCTAGTGCGGGGGATACACAGCATCCTGAAGTCGTGCAACCCCAGCTTGTCTATCACAGTCGACAGGGATAGTTCACAGCTTCACTAACGCTGTTGAGCGCTTCTACTGGGTATAGTATACGTGTTTTTAGAGATTGAACATAATAAATAGCTTTACTTGGTATCTACGAAGAATATATAGCACCGACAGTTTTCCACGTTGAAATTCAACATCACAGCAGGTAATTCGAAGCTATACTCATCGGAGCATCTGTTAAGGATAGCTTCCAACTCCTTCGCCTCTCACCACCCACCCTTTACGATCCCTTCGTTAGCCGGCTTATACGCTAGTTCCAGTCCGCGCCGAATACTCGAACAGGATTTGCCACGCTGATGGTTGAAGGCGTGGGCGTTGTGGTCAGGTGCGGCAGCCGATAACTGCTGTTTGGTCGGACAGGTCCGAGTTCTGGCTACTTCTGGAGACCCACAGACTTGGCCTGCAGGAGATATACGCACATCTACACGTTCTCGGGGGGCCGGTTGCGCCCGCGGGTTTTCTGTCTATCAAGATGAGCACCCACGCTCGCTTGACTAATGGGAATCCCAGGTGTCGGTATCTAAACTAGTAGACATCCATAATATTGTCTCTATTATAATGCTTATCTGGGTACGTCGTAGTCGTACAGTGCCATGTGGAATAAGAAAACAGTCAAACCGGCGGAGCTACGAGGGTGACCTTGATACCGAACCGGGCTTGCTCCGAGCTTTCGGTTTTCTACTGTACATGAGACCCGGTGTCTCGGATTCAGGACACCCACATAAGCGAAAAGCTAAGATTGGTCGGGTGATACGTACGAAATCATAACTTCGCTAGCTTCAACGTGGATGTTAAGGTCCATATACGTATATGTATATACTATAAATACCGGTAGCGATGAAGTCTGAGACGAGATGACGGGTGGACCACGCCACAAGAGCCAGAACGGTATAGCTTGCGCCTATGTCGAGCTCCACGCGTCAAGGACTCTGGAAGCCTACTGCGTAGAGAAAGAGTGATCTCACACTTAGTAGTGTCTCAACTATATACCTACCTAGTAGGTAACTATACATATTATGACGGCAAATTCAAAGCTGAGACGAGTATACAAGTGACACATCCTATATTGTAATTCGATCCTTCTCGTCGAGTCTCTGCTTTCTAAAACTTAGCTAATGCCAACTCCAAGGTAACTAAGCAGCTAAGGTCAATAGGCAAAGTGGAGCGGAAGGAAGAAAAATATCAACATGCCACTTTCCAAGTACAGCATATCCCGCATCCGTGTGTAATAGATTAGTAGTAGAATGCATGGGTTACCTAGAGACGGCGTGCCGTTTGCTCTCTAATAGCAATCGACTGACAGGTAGGGTAGGTAGCTACCTTGTACCATGTAGTGAACGATGCGGGAGGCGGCAGCCTTGGCAGCAAGGGATAATCTAGATGCGTGCGCAGTAGCTGGGCACCTAGCTGCAAGGAGCCTCGGGATTTTATTCGCCTGGTAATAGGTCTCGCACGAGTACGTACATGTACATACTACATAGGGTACTGTAGACATGCAAGGGACTGCATGTAACATCGACATCGGCATGATTCCTGCGGTGCGCTACGATAGCCCCGTTTGCAATCCAACTAGGTAGCCTGCCGTGTGTCGTGTGGAGCTTCAGCTGGCTAATGGAACCAGCAGCAAAGAGCCGCGGCATGGTTTTCATGGTAAGCCTTGACATGAATACTTATTGTAGAATATCTAGGCTGAGGACAATACTTGAATTTAATATTAGGAGATCACGAATGAGAGCCTATGGCGTGAAAAGAGCAAGCAAACTATCTACAATAAATGATATGAGGCTTGGCACCTATTACTCTTATATTGCTATTGTTTTGTAAGGCGTCGGGGTTGGTCGCAAACTGCTAGTTATGCTGAGATGGATTTCGACTCGGTGGGTATAAGGAACTTCTTAGGCAGCAGGTATCAGAGATCAAGAATTCCAAGTTAACTATTCCGCCTCATTGGTTACCGGATAGTCATTATTGTAACTGCCGTAAGGGGATTTGTTCGCACGTGTACGACAGTAGATATGATGACCCGCGCAGCATGATTCTATCAGTACCAGCTATTCGGGTTTGAGCAGCAAGATGACGGATGGGTTGAAACAAAGCTTAACGGTGGATATCTCAGGAATACCTTTCTGGGCCAACCGACACGATTCTTCAGACATTTTCGTTAATGCTTGGCAGACCGTTATGGTTTGCCCTCATCTGCCGTAAGGGATATTCATTCTGCCCAGGTTAGCTCAGGCGATGGGAAACCGTCTTTTCTAGGTGTGTCCGGTCTCTTAATACCATGTTTTCGACCGCTATTCCACCTCGCTTAGGTATTTAGAGGGTTCTAGTTTGCCATTGCGGCTGTGGGATGTTACCTAAAGTTGTCTGATCCAATGCCATCTTGGAACGTCAGCACTCGCTTTCGGCATGCCACATCCAGCTGCTTGCTAAGGGGATAA
The DNA here is from genome assembly GCA_902825475.1 of Hypomontagnella monticulosa. Taxonomy (NCBI): domain Eukaryota; kingdom Fungi; phylum Ascomycota; class Sordariomycetes; order Xylariales; family Hypoxylaceae; genus Hypomontagnella; species Hypomontagnella monticulosa. The sequence continues at coordinate 3,266,090 of CADEBF010000009.1, forward strand.
ACCGGGCCGGTCGAAAGCGTTGTAAGCTATCAACAACTTGAGAAGACTCACATGGACTCCTAATTTGGTACGGCCGACTTTTTGCTTGATCTAGTGGTGCTCTAGCCTGCTTGAGTGTCTTTGAGAAGATCACAAGTCATCTTCTTCAAGGCTTTACCTTGATTGTAATGTACGCTATCTCTGATCAGGCTACTAATAATATGCTTACTCATGTATGTGGTTGAGCACTTGCAGTTGTAGATACGTTGATGTTGGCGATCGTCCCACCAATATTTTAGCAATACAATACCTTAAGTGAGTGGTAGACGCACGAGTGTCGACGCTTCCAGGTTTCGCGTCAGGAAATTGTCGACATGAACTACCAGGAGGTACCTAGTAGCTACTAGGTAACTTTTCGAATGTAATCTCTCCCCAGACCGACCTATCGGGAATACACTGTGTGACTTCGTTTCCTTCGTAGAGCCGTCGAGGTCTTTCACATCAAAGGGTGCGTTCGGGTCCCCCAAATCATCTTGACTAGGCTGGCGTAGGAACAACGTGTGGGGGGCCAATGTATCATTATGCAGATGTCAGGCAAGGTCTGGTGATGCCGTGGTACGGACGTATCCCGAAGATGTGTGTAGGAAACAGGAAAACGCCGGCTATAGGAAGCTAGAGATGCCTAGACTCGGAGTATTTGTCTCTTCTTGGCTCCCCGCGTATTGGGGATACGTAACATTGCCCTCGGGTCGTATTTTATCTTACATCGTTTTGTCGTGGGGCGTTCCGTGGATCGTGGATGACCAGTTGATATAATTGCTGACACCTAGGACCTGGATAGGGAGTATGCTCCTCCAACATCACGGGGAGATCTGTCGTTTCAACCTGGTTGGGGTTCTCTGTCTTAGAAAGTAGTCAGACGGATGAGGAAGTTGTCAGGGTTTAAGAGTCCATTGTGGCGGCCATCAAGGTTCTACATTTCACCCCCGGGAACCCGTAACCATGGCCAACAACCACGAATAGAATCGCTCTCGGTGGTCGTATTGTGGATCTCATCTTAAAGTAGATAAGGAATGACATTATGACTAGTACTGTATATGCAAGAAAAAGTACTGCACATATTTCTTATGTTGATATCTGTCAAATCAGGGCGTTGGTTAAGGCATCAAATGAGAGCTACACTCCCGAGCCTGCTCCCGTTCTCCACAGCCGTAGAAAATAACTCGTAATTCATGATGTCTTGAGTAAAGAAATACCCAATCATTTCGACACAACCCCCACAGACTAAGCATAGGATATAAGGGATGACAACCTCTGAAAACATAGCGATGCAGTCATCGGACCTATACAAGGTCAGTCCTAGCCCAGAATGTCCCTTGTCATCCCGTAAAGAGTGCCAACTATCGAGCCGTAATCGGCTATATCTGCGTCAGATTGCTTGTCGGTATCTCCGGGGGTGAAATAAGAAGCAACGATAGCATCTACGACACTAAATGCCGCAACATCCTGTCGAGTGGTATCGAGATCATCATACAGTCTCCTAGGGCCACTTCTCTTGAATCTATATGCTAATGTCATCCGAAAAACAAGGCCAGAGATCACGTAAGTCGGTTCATCAAGTCGTGGGGTATAACCAGTTGTCAAAGATGCGAAGATAGACCCGGCGACAGACGGCTTCTTGGATAACTCTACTAACCACAACGTCCATAGTATTAGCTGAGATATCCATAGCCACAACTAGCCTAACCGAAGAGTTACTCCTTTTATAGTAACGTATCTACGACTTCGCAAATACCTACCACCCACGTTGAAATACTTCTGACTGGATATCCTCGGGACCCATCCAACATTGCGGTAAAGGTCCATCACCTCTAGTACTATCGTGTTCCCTCAAAATACGCTTAAAACTAGGCCTAAGAACAACCTGGCACCCACGATTGCCCGTCGTACCCCAATAGACGGGCCGATTCGCCGACAACACCTTCCCGCTAACGAGCGTCTTCGAAACCGTGTGCGTAATTCGAGGTATACTGGTGAGCGCGGATGGTGTAGTTGCGGTAGAATGACGCTATAAAGAGGAAGTTTACCTGCTTCCAGTCCGTACCTTCAGTACGAGATATCGCGACTGGTCTGGATGCCGGCCTAGCTATATAGAGAGAAAATATTGACAAAGTCCGGCTATGGCGGCTATAGCATAACTAATCTCCACTACTAGTCTTTAAGGACCGCAACTGTCCCATCGAATACCGACGACCTACGTTATAGAACGATGATTTCCTTGTCAACATCCGATGCTAGCCCAACCTAGAAACGAGAAATGGCCCGTCCCTAGAGAGGGTAACAATATCCTCCGAAAACCTATCCACCGACTTGATGGCAGTTTGTATACCTATGGTGCATTAATCGAAAAAAAAGTTAGCTATTTAGATCATAGGCTTAGGGGACAATTCTTCTTCTCTAAAGCCTATAGGCAACGTTATCGTAGTATTGTCTCACCACCTGCCGGTCATAACGCATGCGACTATCCACAAGTCTATGTGTCGTATTAACAAGCTGTATTATCTAGTCGTATCTGGCGATTCTGGTCAATCCATAGACCATCAGCCAGAGAAGCATATTTACGGATGGTAGACATAAGACTTTCGCGGTGTCACTCACGTTTCGGCACAGAACCGATTTGTTTGTATAAATTTGCACACGACTCTTATAGTTTCCCTTGGTCCATAATTCTATTCTTCACAACAGCGTCGTGCATGTGTTTGAATACGAACGAGAAAGATTTGCGGAAGTTCTATCATTATACGTAATAGGGGGTATGTACTATGTATAACCGTCAAGCCGGACGTACGAAGATGTTCTAGGGGAAATCAACATATGTTTTAGGATAGGGCAGAACATAAACAGAGTATCAATACCTCTTATAACAAGGCGAACCAATAAATCTAGGTAGCGGCTGAATTGTAGCACGAAGAGCCCTAACTCTACCCGGGTAAGACTACGTAGCTATATACCCTAGGGGTCCTTTGCTCCTGGAACTCCTCCCTTGGGGGTGTCATATGACCGGTGGTAATTGTGATATGTGAAGAGCCCTCCTGACACCTCTAGTAGCGAACAAGGACAGACACGTTTCGGAACTATCGTAATCCATTCATCGCGTTGAAAGTCCAAGTAAGTCTTTCCTTATTTTGAAGGTTTGATACCTGTTAGATGTCAAAGGCTCGCTAAGTCTGATTGGTAGGAGGATACTTGATATAGAATGAAGACCCGGAGGTCCTCCAACATACTCGTGATATTATGGATGTTAGTTCCTTCTACTTCTCCTGCATATTTGCTTCTATATGGTGCCGGCGCGTACTTTCATCTATGGCACCGAAGAGCACATCCATTTGTTCGAGCGTCAAGTCTTTCGTCTCAGGGAGAAAGCACACTAAAAGCGCACCCGCGATATTACATGCTGCAAATATCTAAGGAAAGTTAATGTAATTTTCTGAACGAGGTCCCTAAGGGAATTGAATGGTAGGAAACTCACCATCCATGTCTTCCAGCCAATATTAAGTAACGCAATGGGCGTAATTTTTGACACAACGAAATTCCACAGCCATATGTTTGCCGCCCCTATTGCCATGCCATAGTCTCGAATGCGCAATGGGAAGATCTCGCCGATATAGATCCATTGTAGTGGCCCCCATGAGACAGAATATGCCGTGACAAATAAGTAGATGAGCGCCATCATCCCCTGTGCTGACGTTGAGCCCGCCTCATTGCCAGGAGCCGTAGGAGGGTTTGTTGCTAGGACTGCTCCGAGCGCGAACAAGAACACTCCCATACAGAAGCCGCCTCCAATTAGAAGAGTCTTCCGACGGAATAGATAGACTCCACTAGTTATGAATACAATGGTTGATATGAACTTGATGCAGCTGAAGATGCCAGATGCCATGAGCCCTGAATTTTGACCGGTATATCCTATCTGAGCAACTAGGAGTGTATTAAGACGTATTAGTATATACATGCATGTACGTTTCAAAGTCGATATTCTAGAGAATTGCGAGATTCCACGCTAAGGATAAGACCTATATGGAGAAAAGCTGAACTCATTTGCTTACTATACCAGTATTTAGGTGTTAGTTGCAGTGTTACGCGGAAAAGGGGGGGAGAAAGGGGGTACAATACCAAACAGTTGGTGCATAGTATAGGATGCTGTTATGTCCACACCACATGGCACAGATACCAATAGCGAGGGACCACAGAATGCGTATAAAGTTTCGGCGTTCGAAAATCTCACAAACTGTGCGACCCTTTGCGATACTAAGCTCTTCGTGAATTTGAGCACGGATCTCGGCCATCTCTTCAATAATTTCGTCTGAATCTGCAGTGGCCGATCGGAGATAAGAGAGACTCTTCACAGCATCTTCGTCGCGTGCCTGTCTAGCAAGCCATCGAGGCGACTCCGGTAAAAAGAATGAAGAAATTAATACCATAGCCGCTAGTATGATCTGGAGCGAGAGAGGGGTGCGCCATTGGGTCGATGTAGCTGGGAGATGCAGACTACACCCATACGTCGTCCAGTAGGCTTAATAATCGCCATATTCAGTTAAAATCCGCGCCAGAAAATAGAGGGTAATAACTTAAGTCGAAGGAATAGGGGCAATAGGGGTAATAGGGGCAAGGAAAAATATATCGATAGGGTTAAGAACTAACCAAGCATTCCGCCACTCACGAGGAACATTTCAAATAAGGACATCTAGAGGCCTTCAGATTTAGGACGGATTTATAATGGCCATTAGGAATTCCAAACCCACATTGACGCCCCGAAGTTCCTTCGGCGAACACTCCGCGACGAACACAGGCGCAACGTTGGAAATCACCCCAACTCCCAACCCGGCGATAACGCGCCCAGCATAAATCATTCCCAGGGCCGGTCCGGAGGCTACCACCTGCAGTATTCCTCCAAGCAAGAACAGGAAGCTAGCAACGGCAAGTAGGGACCTGCGTCCGACGAACCGGACCATAAGGGGAGGTATCAGGGCGCCGAAGAACGCGCCGGCGTTGAGTAGAGCGACAACATTTGAAGAAGCATTGGCGTATTCCGTTGCCGATGTGGCAAGATTGAACTCTTCTTTGAAACTGCCCAGCGCGACCACGCCACCCGCTATACCGGTGTCGAAGCCGAATAGTATCGAACCGATATTGACGATGGCTGCTACACCGATGGCTACCCGGTGTTTCTTGAGTAGCGTGGAAGGTGGCATGTTGAATATAAGATTTCATGTACGTTGTACGACGACATATGAAAGAATAGGCCGGTGAAAGTGTGTCAGCGGACCGAGCTGTTTAATACTTCACGTCGTATGACCCCTCGTGATGTTTCTGGAAGTTCTCTGGGACTATGATCTAGTTCTACCCACCAATAGATGCTACAGAGATCCGTATTACCAATAGTAAGGGCCAATAGTTGGTCGTCTAGCAATGGGTGATTGAAACCTAAGTATTACATTAGGTATCTCGGCATGCAGTCAGCATTCGAATACTACCCGGTCTAATCTAACGCCAAGCTGAAGGATACTAATTGACGTATAAACCTGAAGGTAGATTTCTACGATATGATGCTTGAAGGTATGTTGTCATGGATACTATATACCTAGTAGTATATAAGTTGTCACAAATCTGCGTATTCTTAAGCTGTTACCCGTTAAACCCTTTGCAATATGCGCATGTACCTACCCAATAATGACAGCTAAGGCCTCATCAAGGTATGTACTTTAAGTCTACTCTTATTACATAATCCTTCTTATATGGCTTTCCTCATATGATAGTAGAGTATTCGGTGATGACCTTTATATCTAGCCCTCATCTGCTGGGCCTTGCAACCATATTGTGAAGGTCTGATTCAGAGCCGCAATGGCTTTCAGATGAGTATCCCAAGTGGAAATTCCTGGTATATAGCCCTATGGATTGATTAAATTGAAAAGAGATCGTCTAGCTTGAAATCTGAGGTTGCGAAATTGGGCTGAGTTCTGCTACTTGTCAGTATACATGCGAGGGATCGGAGTCAAAGCACTCTAGATATCCTTAACTTTGAAAATCTATATAGCCTACCGTAGTAACATTTTCGTGCCGCTCAGCGCTGTTATCGTTGTTGTTGAACCGAATTTCCTTCGTGGATACTATTCACTAGACGAGTGCACCATCTAAACACATCACACCGCAGTGGCAAATAGCTGTCTGTTTGAGTTAAGACACATGTTGTTGAGACATGGAAGTGAATATGAATTAGAAGGGGGTCGGAATACATAATTGATCTCAAGCCAGGCGAGATACTACTGTGGGAGAGCATATTCTATGCAACCCATTATGCAGCATACCTACCTACATATGTAGGTAGGTACTGGATGTACATGTATGAAAGTAACGTTGAATGAGTTATTCAAATGTATAAATTGGGTGATACTCTACCATCACGTGATGATCCCAAGAATAAGCTGCGTACTCGGACAATTTAAGACACAATCCAATTCCTAATCCGTCCGTCGATAGTTGCGAGCGCTTCGCGACATCATCATTTACTACTAGGCATCGTGTGTTTGTAGAGCGAGCCATCTATCAGCGATCAGATAAAGATATAGGGGTCGAATAATATATTGATTCACCACCATGATAACAGAGAACGGATTGTAAGGATAGAAGCCCGAAGGGGTTGACCCGCTCACCGAAGTGAGACTCCTGACCCACCCACCCCGAAGGGCTAAGAATGCATACAGTACATGAGAAATAACGCCGTCGGGGCTTAGAGGCCAGCCGAGGGGATACATGAAGGTGAAAAAGAAATTAAGAAAACACAAAGAGCCAACCAACCAACCATCCAAAAAAAAAAAAGAAAAAAGCAAACAAACAAAATAACAAAACTTCCATAATCCATGTTCCACTCAACGACAATCTCCCCATAATCACCTCCACCTCTAACCCAATACCATAATGTGCATTAACCGGAGCAGCTGCGGTGTTCTTGACCAGAGAGTGTTGATGCTTGCGAGGGAAGCTAGGCAAGTCAACTTGTTGATTGCATTGACCGGGGCAGCTGCGGTGTTCTTGACAAAGAATGTGGTGCTTGCGTCGGAAGCTAGGCAAGCCAGGTTGTAGTGCATTGACCGGAGCAGCTGCGGTGTTCTTGGACGGGGGTGTGGCCCACCTTGCCTTGTACCCTACGGCAGCAGACAAGGCAGGCCACGGGATCGGTCCTAGAGTGGCCAAAGTTAGTCGGCGGACAATTGAGGAGAGGACGAAAGAAGGTTAGAGAAGAAGGTTAGGGAGGGAAAATGGGGAGCGGAAGGGAGATAGGACGGGATAGTACAAAGAAGGATTGACTTAGCTTTGGACTTCTGTTTGCGACGCTACCCTCCTCGCCGACGAGGCTCCCACGCCACTCAGTCCCACACTGCCCTTCCTCCGTGCCTTCTGACCCTTGCCGACCCCTGGATGGCCTTTGGATGACGACGAGCCCTGACTCGATCATAGATCTTGGTCATGACTGCTCGAGTGGCCTTGTGTCCTTTGACGAATGCCACGCGGATTCAAAATCGAACCTAGCTCTATATCGCTCGTAGAACTAGTTGGTTGACGATTTCGACTTGGTCCTCCACGGGCTGCGGAAGGCGCAGGCGGGTCGATGGCAACACCCGTCATCCGTGGCGCGGCCGAGTTCGTGTACTTCAGCCTGACGACCTCGGCGTACGGAAGGTCGCAGTCTTCGTAGGTTCCGTAACGAGATACACGTTCTGGCTGCCACCAAAAGAACGGCCACATCCACCAATGTTGACCGAAAACTTGGCGGAAGTTCTCTCTTGGGCCGAGCTGCATGAAGGTCAATCAACTGAGGTAGCAACGAATGAATGAGGAGCAATGCACTTACATGCCAGGGGTTACAGTTGAAGAACTCATATAGGCGAAGATAAAAGCCCGAATCATCCTGATATTTGAACGCAATGGTCCGCAAAGCCTCCTATGCGGAAAGGGATGTTAGCAACGAGGTATTGGGTCGGTGATGACTACCATAGCGATCGAGATAGCATCAGGTAACTTACACCACGTTCAGGCGTTAGGCTATTGTCCCACACCAGGCGTCTTAGGCCGTCGAATGTGTTCGCTAGAGCGACGAGGAGGACCAATATCGAGGCAGAAATGATCGAAGCGACGAAAGGGGCAGTCCATCTTGTACTGGGATGGCAGATAGCAGTCAACGACACGGCGAAGCTGTAGACGACGTCCAGGGGCAAGAAAACCAGTATGAAGCAGTACGGCTTCACAGTCCGAAGATACACCGATGACTGGATGTATGCGCAGTAGTGATCATACAGCGGCAAGCACCGATCCATCCTAGTGCAATGGTATACCCGGTCGGTGAGGTCGAACGTGCATCCGGACGGGCACCGGCGTGGTCGTCGACCTGGTTCATAGGCACAGCGGCCACCTAATGACGCGCTGGCCCACATGGAGTGGTCTGCCTGCATGATTCTCTTCGTAGAAGGGTCCTGATAAGAGGTCAGATATACTGATTACCATAACAGTGACGTGCAAAGAGGTACTTACTCCTGGGGGTGTCCATTTCCGATCTCGAATCCGACAGGTAATGAAGACATCCAACCAGGCGAGGAACCAATTGGCCTTGAGGGTTGCCGAAACGAGAATCATGCATATGCCAATATACCAGGTTGCCGGGTTGTTATCAACAAACCCGACTCCAGTGTCTTGGGGTGCCATGAGAGTGAGCCAGGCGAGGAGGTAGTCGTTAGCGTAGGTGGCGAGGAGGAGGAAGAGAACGAGCCATAGTGGCCCGAAGGCCAAGAACTTTTCCATGGCCCGAACGGCCGTCCCCAGGTTGGATTGAGAGGGCATTGTAACAGCGGAGTCAAGAAATAGGAGAGATGACTAGGGGGAAAGTATGAAGAGGGGAAGGAAGCTCGGAAAGTTGAATTGATTCGAGGCTGTGAGATGCCAAGAACCGGGACGTGTAGAGAGGTAGATGAGAAGGATGGGGAGCGTGATGTCAGGAGCGGGGCGTGAAGAATGTGAAATGTGAATGTGAGCGTGTGTCAGAGTGTGAATATCAGAGACTGATGATGGAAACGTGCGTGATAGTAACAGCGTTGATGAATCGAAAATCGATGACCAAAACTGTCGTTGAAGAAGAAAAGAAGAAGAAAAGAAGAAGAAGAAGAAGAGAAAAGATGGGAGAATCTGGGGGGCCGGGTTTTAAAAGTAAACAAAACAACTAGACCACTCTCAGCTACAGAGTATGAGTAGGCAGGAACAACTCATATGGCATGTTCAAATGATACATCAATGTATACTACTATATAGATTATCTAACTACATACATGTAGTAGAAACTGCATCCATGCATGTGTCGTATAATAACCATCAATTCAAATGTTTCCAAAAAAGGACTTTGCTAGTAATCACTTCACTATAAGATGGGTAGGCACGAGTAGAGGAGGGTTTACATACACACTTAGCAGCATGTATTCAGGAAGTGCGTACATAGTAGGTAAGAATAGGGAAGCACATATTCCATTTATCATACCAATTATACAAGTAAGTGCGCGTATTACGCAGAGAAGTAACTCCATATGTTCTGACTACGGTTACATCTACCCCTTTTACCCCTTTTTACACAACCGAACATCAGACGCCCCTTCCCCCTATTCTATAGCGCAAGAATAACAGGTCCAACTTGCACGTGGTATCCTTCTTGATATTTCTGAATTTAAATCCAGTTGGACAGTACGGCTTCCACATGGCGATTTAGGCTATCGGTCTAGTCATACCTACGAATACGTCGAACAGTTTGGCCTCAAGATGGTAGTCAGATGGAAAAGTAACCTTTGAAGATGGAAGGTGCATGGTATATATTAGCCGTGCTATACGCTTTCAATATCATTGCGTACGTATGTACTAGGTATCTAGGTACGCACCAAGCCCCCGGCAAACCCCCGGCAAAAAATACCATGTAAACCGCTATCCCTACTCCATTAGGGATTTGTCGTGATAAATTTCAACATGTGCCATCTTTCAAACGCTCCGTCATTACTTCCTTCCAATCGTATCACTTCAATTCTCTCAACCGCCTCCGCAGACTTTATTCTGCCACTTGATCGAGTCCTGCCGACTTTGCTCCCGTTCATTGCGGCAGGAGTCCTTTATGCAAAACTGCAGGTGTTCGTAGATCCACGCCTGGACCGGTATCCACCTCGAGCTACACCACTGGTGTACGGTAAGTTTCCTAACATCTCCTAGACTAGGCCACCCATTGCAGCAGTTGGATTCTATGCATGTTTGCTGAGTAATATGTTAGTACTTGCCAGGCGATATTTTGAAGGTGGCATATGGGTTGGACGGGTGTAAAGGACTTACGTAGCATTGCGGAAGGTCCCAGAAGGGGACGGGGTCGTCGCGATTGTATTTTGTTGATGTTTCTGCTAATGTAGTAGCTTCTACGAAAGGGAGGTTAAGATGTTCGGGGGTATCTATTTCCTCGTGGCGCGTGGTGTTGTGGTAAGAGGTGGCGTTTCTGGATACTTGCACGGGAACTCCGATGGTGCTGGCTGCCAGGACTAGCCCGGATAGTAAGATAGTGAAGGGCTTCATTATGAATTCTTGTTGATATAGGCCAGAAGATCGACCTTAAGCCGCAATATGATGTGATATGTTGTTCAAATGGTGACCTCGTCAGAAGATAAGTAGGTTGGGGGCCAGATCCGGGTCTCAGTGTGAGTTCTTGATGTGAATTGGCGTGGTTGCTAGCGTAGTATGAGTTGTTTGGACATAGAGGAGAGTCTGAGCAGTTATGAAGCTGGGTAGAAGACCTCTTATATAGGCGCTCTGCCAGTTTCCAGAGTCCAAGAAGATCCGTTGGAACGGCAACAATAACAACGCTACGACAAAGGTTAAAGATAAATATGGACTTTGACTCTGGTCCATCGCATGTATGTTGGCTAGGTAGTAACTAGCAAGACTTAGTTGAACTCCCACAGACTCGAATTAAAGCTAGAAGATCTTATTAAAGTGTCTACTTACTAGGTAACTATCTATGTATATATGCCTAATAGACACCTAGTTGTTGGATGAAATTGGGTCAACAACGAACTTTAAATATAGATGATGTTCATTCTCGACGTGCAAAAAGCCCCTGAAATCCTGGGCCATCATCTCAAGTTACATACCTACTAGGTAGATAGTAACACTCACAGACTCCACGAAACCCAGATTCAGCCACGAAGTTTATCTATGGATATCTCAGATGAGTAACGACAACGCTTCAAACTTTGATATCAACTCAAAAATGTACCTACATATATGTATCTCCTAGGTTTTTGTTATTGTTTACTACTACATAGTATGTACAGTCAATTGCATTCATGCTTGGAGATGTAGAAGTACATCCCGACGGAAACCGTGGCTAGCATCGGCTTGACCAAGCGATCTCATTGGGTATGAGGCAGCAAGTAAAATGCCTGCGTCACCCCGCGAAGTAAACCACTCTCTCTTTTCCAGTCGTACCTCACAACAATTGATGTATACAAAAGCTTATTCGCTCAATTGAGCAGCATGGGACAGCAAAGCTTGGATTCGATACCCGGGGAGATACAAAACCAAGTCATCTCAGAGCTCGGGGGGTTCGAGAAGCTTATGCTTCGCGCGGTTAGCAAGTATTTCCGCGCTATCATTCCCGTAACCGCCGAGTTGCTCCTCGAAGCGGAGAATAGCCACTTTTCCATCAGCAAGGCGCTATATGGGTGCTACGACTGCCTACGACTGCGGCCAGCCCACACATTTAGCGATAACTTGCGAAAGAAGAAAAGGCGAAGAAATGGAGACGCAACTACCACCAGATTCTGCATTGAATGTGGTTTGAGCGCGAAGGGAGGTCGTATGAGATACCAGCAAGGCCAATTCATCACCGTAAACGGAGTCCGGCATGTCGTCTGTGTGCAATGCAACGAATACGGCCGAGCCGCTCACCAGCCAATAGACGACCCTCTATTCAAGCTATATACTGCCACTTGGATGAAAATATGCGAGGCTTGTTGGGAGCCGATCCAGAGAGACATTGAGGAAACACAGGAGACCGAGTGGCAGAAAACGAGAGAGGCGCGAGGGGCCATACTGAGAGATAGGGGCTGGGTTGGAACCGATGACGAGTTATTGTCTATTTCGGACTCGATATTAAGCGAATACCGGTTCAACATGAATTGCATCTATGGAGTCTACGAGTAACCTGACCTTCTCGGGGTGGGGATTGGTAGACTGGTAGAAATTTGTAGAATTGGTACGTCTCGACTTTTTCAAATTGAAATATACACGGTTGAGCTCGAACTCGGCCAACCTCACATCTTTCTAAATCCATAGGCCGCTATAGCAACTCAGCGCCAACCAGAAACAGTATATTCAGACGCAGTGGCATAATATCCCATCATAATAGCCGCTAGCCTTTTGTTGTATACATCGGGCGTATTCCTCGATGGAAATGACTCTTGGGGAATAGGCTTCCCAGGGAATTCGCATAGCGGCTCCCACCCATCCTCGACACTCCACTCTAAGAATCGGTCGGGCGGCAATCTCGTATTTCTAACCAACTCGACATGATCCCAGTATACCTCTTTGCCGTTCTTCGTGAACGACCCGCGGAAGAAAAGTGGTATCTTGGTGCAATTCATACACTGCCGGATCCAAAACAGATCGCGACAGAACCAGCTCGATACCCAATCCAAATTCACAGGGTTCTCATCAAATACGCCCATCGTTGATTCGAAGCTATGGTACCAAGCATCAACGTCCCTACGCACGTTCAACACAACCTTGGCGTCGGGATACGCCGCAATCAGCTCGGGAGCGAAGAGAGCGGCTTGCAGATCTGTAGTAGCGACGCAGTGGCCAATGACAGGGTCGAAATCCACTGCGGTAAATTTGCTGTCTGGATACTCATATTTGCGCTTCACGAGGTAATACCACGCTTGCAATTAGAAGCGCGGCGGCACCACCGTGTCCCATCCGTGGTAGGTATGCACGAAGCCTAGCTTCACGAGGGCCACGCGTAGGGACTCGGTGCCTGACTGTGAGATTCCAACGCAGCTATAAGCATCAAGGTTAACGAAGTGTAGTGAATGGGTAGCTGGGCTGGGTGCACTTCTGCTGGGGCAACAGGCCGCCGTAGATTGCCTTCATTACTCGCTCCATCACCAAGGAATTGGCACCGGCGCACATGGTTTAACGATAACTTTACCTCTCGCAATTCCAATTCTATATAAAGGATACAATGTTACTATTATTTACACTTGGCTCAGAAGATTAGACATCGGATCCGCGGGACTTATCCAGATTGTTCATCAACCACCCTCTTATATAATATACCCCTAGCGAGGCTGCTGTCAACTTCAACATTACGGGCTAAGAATACGCGCGGTCTCCCATAGGTCCGGGCAATCTCGCATTCTTTCACCTGGATTAAGGATAGGTTTATCGCATGTTCTCTAGCATAGTGCTATTGCTAGGTAGCATAGCAGTGACAACTATGACCGTGTCTACGGCGCCGACTTAGGAAAAGATCCAAAACCCTTTACTCCTGGGAGTTTCCTGGTTCAATGTGCCAACTTAACGCGAATACCACCAACTCTATGCCGACCTAATTCGTCAGCTCTCCAGGTGTCTTCAAGACTCGGCCTTCTTCTCCGGAACTCCCTTCTTGGGTTCATTCTTGGAACCTGGCTCATTCTCATAATCCCCTCCTTGTTTCTCGTACTCCTTCGCGAGTTTGTTGGCCTTCAAAACTGATAGTTAGCTAGTCATCTCATTATTATATTTCGCAACTCAAACCTTCCACGCAGACCATTGTCCTTGCCCACCACCTGACTTGTTAGGTTCCTGTTTAATATCTAGGTACATATCGATCAGTATTTGAGGAGTATTCAGGGAACTTCAGAGTAAGGTACCTTCTTTTATTTCCTCGCGGAGCTCAGGATCAGTGGGTTTCCCCTTTGAAGAAGGCATTCTTTCTAGTCCGTCCGTGTTAACCGAGGATGTGGCGAAGCTCGATATTCTGTATAAAATTAAGACAGACGGGATAGATTGCGATAAGTCACAGTCTAGTTGACACTTATAATAATATATATTGCGTCTAGACGGTACTATGTATCTATGACGAGTCGATATGTAGTAGAAGGATACCCCTACTATGTAGTCTAGCACTTGAGATGACTCAGCTTCAATAAAGGGGCTGGGAATGTAACTAAACCCATTACATCATCAGTCAACGAATGGGCTCTAAGAACTGTCTGAAAATGAAACATTGAATGGAATGTCCATATCCATCGTGGCAGACTCATCTTGGCATCCTAATCATCCCTAATGACCCAAAGACAGATCTTAAAGGGGGGCAACGAGGGACGACAGAAGGAAATTGATCAATCGTACGAGGATCATACAGACTCCCTAATATCACAAGTCGCAATACTTGCATGCATGTACGTAAGTAGCACTACCTATCTACTAAGAGCATATATATAGCCCTATGCACGCAATTCCTCCGTAACTCATGCAAGGCTCGGTCCGCTCCCGTGGCCGAGGTGGGCTTCGAGGTACGGATCGCGCCTCAATACGAAACCTAATATCACCATATCAATTGATACTACGTAGGTACATATACGAAGTCAACACGAGGTCGCTGCTTTTTGGACACCCAGGTAATACATAAGAAATCCGCTAGGTATAACCAATAAAGTTTCTGCAGCATCATGGTTCATTCCGAATAGTCTTGATAACATGCCAAGCAACGCCCGTCAACTTGCAAGAACATCATGATTGCGCATAAGCCCCTGCTTTACTACCTAGCCACAAATAGCGGTGTCTAAGAGACTATTAGATTCCGCTTTCCGTAGTACACTAGAAGTATTATACTTACTCATCGATGTCAACGGTTGGGGGATAATGCCGGCATTAGCCAGGTCTCTGAAGCTCCATTCTGGCGCCGATTCGGTCTTCCAAGTCCAGAAGATCCAACCGGCGGCCTTCTCGTAGGCCACCATTTGGGCATTGATGAAACGAGCAATATTGTCTCTCTCTGTCTCGCTCAACCTATCGGCAGAACCGGGAGACTTTCCATCGCAGGACCCGATATACGAAGACGATTTTCCGTTATAATTAAAGGTCCCATCGTAGCGCGCACCAACACCACGGCCGTTCAGCCATCTCGCACAGTCGGTTAAGGCTCCTGTAAACTCTCCGGAAATTGTCCACTTGTTACTGCTTGCCATTTGATTTCCGTAATCACAAACGCTACCTATATGCGCATCAACATTCATCTGCAGTTGCCCGTTGTCGAACACCTCGTAGTGATGGGTGTCCAGAAGGAGAGACGACGAAGCCGAAGCGGCACCCCAGTCATTCCAGCTCCCGATCCCGAGGAATGCATCGTGAAAGGCTATTGCAACATTTGAACCTTGCAAGTTTTTGACACCGTCCGACATGAACTGGCGAACTGTGTCCATGTTCAAGTTCGGACTCATGGGCTCATTGAGAAGCTCAATCGAGGCGACTGCTGGATGAGAGGCAAAGTCATCCCGGAGTTTGTTTAGGGCAGTTAGCGTCTGGGCTATCGTATCACCCTGAGTCCATTCGATGGCACCGCGTCTCCCCGAGTTATCCAGGCCATTCTGCGAACCAGGTGCTCCGTGAAGATCAATCATAACCTGTATCGTAGAAGATTGAGCTCTAGTGCCTCTAGATTCAGGGGAAGCAAAAGCGCACCTTCAAGTTGCTACTATTAGCCCAATCTAGGGCCTTCCGAAGATATTCATAGGCGCCATCGACATACGGGTCTCCAGACAATGGCGTCACTGACCAATAACCCACTGGTATCCTAACAAAGTTGAGGCCTTTGGAGGCAATCTCGCTCATGTCATTCGCGGTGATCCATGTACTCCAGTGCTGTTCGAGGCGTGCTCTTGCTTCGTCCGCACCTAGGGTCTTAGTAAGTGTATACTCATCTACGACCCCGTCAGGTGTTGCCTCGAAAATAGAGGGTGTAATCCATGGCTAGAAGAATATTAGCAGATCCTTTTTCCATATTTTCACCTGGTCTTCGGGCAGTTGTAAGGGTCAGCGGACCTCAAGCACAAGCCAACCACCTAAGTTGACACCCCTAATCTTTTCACCGCCAAACGAGAACTTCAATCCTCGCTTCATTGTATGTGTCGCACTCCGAGGAGCGGCGTTACCCAGGTGAGCAAGCCATACAGCCGCCGCCAGTATTGTACCCAAAACATTCGGCAAAGTCATCGTAGCGCCGGATCAATTCATCGATACGAAGCCTAATTTTACCTACCAAGTGAGCGGGTAGAGTATCGGATAGGGGCACACTTATACAATATCAATCCTAAGCGTTCAGTCGCCGCGCAGACAACCTATAGGATGAGTAACACCAGCACTCTATGATGCAGGATCACCGTCACTACATCACCATTTAGCTCACGAGGACGGTCGTATTCAAGTCTTATCGTCAACCTTGAAGCGTTCGTGGTGGCAGGAGATCCTTACGATGCATGGTGGCCATGCGGGGAAGTCGATCAGTCAAGCTCTTATAGGATAGGCATGACGTCGTTGGCTTTCTTTGTCTAGTCGATAATTCCCAGATTGTCGACCCAGCGGGTGATTCATCCTGGCATTGATTGAGTTATGCAGGCTTCAAAAGCAAAATTCTATCCTTGGCACGAATATGCCGTCGCTTGTTGTTCCGCAAGACACCCTTAATCTCAGCCCCCAACCACAAGTGGCTTGGCGGTAGATACAGACTCAGATTACAAAATAGGTACGATATTGGTTGCCATTTCCCTGTAGTAATAGCAAATTCCCGTTAGGCCATTTGGTATTTCCCAATGCGTCCTGTCTTGTCCAGCCCTCCATTGAAGCTATTCCATGATGGCCCCGACTTGCCATCATGCTAGACCTCGGCGGTTTTCTTGAAGCTAACCAACTCTACAGATTCTATGTTTTCGGCCGCAACCTCTTCCATTTCACCGAGATCGCCTCCCTATTCATTGTTTCACCAGGTTGATTTTGATTCCTCAAGGTAAACACCTTCGTACCATATAGCACACGCCCCACCCATCAGACAACCGCAACAGATGGGTGAATTAAACAATACATCGGGATTCATAAGCATATACATATACGTAGTTACTAGGAAGTATACATAGCTAAATCGTTAGTTATTTCCGTACCATAATCACGACCATTAGCCGCATACTCAGCTTCTTTTGACTTCTAAAGGGTGTCGCAATGGGGTTCTTATTTGAGAGTTGTGAAATGTAAGTCATAGCTTGAAGCTAATGCGTTCAAATTCCTTCAATGGTGTTCTCAAGCGTTCTGTCTAGCTTCCACCTAAACTCGTGTTGCCTTATAATACCCATCTCACACATTCAGGGGTATTGGATGTCGCATAAGACATATACTAATATGGGCCATAGGTTGACCATCAAGACTCAAATCCTATGCTTTTATGCCATACGGAGATACCCTCACCCAAGTAGGGGTCGTAGAGCTTTCCGCCGCCTTAGATACACCCAACCTTGTTACCTAAAGCTAGGTTCTAGATTAGTTACAGTAGTTCCAAGTAACCTACTCAAGAGCAAGGGAAGTTCGGATAGCCTCAGCTCGATTACGGACCATATCCGGCCTCCCACACGATTCAGTTCGGCCTACAGTGTCCAAGTGCTGATACGGCAAGTATTTCTTGAAACCGCAAATGAAGCCCTCGCCGCCTTCCCTCTCAACACCACTAGACAGTACGATGCCATGCCCCTCTTCAGTCATTTTCGAGAGAGCTCTCGTCACCTTCCCATAGTCTCCCAAGAACTGATGAGCCCGCGTGTCATTGCCTTGCGTCACACCGTGGCCTAACGTCACCGCCCACACGCCTCCAATTTCCAGTGCGTGCGCGTCTGGATTCCTATGAGGCTGTAAGAGTACGGAGTAAATGTAACCCGAGTGAAGTATTAGCTGTGGCTGTTCTAATAGGCACGCGTAATCGAAGGGGAACACCCAAGACCCCGTTACGCCACCTATCCGGATGGGGTGCCAGGGCGTGATCACAACACCGCCAACCCCGCACATAACAACATCACGAACAGCCGTTTTTAGGACTGAGACAACGCGCCTATTACCAAGTGGCGTGCGCACGCGCGAGCCACGCCGGAGCTTACGAACAGGGGCCTTGCGACCATCGGCTAGCGTGACCTTGCTAGAACCAGTAAAGCAGGGCCCGGAAGCTCGGTTGAATACTGCCATTCTTATGCGTGTCGTCGTGGCGACGGATGGGCAGGATTGCTTCGGCGGTGGGAGGGTGTCGAATGCTTTGTCGAGGGCATCGCGGCATTTGATGAAGAAGGGATTACGGTTGTACATTAAGGGTCCAGGATCCTTGAACGAGTTGCACCTATATATGAAATATGGGAGGTTAGCGATGATACGCTACGAGGGATATTGGGGATCCGGGTGATGGAATACTAGGATAACTCGTAGGGGAACTATACAATTGCTTTGCGTGCGCATTCCACAGGCTGAAGTAGTAGTGACAGCCCCATTGGCTGAAATACTCCTGTTTAGATAGTGCTAGACCTATCTGTCCAGAGGGTAAGTCGCCTACCAGGTCTGCCATCAGAGATTGGTTGAACTCATCATGATAGAGTCTAGCCGGTATAGTCTCTAATAGATGGCGGAATTCGGGTAGGTGGCGTTGTGGGTTGATGTCCCTACGCGTATCGTACTCCCCATCCGACTTGAGTGGGGAAAAGGAGGAAAGGAAATCGCATATCATCGATCTACTCTGGTGGTAGGCAACCTCGTTCTCAGAGAGATCGGGAATTTCCAACGCATTCCTATAGACAGGCACACGGAATTCTGCCGCCCTCATCTGCGAGAACATGAGGACTCCACGGATGTCGGCATCTCCCGGGACAATGCTAAACGTGGCTTTTTTGCCATTGGCGTCAATGTTTTCTAGGTAAATGTCTCGTGACTGGCCATATTGCAAGTTTCCAAGATTGATAGTAAGCTTTCTAACATTCGCTCCCTCTTGCTCTTGTCGGCTGATTGCCTTGCCGGCTGTTGTTTTGAGACGAGTAGCCTTCGGAGTAGTTAATTCAAGGATACATCTCGTAGCGTATGTCGTTTGAATATGTGCTACCGCGTGTACGAACACCGTACCCTAGGTATAGTTAGCCAAATCTATGGGGATAGGCGTGGTTTCCATACTATCATGCCGGCATCGGGGATGAAGGCGTAGTTGCCGCCGCCAATCTCCGCGATGGACTTCAACAGTCCTGACCGGATCTCGGAACTAAAACCGAATGTATGAAGCGTCGCCGGAAGGATTTCCCAGGTGCTGGTTATCTTAGGGACATAGCCCTGGGCGGGACACCTGTGATTCATATCAGCCATGTTTCTGGACCTAAGGAGGAGATCCAGTTAATACATATAGTTTGGCAGTCCATCTGTTAGTATCATAACCGCGGGCACACGCCCCGTGTTTTCTTCTCCATCGAAAAGACCGACCCCCTTTTGTATGCCATGCCAGAGATTTGTCACACTCTCGGGCTTCATCCGTTCAATATTCGAGTCAGTCAGCTTCTTGTTTTCAGGTGTCATCGGTATTAGCCGTTGGACGACCTGTTTATGGCTCCCGCCTCGTTAGCAGAAATACCACAGTCCACAAGCCATTGAAAACTTGCCAGGGCTTCTCTGCTGTATGTCACAATCCCGAGCCTATCGCCCTCGTCTAAAGTGCTGAGGATTGTACGTGCGGCGTGCTTGACCATGTCGAGGATGGACAGGCCAAAGTTTTCCGAACTCGGTTTTCCATCCTCTCCATCCACCTTCGCAGAAACCGGCACTTGCATACTTCCTGACACATCTATGACTAGCACGATATCGCAGGGGACGTGGTACATCCGATGATTCGGTCTTGCTGGCGGTTGTACGCGGACGATCACCCCATTGTGTCCTTGGACAGGATGTATGCTCAAATTTACATCCTCTGTATCTTCCCCTGGCGGATGAAGGGACAGATTCTGGATCCCGTTTATTGGCAAGGTCTCCTTCATTGGCAAGACGTATTCCTTTTTCTGGACCTGGAGTCTTGTTAGGTTATTGATGTCTTCTCGATTTCATCACTTACCATGTTGGCGGTAGTTAGAGGATCGTCCGATATGGGGTATCTACCTGTCGGGCCAAATATCCACAAGGAGCGATTCCACCAGTTTCCTTTGCTACGAGGCAACAATCACCCAGAAACGTGAGTTCAAAGGAAGCGCGATCAATAGATGATGTCGGAATGGATCACGGGAACCAAGCCATCGTCCGAACTATAAATGCAGCTTCTATTACCCCTTTCAAGGTTGTTTGCTCCCTTATAAAAAGGTAACTAATACTATAAGCCCTGGAGTGGAGATCCCAACGGCGTGGCATTGCTGAGCACTTGAGGCTACTAATCTCGGGATACCCTTTCCTCCACCTTCTTCATCGGTATGTAAGTAGTGAATGCGAATAAACCACTCATCGTGGAATTATTCCGTTCACCTAGCTATCCATTGTTTGCTCGTATCATTTGATCGCGAGTGATTAGCGCGCGTGGCTTATACCTGAACTATGGGTTATAGGTTGAACGTACTAGAATAGCGTCGTCTTGTCCTCTTTTTTTTTGGCCATGGTAGGCATCAGGATCCATCGATGAAACCATATCGCTGCACTTCAAAAATGTTTCAATCGCTGCAGGAATCCTACGTTTATCCCATTTCATACTCAATGGAGACCAGAAGGGCCTTTTTGAACTTCTAAAGCGGTGTATACACATATGGAATTTCCAAGTCATGAACATGGCGTCATCTTCTGAGATCCGACGTAGCCAAGAATTGTGGATAGTGTAGTTCCAAGCGACCGGTGCTTGGAGTTTGGTCCTTGGTCCTTGGAGAGGGGACCAAGCGTTGATTGCCACTAATAGCTTCCAAGGTTGTCGGTGAAGTGAAGTTGATAGGCTGGTATAGTGAGCTTCCCTGGGAATCAAGGATAAATATATGAAACCAAAACTTGATATTGATTCGTCGGACTAACCGATCTGCCTGGCAGGCGATTGGTGATGCCGACTGGTGGATGTACGTAGCAATAACTGTTCTGGGGCTCAAAATCCCCCTGTTTGAATGACGCTGTGCCACCTTAGATCCATATGTAGAAGCATCTGAAGCGCTTCCAGTCATTGGCTGAAATCTACTAGATCGTAAAATGTCCGCTGAGGCGCTGCAATGCGGGGACGGCGATGTGGGCTTGTGGGCTTCTTTTTACACTTTGGCAGCTCGCCAATCTCATGCCAATCCCGTTCGATCAGACCAAAGTGACACGTAGTATTGCCTCCTTTTCTCCCTTGCCTTAGAGACACGTATAAGAAGCAAGGCATGGCATACAATGCGCACCCGCTTATCGCGGTATCCGCCTAGGCGCTCGTTCGGGAGGCCTAGGAAACAATAACCTGTCCCCGGCATGTTATTTTCGGGGATACCATCAGGGAATCTCATCAAGTTGTATCACATGGAATCTTTCTTTTCTTTACCTTTTCCCCTTGAAAAAGCAAACCGCAATACGTACTGATGTGTAACGCAGAGATTAGACCGGATAAAACCTGCATTCGAGCGCGTTAATTCACAATGACCAAGACATACACTACCAAGTACAGGCTTTTATCATTGACTATTATATTATCGCGCGCCCTGATAGAACAATGGGAATCCTTGGTAAGGTAACTGTACATCGTAAGAAAGCGGGTATCAACATCCGGACCAACCCCGTCATAACGATGAGCCGTACAGAAGCCATGATGAGCGCCTTTGCTTTTTCACACCTCCATTACCATTACCGGCACTATCGCTAGGACGCCAAGCCAACCAAACTCAATAAATCGCGAATTCAACGAGACGGGATGTCTCCGACGTTCCATAGCGTAGTAGCTGTCCGCGCCTGTGCGTGTTGACGCCCGCTCGACCCATTTCCGCGACTGCCGCGACTTCAGCAACGAGAGGAAAGCAGCTGTGCTCTGTTTATTAATTTCCTACTCTAGAGATAGTAACATGCAAACTCACTTGTCCTCTTCGCTAGGAGCTAGCCCGGCTCAATGGCAGTCGGAGCATTCCTTATGCTTGCACCAGGTGCAGTTGGTGTTGATGACGAAAATGCCGCCGCATTTGCAACAGTGAGCCGCGTACATGGTATATATACGGAGATAGCTAGTATATATGTAGGTAGTTTGTAGTGTTTCGGTATACTGGTGGTTGATAGTAGATGATGAGATGGTATAAGATGAGGAACAAATCTCTAAAAACCAGAATTTTGTCGAAGAAGCAGCGCGAATATTAAATATCAGCTCGAGAAGTCTGTGCGTGTGCCTGTTGGGGGCTGTCCGCGGGACGCCGGCCTTGATATAAACGCCACAAGGGCAGACGTGCCCGTCACAGTGGGAGCACCAAGGAAAAATATCGCAAACCAACCTTTCGATTTGACTCAGGTAGGTATATTCCGAAATGGCTTATGGTCGCAGGGTCCAGAGGACGAGACCTGCGCGAGTCGCACCACAGAAAGCTACCCCGCATGCGATTCCAATTCGTGGAAACGAATCATAGTTCGCGGGCGAGATGCAGTAAGACTTGTTAGGAAAGGCTGAGGGTCGGGGGCTGATCGTGAAGGATCACCGGGAGCGTGACCGGCGACTTCGTAGCCATGCAGCCATGTTCCACCCCACGTTTTTCGTCTCCCTCTCCCGGCGCCGGGGTTTCTACTGGTGCGTTCGATTTCCTTAGACTATCAGAACACATAATCGCGAGGGGGTGAAACTACATTGTCGTGCCCAGAAAGCGCCGCGCATAGGTGGCGATATTGGTGACGACCGTTGGACTGGACCCCTCATTGCTTATTGGTCGTGGTCATGCGGGAAAATTCGGGAGTTGAGGGAAGACGTTATGGTCATTTCCGGGCACGACAGGACCACAAACCTGCCTCGGTGTATATTTTATATGAGTCAAGGATATGGTAGACATATTACTAAGGGTCATCCTCATACCGTGGCAGCCGCATACGGGGGAATCAACTTCATCCGACTGTTTGTTCAATCCCGCGGATGCTCAACCCATGGAGTCGAAATGGTACGGAATGGCGCACTCTTCCGTACATATCCTTTTCTAACCGTGTCCGAGTCATACGGTTTCACTCCCTTTGGAAGCATAGTAGATGCCCTATTCACGACGCATATATTGTGAGTTTCCTTCGATCTCGATTTATCGATCGCTCGATCATAGGGTTGATTTGGTGGTTGCCTACGACTATCCAGAATTGAGATGACGTTGTGTGCTTCACGAAAGGCACCTCGCGGCTGATCTTCTCATGCATTACATAAGTACTTACCTACCTACCTATAGGACTATGATAGCGTGGTATTCATCGTCAGCTTTCGTTAGTACTCATGAATGTTGCATCCGCGACGCGACGCGTCAATGGCATATTGGCTAATGGACTTTGTTTGGTAGCATCGCTTGGCGTTCTCTTATACCTAGTCTACTTAGAGTGGCGATTCTGAACGATCTCGCTTGGATGCTTGTCTCTGCGTAATGTATCGGCTGGAGCTTTAAGTATTATTATTATTATCAACTATGCGGGATCGATTAGAATTTAAGCTGCTTACTTTCTACTCTCCTCGCTTAGTGATTAATTTGAGGAGAAACGTGGTAGCGTGTGAAGTTGCAAGACATCGCCGTCTCGAGGATTAAATATCCTGGTAGATAATCTTTCCTAGTTCAGTTGAATGCGGACCCCATCTCCCACGTGGAAAAAGCTTACCTCTAGCTTCATATAACCGTTACTATATAGTTACCTAGCACTAGACCTACATGTAGTTGGTAGTCAGATGGAAAGATGGCGATGGTGATTGTATGTAATAGCCGTCTCATCTAAGATGACATTGGTACTGCACCTCATGAGACATTCCCCAGGTTTCCAAAGTGTAGGTAATCCGATATAATACGTTTGGAAGATTGCTTGCGTATCATGGGCATGGAGCAACCAAGGACTTTCACTTCGCGGTTCTGTGTGACGATACTTAGTGCTTGTTATATCCACCCTAAGTTCAGTAAGTAACCCTGGAGGTGGTCTCGGAAGGTTAGGGCTGTTAATCCTCCCAGCTAGAATATTAATAATATGTACTATATCTCATCAGCACTCCCATTCCTGTTGGACGTCCTGTTGGTAGAATGGAGCACTTCCCTACTATCGTTGGTAACAGGCATCAGGCATATTGTTAACTGATGCTTCATTCACCATGGAGGACTTCCCCTCGGCATTTAGATAGGGGAGCGGCGGGCTCCGTAGAATAAATCCTGAAATTCTTCGTTGGACTCGGCTAGTATCCCGGTAGCCGCTCATATGTAATTATGGGAAATAGACTTTTTCACTGAAGGTCTATCATAGCAGTATCAAGTCGATACGACGGTGTCCGTCTTTGGGATTACATGTAGAATGTCTAGTGCGAATCCCATACACTGTCAGACTTTTGCTCAGAAAGTATGCATCATGTGCGCAGGAGTTCATGCATAGAGCCGCGCGTATGTCGTTAATATTGCTTTGCGTTTGCGCGTGTCGCTAACCAATTTTCTTTCGATTATGGAAATGAGAACCTTTGCGAAACAACCGTAGCTTACATGTATGTTCTGATAGTGTTTGAATATCGCTCGATACGGCCTTCGGCGCGTAGGTATCAACATAGCTAGCTTGATTCGGAACGAGTACCTACGTAGTGTAGGCGTTGACTTGCCTGCTAGAAATAGGAGTAAAATAGTGCTTGTAGACTGCCTGTCAAGACGTCCCATGTTGACTAATAGATGGCGAGGGGTTGAACGCGGTACGGTATGTATTAAAGTGTATCCACACGGGCAAGGGTTTACGATCAAGTAGGATCTCATATTTCGGAACATCAGATGGACCAGATTTCAACATGCACCTGTGGACGATGCCCAAGTGTCTGGAGAGGCTTGTGTTGGGGCTTAGATGACTGAGGTAGCGACGGCGCGAGAAGAGTAAGTGGGCTTCTCGCACTTGGCCCTAACAATCATCTTGGTTGTTTGATGGCTTTGAGCTTGACCGGAGCTACTTTTCATATACATACATGTAGTCTTGGCGTATGAAAGTGAGACAGAATTACACTAGAAAGAGTCCCGACCTAGGGATTAAGCCCCGTCCGGTTGACGGCCGATGTTCTCGAATATCGACTAGCGCAAAGTTGACAAGATAGCGCGATGAGCTCTCAGCGGGAATGCTAAAATGAAATGTGACAGGTACACGGGGGGGTACCTCAGGGGCGATGTTTCAACCATACGATACCTAATGCAAAACTCATTCTCGCTTTTCTTTGCGTCTGCCTTGATTTTTCCAACAAATAGATGGGTCTGTAGAACTAAGTCCTAATGATTTGGTTCCTACGTTTGTCCTAACGTATATACTAACCTACGGACGACAACCCAACGCATTTTCGACATGAAGAGGTAGATGGGGGGGTTGTTTTTCTAAAAAGGGGAAAAGTCGTGCCCAGATTTCGCCAACAAGACGACGTGGTGCGGATACTACCCACCTATTTCAGGGGTACGCCGTTCAGGGGCTAGAGCTCAAGGAGGCCAAGCGCCAGGCACAAGGACATGATTGGTCCGCGGAAACTTGGGTCAGTCCGTAGAAAAGGGACTTAGCGCGCACCGGCGCATCAATCACTCTGCTTGCAATGTCACGATGGGGTAAGTGATATAGCTGCAATAGTGCGAGTCGTGGAATTTCACTGTATAGCCATGTACCTCTCATGTTGCTGACAGCTGACGGGCTAGGCTGAGACGCAAATTCCTATCAGCCCCCTATCAGCCCCTAATTTCCATCCCGTTTGTGCCTCCTCTTATGCTTGTCGTCAATCAATTTCAAGCAGTTAATTCTTACCATGCCGTTGGTCCTGAGGGCGGCTAAGCATTAAATATTACATGTACATGTGCTTCGAGTTATTAGCGAATCTAATGCGGTTAGTTATTGTATCTTGTAAAACCTTAGCTAAAGGGAACCGCAGTCGTCATAGCAAGCTAGATGGATAGATGGCCACGAATCATGGCCCTGGAGACCTTTGAGGACAGGTTGAAAAGGGGCGTTGTAAACCGTAGAAGTCTTTTGGTAGGAGTCACATCTCTGGTCGAAACTGATTATGATAGGATATAGCAATAGGTGTGACGTTAGATGGAAGCTCGGTGATCTGATCTAATCTATTTGGCTGCATGAGATTTTCCCTACCATGTGTTTGAGCGACGAGCCTGTTGGCGGGGAGGGAGACGGGTGATGTGCCGTGGCTGCATGGGCTGGGTCGGTTATCCCCCGGACCGGCTTTAGTTGCATTCTTTTTTTGCCTCATTGCATCTATGGATACGTAGAAAATCCGCCCTTACCTGGGGCTCAGCCGGCCAGGATGAAAACAAGAGAGCCAGCTGGGCGGCGCCACAAGCAAGTAGCGTAAGAGTGAAACGACCGGCTCTTCAAAATAAGTCTTGGTAGGGAGAAACGGACTGCGCCAGTAAGGTAGACGGCCTAACAATATCGCTAAGGAGAGGCTGAGAGTCAAAGTTGCAGATGTATGTAGGTATGTAGATGTCCAGAGCTGAGATGTTCCCCAACTGTTGTGTGACCGCCTCAAAACGCCATCAATCTCGACTGGAGATGATCATCCATACATTTTGAGTATCGTATGTACTACCCCACGTTAAGTATCACCATCTACATGTACCTAGGTAGTCATACTGTACTCTGGCCAATGGAACGGTCGTCATCCGGGCCTTGGATCGTGAACATCTCCTACCCGGTGATCTGTCTTTACACTAGTTCAGGGATAACGAGGCATTGCGATCGTCGTACTCTGGAGAAGTAAATAGGATGAACTAGGTATTCGGAACGTATTTGACGATCTGTCCGTGTTAATATCTTACCCGCTTATGGTCTATGAAATTAGTCTGATAGGAGAACTAAGAACTTGACTGTTTCGATTTGGTTGCTTGCCTCGATATAAATGTACGGGATTAGGTTTAATGATATAATGTAAGATCATACTTACGTATGTATCAATATGTCTATATATCAGTGATGATACATGTAGAATTGACCTGCACGACTTCATATAAGATCGTCATGATACTTCTCACTAACTTCGAATTAGATACCAGGTATTATTAGTCCTGTAGCTTTGCTGCCATATTCAGGTTTGGATTGATATTTGATTATTTCTATTTTCATTTTACCGCGTAGTACTCCCTGCTATGCAATCATGCATTCGATGGGTTTTGCCAAGAAGAAAGTTTTAATCAATAGCGTCGTGTTTCCCGTGTGTGCATGTACAACGGACCTAGGTACGTACATATGTAGAATAAGCTCAGCGAATAATTATTGCGATATCGTACTTTGAGGTAATGATTTGTTGGCTTTCGAGGGACCCTGCTTCGTTTAATTTAAGCATACCATGTACAGTCCCTACCCAGTCTTCCCTATCAATTGATACGTATCCAGAAAGTTATAAACCGCGTCACATGCATTGATGGTAGGGGAATTCCTCGATCTTACATGTAGCGCTGGTAATTGAGATATTCCATGTGGACATGCTTGAGTACATGAAAGTATATCTAACATTTGAAGCAGTTACCAGAATATAAGTACCAGGTATGCATATTACAATCAATTGATATGAAATGTGCGGGTTTCTGGATATTCAGTAATTAGGTGGATATACAATTAATCAATTCCAACATCAATGATATCAATATGTCAACTGGTACATAGCACTTGAGTATCCAATCAATTGATTGATTGATGGGTGTTAGGTACTTGAGTAAGACTAACTCAATTCGGGAAAATCCTTAGAGACACGGAAGTGACAATGGAGAGACAGTGTAATTTCCTGACGGGCAGCACTGGTTGACAATACCTAATTGGACATCCATGGATGCATCCATGTGGTAGAAAATTTACGGTTTGCACTATCATTATATAGTATCAGTCCCTGCAGTCCCTGTACGGTGTATTGTACCTGCGCTACTATGTATGCAGGACCCTGTCTGCCCTGTATGCCCTGTACCGTTATGCAGGGGAGGAGGGGTTTCTCTTCCAGGATAAGCTCCATTTTTTGAATATGCTTGGCAGCAATTATCCTTGCTCATCGTCCTCATTTCCACCCATTCGGTTTTTCCCATTTTCGCCTTGACTCTCGACTCGTCCAAGTTCAAGTCCAACTTGTTTTGTCTCGTCTAATCAGGTCAAGTCAAATCAAGTCAGGCCAGGCCAGGCCAGTTCAGTACAGGTCCATGTCTGCTGGTCCGTGTTAAGTGATGAGTTTCTCTCTAGTCAAGTCACCCTCGTTTAGTTTAGTTACCACCAATCTCATCTCTTTTTTCTCCCTCCTCGCTTTCTCTCCTAGGTATTCGTTCTATCAGTCGATTCTCACCATAGTCATTCATTCGACCCTCGTCCGCCAAAGGCAACCTTTCGAACCGACGCACGAGAAGATTCCGATCGATTCGAGTACTTGGGATTAAGCCTATGGTTATCGAAGACAACTGGAATACATAGCGTACGGGACACATACGAGGGAAAACGGTATCAAAGTAAAAACAAAAAAGGAGACGTGCTTGCTGTTGTGATCCCGACCCTCTGGCATTCGACAATTCCACAAAGCGACAAAGCAGTCCTCGTACAAGACCTTGCAATCATTTCCCATTCCATTCCCAGCGTTTTGGATCTCGCAGGTTCAGCTGTCACAACATCGGATTCCCGCATTCATCTGCTTCCAGCCTACCTTGCAGGAACCATTGGTCTATTGTGCGACATCAACAAGTTCCCACTCTCTGTCACCAACCGTTGCGAATTACGATAGCCTACGCTGGAAAATCTTATAATCGAATCCATTTTTCGTTTCTCTTTCTCTGAGCTTGGGTGACTCAATTTGGCTCTTTTCGAGAAAGAGACGGGGTCGTCCCAATTCGGTTGTCTGATCGTCGGCTGGTCCATCTGCATATTCATGCGTAGATTTACCTCGCCTTAAGGACTGGCCAGGTTCCCCCCATCTATCTGTGAAACGCTCCCGACACGAGCCATCCCATCTCCAGGTACGCTGCTCCAATCGTCTTCTCAGAAACCTCTTCCAACCTTTTCTTTTCCGGGAATTGTTTCTGTGATTCCAGAAGCCGGGACAAGTTGGTGTATCTACCAATGAGAATACCACTCACCCGACATAACGTCCATTTGATATCCCTGAGCACGTCTGGGCCCGCGTTGCCGGTGTGACCCCCTTAACTTCGCCCTCCCACCTTTCCCCCCACACGACATCTTATAGTTATTGTCCTGCCTAGCAAGACTAACATCCATCTTTCGGGTTGTAGTCGGCAATCACCCTACACTCATTTAGTTCGTCTTTGCGTCTTTCGACATAATCCCAGGTCTCAATTCACTGCCAGCAGGAGGACACTTCTAATCTAACT
The DNA here is from genome assembly GCA_902825475.1 of Hypomontagnella monticulosa. Classification (NCBI taxonomy): domain Eukaryota; kingdom Fungi; phylum Ascomycota; class Sordariomycetes; order Xylariales; family Hypoxylaceae; genus Hypomontagnella; species Hypomontagnella monticulosa. The sequence continues at coordinate 3,295,687 of CADEBF010000009.1, forward strand.
AGAGTCAATCATTTTCGCCGGTACCCCTTCGTTGATAGTATGCAGAATTTTGAGGATACCTTAGTTATTCGTATCCTTACTTGATCCGGATTCGTTCTTTTTTAATCGGATCTACAACCGAACTTCCCAGTGACGTTTTCCTAACCATACACTCGAGACTCCACGCCAGCGCAATTCAGGATGAATCGCTTCAGGACAAAGAAGAAGGCCAAGGATGATATCTCGGCTCCTCGGCCTTCGCAGGATTCTGAGTCGTCTATGGCTTTCCGACCCTTTAGAAAAGGAAAGAAAATGCAGGAGCCCGAAAAAGTCGAGATTGATCTCTCGACAGCGCTACCATCTAATGATGAATTTCGTACGAGTTTGTTGATGACCGGCCTTTCGGCGAGGTTTTCAATGTTGCGGGAACAGGATGATCCAAACACCAAGATCGGCAAAGCCAGTGATGATAGTGTCTTGTTTCCCAAGAGACAGTCCAGATTGGACTACGGAGGATTTCGTGGCTTGGGCGACATCGCCGAAGTCGAGTCCATCAGAGCTGCCGCTCCTTTTGCCCGGAAAGATTCATACCATTCGGATGATGCCGACTCGCTGGCGGCCAGCAGCATCATCGGCCGTTCTAAACCAACCGAGGGCAATAATCTTTTTGGCGGGCGCCAGAAGATCTATAAAATCCCGGTTGGTACCAATTCGTCCAAGACCCTGGTGGGAGGAATGGGCGGTCGAGCTTTATACGATGACGACGTAGCGTTGTCAGCATTTCAGAAATGGAGGCAGGCAGAAAAGGAACGCAAATCATCTGAAGACGAATATGAGGATGATAAGAGGATATCAGTAGAGGTAGAGGCGGACACGCTTCGCGCGGATTCGCCAATTCTCAGTAACTACAATCAAAAGCGGGAGACATCGTCAACAATGTCTTCTGTACCATCGCTCGCAAGGAATTCCACTGCTGCAACGTCGATAACCTCCCAGCGCGCCCCTTCTCTGAAAGACTGGCAACCTTCGACGACCTCCACGCCTGCCATTGAGAGAAACGTGACTCGCACCAGGAGACTATATGAGTCTGGTCTTAATAACGATCTCCATGAGCAGCAGTCGTCAGCACTGTCTCGGATCGACACACTTACTCGGCAACGTACCTTCGGTACTCGAACGCCCGACCTGGCGCAGAATTCTCCGTCGCCTACGACCTTGGGATTTGCGGATCGATTCGGTAGCGAGCGAAAGATCATGGCGAAGTCTAGTGCGCCGAACCTGCGATCAATCAGCCCCCCTACTACCGCCTCCTCGGTTGGCACCCCGGACCTCGGTGTTCGCGTGCCGAGTGCGACGGAAATGCGATCAAATTTTGGTGGTGCGCCGCCCTTAAGTCCTCCCATCAGCGAGACGGAGGAGAATTCTATCCTTCCTATTCATCCTAACGACCGGGGGAAGGCTACTGCTCTCGGCGTATTCCAGAAACCCTCCCAGCCGTATGACGAATCAAGATATGCCCAGCGACAACTGCAAAGACATCAAGGACGAGAGACACCTACGCAGAGGTCCCGAGACGAACGCAATGTATCTTCTACGACCAATAGATCCAGCTCTTCGTCATCGGCCCATAGGAGGGAGCCAGAGTCTAGAGTTGAAACGCCTCCTAGGGCTACCGAGTCATCATCCATTGAGCCTTCCACGTCTTTCCTCGTTGATGCGAATGACTCCGATTGTTCGCCCGCGGTATCACCCAAGCCCATTCCGTCTCCCCAAGTTCTGTTGAGACGTCCATCAGACCGTGAGCATCCGGCTTTCCGCGACTCAAGTATACCGACCACCTTGTCGGCTGACTCGAAGATCAGCGACCAACCCTCCCCGATGGCCGATACGTCTCTTTCCCCGAATGCGAGAGGAACGTCGCCCGCCGATTCTCCTACCCTCGGTCCAGCTCCCGGTGCAGGCTTGAGCGGCATGGTACGACAGCATCTCCGAGGCGATAGCAATGCTTCCTCAATTTACGGTGCTATACCCCCGACCTCGGGTTTGGAGTCAAGGTTCCCTGCGGACTCGGACAATGCGGAAGCCTTCCAGGACCTCGCAAGCAACGCAAACCCGTGGGATGCTGGGCGCGACTGGACCCTGGATCTCGACGTGAATGAGCCTATGCTAGACGTCCAATCTCGATCCTCCAACGTTCCTGATGCTGAGGTCATGACGGATATGGGTCTTGGTACTCGAGACGGCCGAGATGAATTTGCCAGCCAGCTTGCCGATGGTGCACGCCGTGTGCGTGAACGATTGACGACCTACGTCGGGACGGACAGCCGCTCTACTTCACCCCACCGACCAAGCGATCTGGTAGACTCGTCGAGGGACGCACCACTCCCTAGGCAAGGTGGTCTAGGCCTTCTACGACCAAAAAGCAGCCGAGGATCATTGATCGACCGAGGACGAGACACATCGCAGACGAAGGCAATGAAGATGCTTGGAATAGGCGCCCCCAGTAATCCTTCTACGATGAGCCCGCCACGTGAGCCTTTAAAGGAGGGAGAGGGACGCGAGGCTCCGTCAGCCAAGTATGACGAGCCCGAGCAACAGACAAACGGCGCTGAAGAATCCCACGCAGGGCTTCGTGCGTTTAGACAAGCGAGACGCGAACTACAAAAGATGAAGGAGTTAGAGACGCAGGTTAGACACCAACAATCTCAGGATCCCGTGGACATGTCCGCACGATCAACGCCAACAAGGGAGCGCCCATCTGGACAACGATCACCCGAGCGAGAACGAAAACCACCTCCGATATTCTATCAGAGAAGGCCTAGTGAGGAGACAACGCTAGGGAGTCAGACCTACAGACCAGACGAATCGAGATCCGATCGCAACAGGAGCGGTTCAGATTCTAGCAACGACGGGCGATCCGCTAGCCGACAAGCACAGCCCACAAATAACTTATCTATCCGTGGTAACTTGCAAATTGGGCCGAATGGAACCGCACCACGTCCTCCAATGCGTTCTCCAGGTCTCCCAGGAACGGACATTAAGCGGTCTCCAATCATGCCTCCACAACCATACCCGGGATCTACTCAGGTCAAGCAAGCTAACTTCCCTAACGGTAATCTCCGTGTTCAGACATCTCGCTTTAATGAGTCTCATCAGCATTCGCCTATTTCTCCTATGCCTTCGCCATATAACCACGATCCTTCGACACCTGTTACGCTTCCTTCTTCGCCTCGACCGGCGCCTTCGCCAAATCGGGGCAACGACAACGGAGACTCTACCACTAACGAGACCGTGAGACGCAAAATCAGGACGAAGGATATATCGGAGCCCACTTTCGTGACATCGACTTCCCGTGTCCCAACTGTAGCCTTACCTGATGCCCCCAGAAATAGATCTCGCAGCAATAGCCGAACCGCGCCGCCTCTACCTCCTATCAATCCAAGGCGAAGACAAGACTTCTCGAGCACTCGAGCTGTCTTTGATAATCTTAGCCGACGCAACGGTAGCGGTATCGAAAACGAGGCGAGCGCGAGCACGCCCAACCTACCGTTTGGCAGGTCGGCTAGCGGTGTAGGTCTTGGGGAGAGGGGTGAAGAAAGACCCGATCGCAGAAGACTTCGTCCGATGGCATCCGATGCCTCCGGCTTCCAGTCGAGGGTCCCCAACGCCCTACCGATCAATGTTGGTCCTCCCGCTTCCAGACAGGTGGTGACCCAAGGAGAAAAGCGCCCTGGTATGGGACTACCTGGCGGTATGATCTAGCTAGCCAAGCTTGGGAGCGTTTTGCTCAACATTTGCTTTCAAAATCCTGTTTTAATTCCCATCCAAGACGGTTGCCCCTTCAGCTTTTACGAAATGTAATGAGATACCAATTTCACATTATTTCTTGTTCCTCACGAGGCCTGTCGGACGGTTTTATTGTATATCTTGTAAATTCTACACTTTCTGTCAGCACGACACATTTTCACATTTTCCTTCCTGGTAACACCGACCTCTGCGCATGTCGCTTGATCATCATCGGGCTGGCCTCGGAGTTGAAGCGGGGATCCGGAACTGACTTCTACTAAATTGGCAGGCAGGAAAGAGCAGCAACTAGGCACGGTTCAGACGCCAGCTAGCCAGCTGTGTTTGCTCGAGGTATCATCATCAATCATATCTGGGGGCATATGTACGGAGGGCTAAAAACACAAATGGCGTTACTATTTGCCAGCAACGGCAAGAAAAAGCTGCGGTGTCTAACTTACATAGACCGTAAATACAATGTGTGCCTCGAGGGCTGAATACTAAGGTTTCATTTGCGTTTCTGAAAACAGTACGGGACTGGGTGGAAACAAGAGTATGTAGCGTTGAATTTGCTGTAATGGAAATACCTTCTAGTCACTGGTCGTTCCAAGATAAAGGCAACAAGCCAAGTAATGTTCATTTGCCCCGCCAGATACTAAGTGCTGTTATTCAATATAGTCGGTATATCTCTAGATAGTCTATTCGACAGCAACCACACCATAAAGGCGATAGGGCGTTCTCTAGCCAGTAGTGACATCGGGCTAGGAGGTTCGTCTATGGAGAGTACCCCCATCCTACAGTAGAATCTACATTTGTAAGATGAAGAATCTTCGAGACATCAGTAAATCCGTCCTCTGTCGAATGTATCATGGTGTACTCTAAGATGGGACTGGTGGACTACATTCCTCCGCCTAAGCGGTCTAGAGGTTGCGATAGCGGCTAGGCCTTTTACTCCGAGTCGGAGGGACTAGCCTCCCGAGCTCTCCGGTCGTGGCTAGGATAGCTTAATTCATCCCTCCCGGGGTAAGGACTTTACGAAATGTATGCTACGTAGGTAGGTTTTTAGTTTCCGCCGGTGAGGATTGCGGCTCCTCGCGTGCCAGCGTAGTTGTTCACAAGTATCATGATCTGCATTATATTAGGTATTAGGATGATATCAAGCTGACTCGGAAGGAAGCAAGAATCCTGTTACTGCGCATTTGATGCTATCTCAAACTATAGATTGACTGCTAAGAAGGTGGCCAAAGACGTAAATGTTGTCATCACAAGACTCGTCGACTCTCTAGCTTGCGCCCACCTGTCGTATCACAGCGCCGACTACGTCCCGACACCCAAGTTCTCGGAAATATGAGACATAACACCGCGGGCCGAAAGGGTGTCTTGGTGAGCCCAACCAACACGGCCGTTTCACCATCTACGTCATGGCGCGAGTCATTGTCCGTCTTCCCCATGTCCGCCAAGTCCCAGGTTCGCGAATAGTGTCGGTGGACTTATGGACCGCCAGTGCAACTCAAGCGCCGTTTTAGGTATTGCCCGCACCGGACGATCGACGACGAGTGCCGAGATTCATGCGCGCCCACGTTAGACGATCACTTCTGGGTACGATGTGGTATCTAGGCGGGTAAACGCCAATATCCGGTTCGCTTCCCTTCCCTTCCGCACGATAGGACCTGGTCTCACCGCATTCCGCTAACTTAGTAGAACGGCAATAATGCAAGGTGCGTCCAACGGGGCACCGTCACAATGATACCATAGCTTGCCCTGCTAAGACTGATAAGGATGGTGGTTTGGGTTATATTCCGAAGCGATGGCCGCCTTGCTGCCCCAAATGCGCCAGCATGATCCTACTTCTTACGAGGGGCTTCTTAGCCTAGTGCTCGTCATTCATAAAGCAGACTCAGTCTTCCAATTGCGAAATACATCCGGGCATCTTCCGAAGCATCAGGTATCAGTAGTCAGCGATGGCAACGTTCGCAGTGTTCGGTGCCGTTGGGCTCCTCATATCGACAGCAAGTGCCCAGGCTTGCACCCCCCTCACGCCATCGGCGCAGCTTAAAATAAGTGACGGGTATACCGCGCAAGTCATCTTGAACGGATTGAAATATCCGCGCGACATCGTTTTTGATACCGCAGGGAATGCACTCGTGACCGAGCAAGGCGGAGCCGGCGTAAGAAGGGTTGTCCTAACCGAAAGCGATGGGAACGTCTGTGCAGCTTCCAGTAGCCAACTGATCGCCGACGCCTCGGTGAGTGGTCCGTGAATATGTGTATGAAAGCCAGAAACTTACACACCTCCATCAAGCTCAACCATGGTATTACTTTCAGCCATGACGGCAAGACTCTCTTCGTCTCCAATATGGCAGACGTACACGCATATCCGTATGATGCTGAGGCGGGGACCGTCGGTACGAAGAAGATCATAATTTCCGGTATGAGCAGTGGTGGCCACACGACGAGGACGCTCCTCGCTCCTGTCACCGCCCCGGACGTCCTTCTGGTCTCGCGTGGTTCCGATGGAAATATTGACAACTCAACGATTAATGAGGAAGCCGCAAAGAGCATTATCAAAGCCTTCAATATCCCCGAATTGCTTGCGGCAAGTACTGCTACAGACTTCGCTACGGGAGGCGAGATCCTGGGATGGGGTTTAAGAAACTCGGTTGGAGTCGGCGAGGACCCTTCCACCGGCGGTATCGTACGTCATGCTATGCCATGCTATCTCGTACACTTTTTATGTAGGACTGACATCTCTTGTGTAGTGGTCCGTTGAGAACTCTGCAGATAACATCGCACGCAGCGGAGTCGACCTACACAACAACAACCCCGCCGAGGAGCTGAACTATCACGGTGTGGCCAAGGACGCGGAAAATCCGCTCAAGGGGAAGAACTACGGTTACCCGGCCTGCTTTTCCGCTTGGGAGACTACGAACATCCCCGCGAATGCCGGCATTACCGTGGGCTCGCAATTCGGCGGTATCACAGGGACCCCGTACCAGCAAGTCACGACATTCAGCGACATGGCGGACGTGGATAACTTCTGTCGCACGGAGCGCCAGGGGGCGAGTCTGGTTTTCCCATCGCATACGGCACCTCTGGATGTGAAGTTTAAGGAGGATGGGAGCGCGGCGTATGTCGCGTTCCACGGAAGCTGGTTAGTTTTCTCTCTTATGTTCGAAAATACGCGCTTTCGAATGGCATTGACTTGGAACCATCCACTCTAGGAACCGAAGTCCAGCCGATGGATACCGGCTAGGCAAGATCGCCTTCGCGAATGGGCAACCCGCGGCCAACGTCAGCGACACTACGGCGGTAGAATACGTCTTGGAGAATGTAGATCCTACACAATGCCCGACGAATTGCTTCCGTCCCGTAGGCCTCGCCTTCGACAAGAAGGGGCGCCTGTTCATGACGAGCGACCAGACGGGCGAGCTATTCGTCATCACTGGCGCCTGACAGGCGGAAAACAGTGGCTGCAGCTGGAACCAGAGCTTGAGGGTTGAAAAGTTGTTCTTGCTTTCTGCCGTATGGGTGTTGATGACGCAGCTGGCGGGTATCCTCTTGTTCTCTGCGTAGTTCTGAAGTTGCGCCACTGTTATATAAGTAAATCAAACTGCTAGCCGTAATATTGGGACAATCCCTCTAGCTTAGGTCTACCGCCGCATCCGAATGTGCAGCAACGAAACGGTTCACTTCTCATAGAGTCATGAATTTCTTAGTAGATTAGTTGTGTTCCTATATGTGCATATATACCTATACACCTATCTCTTGAACTGCCTTGGCGTTAATATTGAGATTTAATGTCTATTGCTTCAGAGTTCCCATTTACGAAGGGTCACGGGTGCCTCCATATCTCATAAGTGTTGTTTCATCCCTTGCGTCTCAGCCTAATGACGTACATATCGTCAGCTTATGGGCTGATGATGGTTCTCGGTAAGTACATGTACCTATCTATCTTGGCAATGGGGGGCATCATGGATCTCCAGTGCTGCTGTCAGTACCGGAACTCGAGGTGTACATACGTATGAATATACTCATCGACGTTCGTTTCTATTGTGGATGGCCTGAGAAAGATAGATTTGGACCCAAATCCAGAAATATGAACGTCATTTCCTTTTATATTGGTACCAACGATTGTGACAGCGACTGCCGTCGTAGATCTGCCGACGCAGACAGCCCGATCTCTGTTTCTTACATGGCTTGGGGACACTGCATCATGTCTGCATACTTACCACTTCTATGTTCCTCTAAGGCGCAGGTAGGCTAATTAGTGCGTATGTATTTATAGAATCCTACCTGGGTATACTTATGCTTTCCAGAAAACTTCAAGCGAAACGGCTAGTAGATATTCGTTTAGTATAAATGGATAATATTAGCCTATCAATCCGCCGCGGGGCGAACCATGCGAGACTATTTACGAGTCGCTTTGGTGTTGAATATAATATCTTGAGCATGCGTCTGATAAGCTATTAGGATATTGTCGATCCAAATCGTTAGGTGTACATCCTTCAACCCCCAAGCACCTAAGGTACGAAAACCACCCTGCCATCCTTCCATGGGGCCTCTTTCCACACTTTCTCAATATCCTTCATCGGAAAAGCGTTGGCGGGGGCCAGCTTCCAAGAGGCCATGGCTGGGACTAGTGTGTGTAGCTCCCTTTGCAGTGACGAAATGCTCCAGGCCCCGGGTCCAGCACCACGGATGGTCAGGTCGAAGGACCTGAGGATGCTGGACGGGATGTTGGCGGTAGCCTGGGATAGACTACCAATTTGGACGTACTGCACTGGTTGTCTCGCTCTAGCTAGCGACGACAGTAGACCCACGGTAGCGTCACCGTAGACGTAGTCTAGGACGACATCGACATCGCGAATTTTGGAGAAGTCCGTTTCAGTCACGGGGTCTTGGAGCACAATGTAATCGTCTAGACCTTCGACGGCCTGTAGAGCCGCAGCATTCCGGGCGACTCCGATGACCTTGCCGGCCCCCAATGCCTTGGCCGAATGGACGGCGAGACGGCCGCTTGCGCTGGTTGCGCCGTTGATCACGACCTTGAAGTCTTTAGGTAAGTTGGTAGTGCGCTGAGTAATAGCCATCCAACTGCTCATGGCGGGATTGACGCTGGCGGCGAAAGCCACAGGGTCGACATTTCCAGGGACCGGGTAGACGATAGACTTGTCGAAGTTGGCGCGGTCGGCGAAGGTGCCGTCTTGCAAGGTGAAGCAGTAATACAGGTTGCCCGTAGCTTCGTCCTTGCCGACGCAGTCTACGCCTACGGTGTGGGGGAGCTCCCTCGCCGAGTAATGGGCTCCCGAGGCGCGCGAGCGGACGACTTGGTGCGCACCGGCAGCCAAGATGCGGAGCTGGACTTGGCTGTCTGATGGCGCAGGAGGATCCTCCACGGTGGTGTACCGGGGTCCTTCGGGCCAAGACTGAACCTGCGCAGCATGCATTCTGTTAGGCTTGGCTTGGCTTGGCTTTACTTAGCTTTCTTGTTTGCTGGTCTAGTCAAATGATGTTACAATTCCTGGTATCTTTTTTACCCGTGGAAATGAGGAGTGAAGTTATCGTGACCAGCTAGACTATGAAAGACTGATTCTTTCTCACTTTATGTACGATATCCGGCCACCTAGGCAGCTTCTGCAGCCACCGAAGCTAAGTCATTTTGTTACTAGTAGTGAGCTGCGTGACGTGTAGCACTACGTACGTGACCAACCCGTGGCTACAGTCACAATCCGAAAATGGTTATAAGATTATATCGGCCAGCCGAGACTTTTATGCTTCTAGACGCGAAAGGCATAAAGGATTCAAGCCACAGGGTGTCGGAAGAGATAGTCGTGGGTCAAAGCTGGTATTCGGCACCGCGGAGCAGGGGTAAGGAGGAGATATACTTACATATGTATGGATGTGAAACGCATTGTTGGTAGGTCGGTGGAAATGCGTTTTGCATGCGCTACAGCCTACAGGCAGAGAATAATCCTCCAAATGTTCGTTCCCTAGGACTTTTAAACTTACCTGCTAATTAAGAAATGAGTAATAAAGGAGGTGGGAGAAGTGAGAGAAGTGAGATAGGTGTCTAGCCGCTTACTATTTGGACCGGCCGTCTGCTTGGACCGATTGCTCGGTGTCTGCAGTTGGGGGCCGTGCAGGTTCCAGGCCATAGAATGGTCAAATCTTACGACATGAAACAGTTCTTGAATGCTTCGGAAATGCCTTACCACGCGAGCATCGGAAATCTGACCTTTTTATTTATTTTATTTTATTTTTTACTTATCTCCCTGTGACCAGTGTGGCCACTTTATACGACTTTATGCACTACGTGTGATTTGCTACGATCGGCATATACCATACTTACCTAGTACTATATGGCTGCATACCTACTATGTAAGCTTATGTCTGTAACATGGTTGGTCCGAGGTATGTGACCAAGAGTGACGTAGGAAATGCTACTCCAACAATTACTGCCTGGTGCGAGATATGGTACCTGAGAGAGAAAATCAAGGTATATGAGGTAGTATAGCATGATGAGGTGAGTCAAGGTAGTATATATAGATTAAGTAGAACACGACTCACATATACTAGTATACAGACATAGGATCGCAGCCTGCCCTGATGATAATAAGAACGGATGCTATAGCGGGCATCTGTTGCCTTTTTCAACTTATTAGCCCGAGCAATTCCAACCGCAGCCAACTAACCACCAAAGTGACCGAATCATGATTAGTTTCACCAGCCTCGAGATCTTCACCACTCCGCAATGGGGAAAGATAGAAAGGAACGCCCCGTCCGAGTTGGGGCGCACACCAAGCCCTACCAGGCTGCATGCAGTTTAGCTGAAAATCCTATACTATGTAAAAGTCACTTCTTTAGCAGAAAAGTCGGCATGGTCTCATCATAGTCCAGTCCGGAATAGGACAACTATCCCAAACCGTGTGTTCCTGTGCCGCAGTATTGCTGCCACACTGGAACCGAGGATTGAAATGGCGGCGTTTGAGAGCTTAGATCTGTTCCTCAGAATGTTATGAAGTCGTTATGGAGGCATGGAAGCTATGAATATGGAACGCAGGAGGTGATGGGACTTGGCGTGGCGAAACAAAACGTGGTGCAGGGGATAGGGGGAACCAAAATACATACATACCTACCTGCCTACATATGTAAAGAAGAAACATAGCCCCCAACCCACATGCACAGGTTGGGAATCCTACGAAGAAAAAAGCGAAGGTCGCAAGGTCGCTAGGTCGCCGCACCGGATCGTCTCGTCTCTACAGCCAAAGAGAGATCAGAGAAGAAATAATTAGAAAGAAGAGAATACAGGGGACGTCATATGCTTCTATTTTCCAACGTTACTCTGCAGCCCTGCCGCTGCTCTTCAAAGGCACTAGCTTCATGTCCGTCGTGCTACGCTACTTATGTACAAGATGACACTATACACCTTCATACGGCTGCATATCCTGCATATTCCTGTATATTACTATGTATTGACGTCTATAGGGATACGTAGGCTACATAGTGGGCTACATAACGGGTCTTATGCATGTACAATTCGGCTCAGACTGACTAATACCAATACACCAATACATCAATACTAATAATATAAGATGAACTACTGTTACGCTAGACCAGACAAGACAACATTGAGAACATGCCATAAGATAGTCGAAAAGAGGCGCAGCAACGCCTAAAATTCGTACTAAAACTTAGCAAACAGTCCCGACGGCCCCCTTTTATCTACAGAAGTGTCTGCCTACTGCACGACCCCTAGACACTGGGACATTGGACTGGAACTAGATTTGACTATCTAACTATCCAACTATCGAATAGGCCATCCTACCTGGGTAATTTGTCGCCTCTCCGCATTTTTTTCCTACGGAACCGATCCCAGATCTCTAGCAATACACCTGTACAACAAACCCAGCCGTACGCGTAACTTGTCTATCGCTATCGCTTCGCATCGCGACAACATCGAATTGAATAAGAACAAACAGATAAAGTACTAATCGAGTACAGTATATTATTACTCGAAGATAATAAAATAGAAGGGAACTCGGAAGGAAAGGAAAAACTCAAGTAAAAAAGGGGGCAAAACACTAGGAGGAAATAGAGGAAGAAAGGATACGATAAACCGAAACATTGAGACATCGAGACGAACTCGCGCCGCGGATAACACCGCGAAGAACCAAACAGCCAACAATTACACTCATTACCATCTAACAATGTCGGCTTCGATATCGCCTCGGAGCCGGAGCCCGCAGACGGCGTCCAGCAGTCGTACCTCTTCCTCCTCCGAACACACAGCTGTCCACATCGAACGGCCGATACATAGCTGTTGCCCGTGCGAAAAATGCGACATCGCTCACAACCAATCCCACACTTACATACACCCTCATCCCCATTCACATACACATACATTCATAAGCAGCAGCAGCAGCAATAGCAGTAGTAACGAAAGCAACGCGACGCGCTTCGACGTGCCCTTAATTGCGATTCCGCGGCTCTTAACCGCCATCTTGGGATTGGCAACGGTTATTCGAGTACACACAGCCATCGATGCGGGTTGGTGGCCGTGGGAACACAAAGTGTTATTTTCGCTATGCTGGGTGACGCTATTCTGGAACCTAGGCCACGCATTCTGCTCTATTATGGGCTACGCATACTGGCCGTCACCGCGGCGTACCGTCGGTCTGCCGCCTATCACACTCGCCATCAACGGTCGTACGATCGTGTCATTTGGCGGTCCGGATGAGGACGACGGCGCGCGGAGGCGCCGTACTAAGCGCATTCAATTCACTATTATTGATATGCTGCTTGCGGTCCCGACATTGGGATTCCTTATTTACTCGGCGCATATCATGTACCCCTGGTGGGGGTCTAGGTATGTCGGTCTCTGGCCGCCGACTATAGGCCTAATTGCTTCTCTTGTGTAAGTCTATTTTCTCGTCGCCTACTGCATAGGTACTAGGTGCCTTGTCATTTCTCTTCTCTAAATCTGGTCGCGCTAACAAGCAAACAAACAGCTCTTTTGAATTTCTCACTGCGTTCCTCCAACTCTTCCAATTCTTCGAGGCCAAGGTTGTCGGTGTGCAATTGACGATGCAGGACATATACGAGAAAGACGACCCCGTCGGCCGATTACAGTTATAAGTGGCCCGGGTGGGCTAACTAGCGAACGAGAAGCAAGTGAGATAGCGAGAGAGAAAGCGATTGGCATGTCATCTATTCTTTTTACATATGCAAGAGCAGAAGCAGTACAGAGAGCAAAGCGGAAGCAGAGCACAAGAACAACAAAAAATACCGTCGTTTTTTGTAATAAACACTTTTTGGGGGGGAAACGGCGCGGCGCGTTCGAAAGATACCAAAGAAAATCGGGTGGCATTGCGCGCATATATCAATCGTACCTACATAGTCAGCCGGCATGAAGCCATCATGATACCACAAGGAGATAGAAATACATTATCTCTCGTTTAGCAAATTCTATCTCCCACATGCCAATTTCTGACGGCTTAGGTGCTCGCTGCAATGAGGCCCGAGATAATCGCTCGGAACCCATCTATATCTAGACAAGAAGCGAAGACTCAGAAACGGTAGACGACCGTGTCTTTGATGGGAAAAGATGATTCGCTTATTCGCTAACGTTCTTTACCTTAGGGGCAACGCCGGCCTGGATACTCTCACCACATGTGGAGGTTTGTAGGTCCACCGAAGACTTGCCTACATGTACTAGCATTTATATAGCCTAATGCCACACCTGTATTTGGCAGGGCGAACTATGATGGCGCAAGCAAAGTTTCAACCCGTCCAAACCAACAGCTGTATATTTCCACAAGGCCAGTATCCCCTACGATATGGATTGATGCCGAAATATCATATTATAATGTCGGCATCTAACCATACGGTTCCCTCTCCTCGATACAGATACAGAACTTACGAGACCCCAATCTTGTTACGCCCGGCTCATCTGAACTAGCCTGGTCGGTTGGCTAAGAGAATCGCTAACGAAGCCCGACGCAAAACGTGTAGCATTGTGAGCTTTCCGTTTGTCATATTCCACAACTCCAACTAAACGAGCCACGGCTAGCATATAGCGTTGAAGGCGGGCTTTGAGGCTGATGGGGCGGAATAGGGTGGCGATGCAGGAGGTAGCCGGTGGGAAAGGGTAAATGCTATGCGATACTTATAAGCATATGAGAGCTAGCATACATACTGTAGTACCGGAGCTGAGCAGTAGCGCGGTTTATTAATACATGCTACATGTGCCTATTAATATATCTGCCTGATCTTATCTATTCCTCCATGAACAATGGATGGTCTACATGTACTAGTCTTCATTGAAAGGATACACAATCCATTCTCAGCTGAGGCATATTCGGGGCCTGGGTTGCAATTACATATAGGTACGAGTACATACGCTTGTGGGTGATAAATGGCGGCGTCGTATAGTAAAGCTAACCATACCAGACGACCCTTAAAGATGTCCCACCTACATGCGACCGCGCCCATACCCCGAAGCCGATAACCTATGATCAAAATGTCACGATTTAAGCACTCACAACGTTGTGTGGATGATGCTGATAAGCGATAAAATGTTCGATTAACGCCAGACCTTTTCTTGTAGTGTCATCCTCCTAATTGGTATCAACAACAGCAAATAGGTTAAGCAACAGGGCAAACCGATTATGAGGACTTTTGAAGAACATAATACTGAGTACCTAGGTAGGTAGGTGATAAAAATTTTAGGCGATCGTTCGGTTACGTAGTTATCGCTCAATATATTTCGGCTCATTATCTCACTAACAGAGACTAGATCTTGGAACGCAATACCCCTCTCTATTGAACGTACGTAGCCTATCTATATAATAATAAGTATTACCCGACTACCTATCCAGCCGTCGTAACCGATCGACCAAACCGTAGAGAACTACTGCTATGAGCAGTACTTCCTCGTCTAACCCCCCTCCCTATAGAGCGCCTTATATGCAGTTACAATATATATATGATTAAAAGAAAAACATGGGTGTCTAGCCTGTATGCATCAACGTTGGAAAGTAATGATATAGCATAAGTAATAGTGGAATTAGAAAATCGGAATATGTAACCGAGCCGTAGTGAATTTTATCGTTTGTCTTTTCTGTTTTTTTTTTCTTTTCCTTTCCGGGTTGATTTTACTCCTTCTTGGTCTTCTTCTCCTTCTTCTTACCCTTGGGCACGCGTGTGAGCCAGTATAGGAACAGCGCGCCAAAGACGTTGAAGATGATGTAAGCCCAGAGGATACCGAAGTTACGCCAGCGGTCACCTATAGTACGAATCATGTTAGTCATAAACATTTCTGTGTACCCAGGCCGCGTAATGCGGCTAATGGTGGCTTGAGCAAGCAAGGGATGGAAACTTACTGTAGTGCGCGTTCGCGTTGTCAAGATACACGTTTGTTTCCTTGATAGGGCAGTAACTGCAGGCCGAAGTAAGGTTTTGTGTGCCCTCCTCGAGGTAACCTCCAACAGCCTGGACATATGGATCTAGATATTGGAAGCATGTCTGTCCATCCCGCGGGTCGAAGTGTACGAATTCATTGGGGGCACAGTACACCTCCGTGTTCGCGACGGCCGTTGTCAGCATGGCCGATACCAAGTACGAAAACGGACTGACGCGATACATGAAGATCCAGAATCGAGGGAAGGTGTCGGGGGAAGCGAGAACACCACAGAAGATCAAGCAAAGCATGAATAGCAAGTTGGCGATGTTACCACCAGCCTCGGCCGTCTCGAAGGCAGCGATGATCATATCAGTGAAAGTCGAGGTAAACAGCAGGAAGGCCCACAGGAGCAGGAACATCAGCGCACCACGCTCCGTAGTCTGACCTGCAGACGCCGCATTTCTGTACAGACCTACGGGGTAGTACCAGCAGAAGAACATGAACACGGCCATAAGTGTGTTCCAAGGGAGTTCGACGATGATCTGCGACAGCATAAAGACCTTCCAGCCGTAGACCTTGGACGGGCGCTCACGTACTTCGTAGAGCGATCTCTGGATGACGAAATGCGGCATCGTCTGCTGTACGAGCTGGCCGAACACGGTGAGAAGATTGAAGATGGCAAACATCTGGTTCTGGAGACCCTGCTGGGTATTGGGGGCGTTGAAGAAGACGAATCCGATGAACAGCGCGACGAGAATGCAGAGCGCGGCCTTGGAGTAGATGTACGACGGCGTGCGCCAGTATTGTTGGAATACACGGTATGTCACCTCGTAGAGTTGCGTGGAGAAGTTAGCAGCATGCTCACGGTAAGATTGCTCGTCTTCGGTAGGAGGGGGTCGTGCAGGTGCTTCGTTCGTTAACCGTTGTAGCTCAGCTTGTACGTCCTTGTACTCGGGACTGTCACGCCAGGTCTGGAACCAGTCGATCTCGGTCGTGCTGCCAGGAGCAGCGCCGATAGCATCCAACATCCATTCGGCAGGGTTGGCCTCCGGGGGACAAGTAGGAGCACCGTTGCGTTCGAAGTAGTTGGTCAACGTTTTGGAGTTCTCGCCGATATCACCGAAGTAGACAGTCTTACCGCCCTTGGCTAAAAAGAGCAGACGATCGAAGCGTTGGAACAACATAGCCGACGGCTGGTGGATAGTGCAAAGAATAGCCTGTCCACTTTTGGTGAGCTTCTCAAGGAGATCCAGAATAGCCCAGGATGTCTGCGAGTCGAGACCAGAGGTAGGTTCGTCAACAAATAGCAGCAGCGGAGGCTTGGCAGCCAGCTCGACACCGATGGTCAGGCGCTTGCGCTGTTCAACGTTGAGACCCTCGCCGAGAACACCGACGACTGCGTCTGCGTACTCTTCCATATCCAATAGCTTAATCACTTCGTCGACATACGCGAGCTTTTCGGCACGGGGAACATCAGCGGGCTGACGGAGAAGGGCAGAGAAATTGAGAGCTTCGCGGACGGTGGTAGTGGACAGGTGAAGATCCTGCTGCTGGACGTAACCCGTCTTCCGCTGGAACGAATTGTCACGGAGATGTCCATCCACGAGCATCTCACCAGTGATCACACCCATAGTAATACGATCAGCCAGCGTATCCAGCAGTGTAGTCTTACCAGCACCCGAGACACCCATAAGAGCCGTCAGAGTACCCGGCTTGACCCAACCGTCGACATGGTCGAGGATTCGTCTCGGCTCATTCTTGATCTTAATATCATAACAAACATCCTTCCAGTGGAATACGCTGGACTGTTCCTGGAGAGCAGCACCTTCTTTGGTAGTGGCGTGCGCGCGGCTAGCATTGGTCGCAATCGGACCGACACGAGGACCTTCGCCCTCTTCTATATCGCCCTTCTTCTCCTTGAACTGGGCGGGTTTGTGGCCCCGTCGGAACACCAAGACCTCGCCTTTCGACTTCTTCTCGGACACGAGCTCGGCTGCGATCATATAGGTGATGAGGAAGAAAACCATGAAACCCATCAAGATACCAAAGTTGCGCCAGCGGTTCTGATTGTAGTACCGGAATGCGCTGCCGATGTAGGCATCGCCATTCACAGCTGGTTGTCCGGCCACGCTACCCGGAGCGCTGCAAGCGTGGTTGTTGGGATTAACATTGGCATAGAGGGGAACGATTGGGTTCGGGACAAACACATCACACGTAAACTCTCGGTTGTGGAATTCGTTTACCATGAGGGACTCAAATGCATACGCAAGAGGGTCCAGGTAGTTCAACCAGCGGCACCAGGAAAGCATGTAATCGATCGGTATGACGAAACCGGTGAAGATGACAAGATCGAGAATCAGCATCGCAGCCGGCACCATGGCCTGGGACAGGGTTCGAGAGGCGGATGCGATCGTACGGAAGATCATGCTCATCACCAAGACGGTAACGAAAGTGATGAGTAGGAAGAAGAAAAATGCTCCCGGTTCTCGTCGCAAGTTGGTAATGAAATACAGCGTGATATTGAACACGATTGCGTTGGCAATCTTATAGGGCAAATCACAAAGCATGGAAGCGACCGCTTCCGCCGATGGATGGTACAGGGCGTAGCGACTGTGCTTCTCGACGATGGGACGTTGCGCATAGAGGGTGAGAATCTGGCAATAATTAGCATCCGGCGGTTCCGAAGCGAAGAGGCTTCATGAAACTCACCTCCAAGGCACTAGCAAACGCGTTCATGAGACAAGCGAAGAACAGAAGGGCGCCACGTTGGAAAAAGCTGGAGGCATAGTCCTGAAGATTATAGAACACACTACCGATGATGAGGGCCATGATGAAGTTTCCGATGAGGGCACCCAGTGTCAAGCTAGGATCACCCTTCAGTCGTTGCCAGCCACGCCAGAGACACAGCATGACTTGCTGCGAGTAAGACAAGGTGTAAGGAGACTTGGCCCGTTGCGACTGGGCTTGTTGCTGCCTCTTCGACGCACGGAACGCTTCGGCGTCTGGGCCATTGAGGGGATGTTCCGACTTGTACTCCTCAATCTCGGCCTGGAGAGCCTTGTATTCGGCGCTGTTCTTCCAGGCCGTCGCGAACTCGTCGGGGGTACGAGGCGCCTTGCCCTCGAATCCTTTTCGAATGACGCGCTCAATGGGGCTCGTCATAGAGGTTAAGAAGTCAGGTGTCGTCTGACGGGCGGGGCACTCGAATCCGAGGTTGATAAAGTACTCCTTCGCCGCGTCCGCACGACCAAAAAAGATCTGTCGACCCTCGTAGAGGACAAGAGCCTTGTCGAAGCAGTCGTACGCCGTCTGCGGGGCTTGGTAGATAGAAACGCAGGCGGTGGTTCCGAACAACTCCGTCTGGGTCCGGAGCGTCTTACAAAACTCTACGGCATTGGCGCTGTCCAAACCTCGGGTGCTGTTATCCCAACATTGTAAGGGGGCTCGGCTTAGAGCAGCCTCCGATATGGTGACACGCTTGCGCTCACCACCGGACACACCACGCACGTACTCGTTACCGACACGGGTGTTTACGGTGTGGGAGATACCGAACATAGCCATCGTCACGTCCCGCAAATGGGTGGCGTAGGTCGTCTTGTTTACACCAGGGGGGAGATGTCGCGGAGCACGGGCTTCCGCTGCAAATGTCAGCGTGTCGCCCACTGTCAACATAGGGAAGTGGACATCGACTTCGGCCGTGTAGATGGCTTCTCCACGGTGGTGCGTATGCATCTCCTTGGCGGTCAAACCCTGGTAGTTGAAGTAGGAATCCTTCTCGACGTATATGCCGTTGGTCTCGCCGGCAATGGTCTTCAAAAAGGTTGAGCAACCTGAACCAGGGGGTCCGAGTACGACCAACATCTCTCCCTTATGGACCACGCCGTCGAAGTTGCGTAGGATATCAATCTTCGTTTGGCCGTGTCCCAGGGCCTTACGGACAAGACCGGCGGTTTCTAGCAACACGTTGGCAACATCCTTCTGGTAATCTGTGGCGGCTCCGAATCCGTGGACGTTCAGGTTCTGAAAGCAGACGCCGGCCGACCGGAAATCCACACCTTCCTGGTCGGCCATATGAACAATGGACTTGGCCCATGCTCGCGCGTTGAAGTTGGGCGAGTGGGGGTTCAATGGTGAGTCCTCCCCGGCATCCAAGTAGGGGTTCTGTCCGGCCACACCCGTTGCGTTCGACTGGGTGGTGTACCGCCGAGCGAGCTCGTGTACTATCGACTCGCGACGCTCCAGCTCGGAATCATCCTCGACCTGTGTCGCCGCATTGCTAGAGCCAGCCGTTTCCTTCTCGACTTCGTTCTGCGCTGTTCCCTTTTCCTCCACTTCTTCGTGGCGGGGCGACGTCATTTGTGCCACCCCGGATGTCTGCGCCGTGCGGTCGTAGTTGTTGAAGGCGCTGCCCATGAAGGACATGATGGGCACGGCAACGGTGTTACCACCCGACAATCGCGAGCTTGCTGGGTTCGGCTCCGAGTATAAGTCACCTTTCCGAGTTGCGCAAAAGAGAATTTTATTCTACACCAGGGATCGCGCTAGTACGGCGCAGTTCGACGTAGATCTCTCACGCAATTATAAAAAGCTTCCCAAGATACTAGGTAAGGTAGGTATAAACTTATATGGGCTTGGGGCAGCAAAAGAAAGAAGAGCTCCCGATAATTATTAAAATAGCTTAAGAGACGCCGTAAAGAGAAGGGGGAGAAAAAGGAGAGAGCCTCAACCAGGTCAACACTCGCTGAACTAGAACGGGGGAGAGAAATCGAAAACCAGGATGGAGGGCTGTTTTTATTATTATTTGCCTCGTTTTCGTATTTCTCAGGGTCCTTTCGAAAACATTACCAGGCTACGTACTCTGTAGTAAGTTTCCATGTGGCTCCATGGGTGCCAATCTTACCAAGCTTACACCAGGCTACCTATCATAGGATAGCTAGAGTGCTAGAAGAGGTAGCAGGACCAGGGGCAAGCCGGGTACGGGACGTGCGAGACGTGCGAGACCATGTACCTGGGACCTCTTCCCGCTTGGGGGGCTTGGTGGGATGAGTAGCAGGTGCAAAAGTTATGCATAGTTGCGGTTAGCGACTCAATTTCCGCTAATGAGATTATAGATCGAGTACCACCGAGATACTTATGAGCTAGTTCTTGGCACCCAATTCCACCACTGAATCACTCATGATCTCTCAGAATAATTGCCGGTCTGCTAGGTATCTCTCTCGTACCTTGTCCCCGCCGCCTACGCCGTCTGTGCCCCGCTGTCCCCAGACGGGTTCTATCACGAATCCGCACTCCGTCTATAAGAGCCCGGTCGACGGACAAATCTCGATGCCGGTCGCCCTCGCGATTTGTGTATACGCTTCATACGTACACTACATCGTTGACATTGTTGGCCAGTCGTTCATCAACGATTAGGCATACTGACTAATTGACCAAATCTCCAAGATGTTACTTGTCAAGATCGAAGAATACTTCCGTAACATGAAAAGGGCCAGGTACCATGGAGAAGATGTTTCGCGCAGGTCCGACCGTGTCAATGAATCATACTTCATCATCTTTCAAGCATGATATCAGCGCCAACGCAGTGGAATTTTAGCTGCTTATACCTGATGCTTGGCATTCCAAATGATGCTATTTCTGCATGTATGTTGCGCCTTATAATACATGTGATTCAGAATGAATACCTCCCCGAGAAAATTTTAATTCTTGTTTCCACTCCTTTCCTTCTTTCTTTCTATCTGCCGAATTACCCTACCCATTCGGATTGAGCTATAGCCGAATCTTCTCTGATCTTTACCTGTCGTGCAACAGAACATGACAGCAAATCACGAACGCGAGTCAGCCTTCTACAGATCCATTGGTAGCACAAACTCAACAAGCTTAACTTCTTGTATGGGGTTTGGCCCCGCCTGAGAAACGATGTGAAGAGATTTTGGATGTCTGACTTATGTTTCCGAAAACCGAGCCGCCAAGAGTATCATTTTTATGAAATTTATGAAAGCCCCTTAACTATTTCTGGTCAATACCATAGTAAAGAAGAGCCCAGATTTGTCTCTAATCAGCTTGGCTTAGAAGAGTAAGAAGTCCGGTGACTTATCGCTCAAATAAAATCACAGCCCGCCGAAAAGCGCGCGACGATATTAAGGAGCCGCACACGTCCACCGCCTGCATACCCAGGTACTGTCGGGTTCTTATAACAGTCCGACAACCCGGAACAAATAAAAGAGCAAAACAGCATCCTACCCAATTGTTCTACCGCAATAAGACGTGATAGCTACTACCTAGTAGGTAACGATGGAAGAGGCCCACCGAACTCAGAACATTCCGGATGCTTGTTTCATTCTTTTCGCTGCTTTATGAATAGCTCAAGACGTCGGTGGTGGACACAGCTGATTATATAAAAAGGCTCCGAAATCTGTCCGCCTACCGCAACTGGACCGTATGCGTATGGCATATCTCCGAAAAGTCGTCTAAAGAAAATTCTGACAACCCCTATCGGAAAACCCACATGCCCGCACCCCGAGTCCGACAAGTGGAAGAGTAAAGGTTATATGCACGCTCTTACTTACTAACATGTTACTGTCATTGATCTGTTACAATGCCCCTTTAGAAGACATCAGAGAAACCGGTTTGGGTAATCGGTATAGCAGTTCATTCGGGATCTTGGCGTCCCCCCTAGATCTTTCTAGACATGTTGATCACGTCAATAAAATGTACTAGACCGCGATTCCTCCCGGCAACACTCCCACCCGAAGACGTGTTAATACTATTACGGTCCTGCGTCTCCCAAATGCGGTAATCCGACTGTGAAGCGGGTTGTACAAAATAGCATAAAAAACCGACGCAGTACATAGTATTGTCCGGCTGCTTGCATTGGATTCGGTCGCTCGTACTCGGTGCTCTCGTAATCGGCATTCGCTAGCAACCGGCCAAGTAATAGCTGATTGGAGTCCATATGGTAAGGCTTCTAGCGCATCCATCTAGTCGGGAATGCTACACCAGACACAAGAGGTTTGTTTCAGTCAGCCGCAGATAACGGGCACAATCAATACCCAACCCGAAGCAATCCGGATGTTCGGGATATAAGCAGCATAATCGCCAATAATTCGTCATGTCAAACAAACTCCCTTTTCCTAGACCTTCTCACTCCCACCCTGCTCGTGACTTGTCCGTAATCTGTTTGCTGGCAATATAAAGCGTAAATAATCGTAGCTAGCTCTCGATTGTTATGTACGAATTTAGTCGTCTCAAGCTCTGTTGAAACGCCAAGCCTGCAGGTGGTTCAACATCCAACGTCGTAGGCGTCAAATTGATTTCCTTCAGCGCCATTCCACCATAGAGAGATGGACGCCACCGGCCTCAAGATAGTGCAAACGTATAAGGACGGTCTTTGAGTACATGATTTCCTCTCCAAAGGGCCTGTACTTTTAGCTGTCTCTAGGACTCGAAATCTTGGGTAACTCCTAGACTTTGGCGCCACGTGCTCGCTTCCGCAAGTTCGGAAATGCCATCTCACAGGGAAATATTCGTTCTATGTGGTTACACTTGGGACCGTAGGGCCACGGTGCTTGCGACCGCAATGCTTGGACGGAGTAGAAGGAGTGTATCAGGTCATCGTTGAAATCGCACCTAATTTGCGAACATAAGAAAGAGCCTAGAACTTTGTGATGTGTTTTTTGTTGAACAATTTTTGCCGAACTAGAAGTTTTGCTGATACAGTCGAGATGAGCCTCCATTGAGCGTTCCAAGGTCATTCCTACCCCTTCAGTATACCATCATCGAACATCAGCGGACTTGAGTTCCGACAAGCCGTCATATTACTCTCCTTTTCCAGAACGGGTGCCTACGCAATGATGTTCAACGAGCAGCAACGATTTCTGCTTATTCTATTTCCAGTGATTCGTGCAGCAACAACATCAACCACAACAGACCAGGCGACATGTTACCTCCCAAACAAGTCGATCGATACCAAGGCTTTCCCTTGCAATACTACCGCCCTAGCGAATGGGAAAGCAAGTGCCTGCTGTCTTCCCAATGACGCGTGCTACGAGAGCGGCGCCTGTTTCCAAGACTGGTCCGGCGTCATGTATAGGCAGGGTTGTACGGACCCGACATTTAGGGATCCGGCTTGTCCAAAGATGTGTCTCGAAGATGGTACGTCCCATCCAACCCAGCAACATTCGGGTTCCCTAGCGCCACCGAGGGGTCCCAGTAACTAATGCTAACCAGGAATGTTAAATGATGGTATATGGATTCCTACGTGTGTCATGGGAGCTGGCAAGGCTTGTTGTCTTGGGAGTGGTATGACGAATTGTTGTAATGATACCAAGAATCTTTTCAACTTCAAGCCAGGGTGGATTCAGGCCGTTCTAGATCCAGATGGCATCAACCGCCTTCCTCCGGTTAAGCAGGCCGATGTTGCATCCCCATCCACTTCCACAACGCCCAGTCCAGAATCTACGCCTCCGAGCTCTCAAACATCTTCGTTATCCAGCGAGTCGAGCAGGGCATCCCCAGACATAGAAGTGCAAAGGGGTCCAAGCTTTTCTTCGGCCGCCATCGCAATTGTAGCTGTTCTAGCTTGTCTACTCGCACTAAGCACGACCGCCCTTAGTTTCCTATGGATCCGACACAACAACGAGCGGAAGAAGATGGCGGCTCTAGAACAGAACTACGCAACTGGACAGCAGACGATTTCGAACTACGCCGCTCAACTTCAACAATCGTACTACAACGAAAAGCCTCTTCCTAATAACCCGATCGTAGCGGTGGAGATGCCCGGTACGGAAATCAGTCAAGAATTACCATGTCGCAGTGAGAAGTTGAGATAGGGGTAATTGGATATCGAATCGGTATGAATATAAAAGAATTATACGGACGTCTCGGTGCTTTGAAGGCAAAATTTAAGTTTCCTTGGACGCATACATATACATGTAATGATGAAGGTAGTGAGAAGGCATCCCAGATTTAAGACTTGGGGGACGAAGGTACGTACGGGCATTCTAAAATAATCTAATATCTACCTAGAATACTAGGTAGATCATCTGATGAGCTTCTACGATGTATGATATATCAGCTTCCTAGGTAATAAAGATATTAACTCATTGCTGTATTCCGGTTCTAACTAGCTTTGAGGTTATTCACGCTGCGATATAAACTAATATAGCAGGGAGTAACTGCGTTGTCATGCAGGAGCACCAATTCCCACCAGCTAAGATAGTTAACTAAGTATATAGTAAGGATCTATTGTTCCTCATAAACACCTGTATTCCAGGAATATCAGGCATAGTGCCTCTATACGGGACCAAAGGGCTAGCAGACCATACATACGATCGTGTGTATGCAGCGATCGTAAAAGGGTGTTCCGCATATCGGTACCCTAGCGCTTTAGTATGCGGGACACTAAGTTGTCATGCGAAGGGATCACGCCCCTGAGCCTAAAGCTTAGCCGTCGAGCGAGTCACAAGAGGCTTCGCAGTGAGAACTGCACAGGGGGTTTTGACTTGCCGGCTCTCAGGATGTCCTAATATTACTCATAATCACATTGGAAGACTCCTAATAGACGCTGAGGAATTCCCCAATCATCTTGAGACCTATTTGGCCATGTTTTGCACTCGAGTGCTAAGACGAAGGTGAATATCACCTGTAACCACACGACCTATGGGGTATACAAAAAGTCTACCAATTCTTATATCTACTTCTTTTCTATTCAATAACTAGCTGCTGCATTACTTCTTATTGTAGATGGCTAATAAGGCTTGCTTATCGGGCTTCCCGCTCGGCGCTATCGGAACCGAGCTTACTACCGTGATTGTTGCCGGCACTGCGGCGGGGCTGATTTTCTCCTTCACCAACACCCGAAGAGCATCGAGGTCAGGCGTCCGATTATCTACCGCTGTAATGAAAGCAGCCGCGGCTTCTCCCGTCCTATCATCCGGGACGCTTACAACATACGCCGCATCTACATCCGGATGCGACGCCAGCACGTTCTCGATCGCGCCGGCATAGAACACGTTGGCGTTGATGATTACGATGTCTCGTGCCCGGCCGGTTAGATATAAGAACCCATTTTTATCTAGCGAACCTAGATCTCGTGTCCATATCCAACCGTTGTAGTCCAGAACCGTGGATGCGTCTTCATTCGTATACGCGCTGAACCCTCCGAGACTGCGTACCCACACATCTCCGACCGTGCCGGGTGGAACCACCTTGCCCGAGTCGTCACGCACTTGCACCTCGACACCTGTCCATGGTCGTCCGACAGCTTCTGCTGCCTCGGGGTGCGCTGCGACGTCTGCAGCTGAGAGTAAGCACACTAAGCCTGTCTCTGACATCCCGTAGCCATTATGTACGGCGTCTCCAAATTGGTCCATAGCAGCGCGCAATTTCTGCGGCGGCACTGGGGAGCCAGAGACAACGATGGATTGGAGATGACTTAAGTCGAAGTTGGAAGCCTCCGTCTTGAGAATTTCGAGCACATGGTATAGCCGCGGCACGGTGAAGAGGACGGCAGAGATACGCAGATCCGCGAGCACGTCCGGGAACTGAAGGAGCGGTGCTGGTGCTGTGGGAATGACCGCCATACCGCCACCCATGAGACATAAGCCCAAGTGCTCGAACATTACAGTGCTGCCGAGCGTTCCAAAGAGCATGAATCGTCCATATTTTGCGCTCATGCGTTCCGTGTCGGCGTCCCAACTGGATTTTTGCCAGGCCCAGGATGTTGTCATGGCTCCGTAAGTGCATTCTACGCCTTTTGGGTCGCCCATGGTCCCGCTTGTATAGAGAACCAGTGCGATATCTTCGAGATGTCCCTGGGCGGCCAACGTAACAGCATCGCCTTCTATATCTTCCAGCTGGATTACCGTCGGTGTTATCATCGGAGCAGCTTCGATCTCGGCACGAGTGTTTTCGTCGACAATAAGAACATTGGCATCGTCGGTGATGGCTGGGAGATGCGCCGTAGTCATCCCGGGCTTGAGGCTGATAACCCGGAGCCCTAGGACATGTGCGGCTATCTGTACGGCAAAGCCTTCGGGGGTGACACCGGTGTAGATTGCAACACTGTCGCCCGGCTCGAGGCTAGCATCGGCAGTACGGAGGCCCCCCACATAACGAGCGACGAGATCGACAAATTCACCTCTGGTGACCACTCTCGAACCATGCTCAAAGGCCGGCACGCTCGCCGCGGCCTTAAACGCTTCCAGTAGGGACTGTGGGAAAACTAGCGACATGATGGTGGCTCCACACACGGAAGCTAATGGGGGTATTGGGTGGTAGAGGTGCCTAGAGCTACATCACATCGAGCAAGATGACGGTAGTCATATCTTACTTACATACCGGACTACATCGCTTACCCCGGCGATCCCCCTAGCAAGGAGCTTCGGTCTAGACTGTGTTGAGGGGTGGTCAGAGCTCGAAGGAGCAAAGCGGCGTTGGTAAGCACTTACTCAATCCGTTATGGCCTGGAACCAAAGCTGCGAAGTGCAGCTCTCCGACCGTATGGGGTATGATACAAGGTGCATTGCCGCCGAACCAAACTCGTCAAGCCGTACCACCTCTCCTTGTGGATCCGGACCGAGAAGGTGTGCCTGATTCTGATACCGTTGAGCTTAATTCGAACAACACTGCCCTCTCAAAAAGGCGCTGTAGAGGGAGCGTCCTAGGAGATAGCTGGGGACGTAGCCATTTTGGCTCCTACGGTCCCTACAAGCCATTCCTTCTTGACGCTAGGATTTTAGGACATATAGAAAGGACAATCCCAACTTTACTAGTATCCGTCCTCTCAACGAAGCCTATAGGTATGTCTTGTAATCCCCAACTGATCGGCCATGAATAGAATAGATATTCGTCAGCCCCGCAAACCGCGCCTGGGAGGCTATACCCACGCACACCCCTACATAAGCTCTTGCCTTTCTAGTCGATGCTACAAAGATTCAGCTTGCATTGCGCGGGTCTGAGATCTCTTAACGGATCTGGAACGGAGTTGTGAGTCCCGGCGCATGTCAATAAACAGAAGCCGGTGAAGCCTACCAGCCCGTCTGAAAGCCAGTACAAGGTCGATCTTAGGAAAATAAACACTACGCAATTAAGGACGATATAAAGAGGGATTACAAACTGTTTGTAAGCTGAAATCCAAAAGAGGCAGTTCGCCCAAGTCTGGTGAACCAAGTTTCCGTTACCGCATGTGAAGACGCTGATGCGGAGGATAAACGAGATGCTTCTCGGATTGGTCAAGGACGCAGTCCGTGCAGGAGAGCAGGGAATAGCTGCAGATTCGCGGACGACTAGGGGCATGATGTCAGCAGAGAAGCCGATCTAGAATTGCAACGCGCAGCACGTATAATCCGGGACTGACTAGTCTATCCGACTCCCCTATTGGCCGAATCACTATCGACAAGCCTGTCATCTGCGTCCGGGGAATCGAGCGAGATGAGATACTCCGCACTCCTTCCCCACGACAGATGGGGGTTGCTGTGCCGTCCGGACACAGATTCTAGGGCTCAGGGGTTGGATATAGGACTTCTACCAAATCTACTTATAATACCTACAACAATAGCATACGTTTCAAGGGCGTCTGTTAAGAACGTCCTTTGATTCCTCAAGGTTCTCTAATCCCGGAACGGACAACTTTCTGTATATTTCTGCTTGAGCCACCTACTATCAATATGCGTGTAGCAGTCATTGGTGCTGGCCCCTCGGGTCTGGTGACGCTCAAGTATCTCAAGACAGCGCACCATTTCTTCCCCGGTAAACCTGTCGAGGCTGTGCTGTTCGAGTCGGAGCCTGTAGTTGGCGGTACCTTCGCACAACGCACGTATGAGGATGCCGAGGTTTGTATCGCTAACACTGAAATCGACAGTGTAAATAGGAGAAGTCCATCAACTAACGCGATGCATTTCAGCTGGTCTCGTCCAAGTTCCTCACGGCTTTCTCCGACTTCCGGGCCCATGAGAATGACCCTGATTTCCTCTCTGCCGACAGGTACGTACAGTACTTGAACGACTACTGCAACCACTTCAACCTATGGCCTGAAATCAACCTCTCAACCCGGGTCGTGGCTATCCGGCGTCGCCCTGGCGGCGGTCACACTGTCCACTACCGCAAAGCCACCGTTGCCGATGCTGAGATAATGACATATGAGTGCGATGCCGTCGCCGTCTGCACCGGCCTCCACGTACTCCCTAACATTCCCAACCTCCCCGGTATCGAGAATGTTCCCGTTGTCAAGCACTCGTCCGAGTTCAAGACGCGCGAGGAGTTCGGTCGCGGCAAGACCGTTGTCATTCTCGGCTCTGGTGAGACAGGCATTGATATCGCCCATCTTGCCGTCACTTCGCCGACTGAGCGTGTGGTCCTGACCCATCGAGACGGTTTCCTCGGTGCCCCCAAGGTCATTCCCAACCCCGTGTGGTTCCCCATATTCGGGCGCAAGGCGAACCCGAATCGAAAGGAACTCCCTGTCGACGTTAGCTGGCAGGCGCCCCTATTCGACTCAATGTACTTGCACCCCTTGATCCGGGACACGCTCTTTACGTGGAACATCTACGATTGGGGCGTCAAGACCTCCAACTGGCTGGTTTCCGGTACCACCGCCGGGATTGACCAGTGGGTCGGAGGTATCTCCAAGGAACGCTACCACGTTTCCAAGCTCTTTTTTAATAAGGGCGCTCCTAAGGCCTTGCCATACATCAGCGCCCCTTACCGCCCTACCAATGCAGGTGTCATAGAGCGTATTCGCCGCGCGATCCTCCAGGCCCCCGTCGAAGAGGTCCCCACCGACCGAACTATCGAACTTGCCCCGTGGCCTACGCACATCGATGCCTCGGGCACGATCCACTTCAAGAACAACGGTCGTCCCGAGTACGAGCGCATGCAGTCGCTCGGCCCCACTAAACCGGATGTCCTGGTATTCGCCACCGGATACCGCCAGGAGTTTCCCTTCTTCCAGAACCAAGCCCAGGACCGTTATCCGACGCCGGGCACCACGGACGTACGCTCGGTATGGAGCCGTGCCGACCCTAGCGTCGGTTTCATCGGCTTTGTGCGTCCGGGCTACGGCGCCATCCCCCCGCTCGCCGAGCTGCAGGCACAGCTCTGGCTGCTGAATTTGATGGCCCCCGAGCGCACAGAAGGCCTCAAGGATGAGGATGACCACCATTTCCGTCTTCGCGCCGCACCCAGTGCACGCATCAACTACGGCGTCGACCACGAGACGTACGCGTACCAGCTAGCCCTCGACATGGGCGCCGCTCCAGGCTTCTGGGATGCCGTGCGTGCGGGTTGGGCCGCCTCTACAAACCGCCGCGCCCTCTTTTACCGTATCCCTATCATGTTTGCTGCTGGCGCTCAGCTCAACGCTAAGTTCCGTCTCAAGGGTCCGTACTCCTGGGACGGTGCCGTACATGTGTTGGGTGGCGAGCTATGGCAGACGATTTCCAGGCGTCATGGCATGTTCGGTGAGTTTACTTTGCCATTCCCTTTTTGATTTCCCACAGGACCCCTTTTATCCGGGACCCCTGCTAATGTACTGGTACAGGTAACTTCCTCCTAGCCGTGGTCCCAATCACTCTTATGGGTCTATTCAGCATCTTCTTATACCTTCTTGGACTTATCCTGCTCGTACTAAAGGTAGTTACGTGGCCCGTCGCTGCGCCTTTTCGCCGTCGTAGCAGCCCCCGTGCTACCGTTAGGCTTGAAAATGGCCACCAGTACACGAAGATTGAGGGTTAGAGGATGAGATGGGGTGCTATGTAATTTAGCAGCTCGCCAGTCTCATTATGGGGTGGGATATATTGTTTCTGTGTTGGTATTGGGTACATACATGTATGTATCTGTAGTTGTCTACGGCATTTTCGTTATAGATCTACGCGTCTGAGCTACCTACAATACCTACTGAGCTCTCTCTGCGTCATTTCTACAGTCAATACCGCTACTATCTTCCTTACCTAAGGATTTGTTGCTGGCGAATGTGCAGAGCCGACACGATCTATGAAGTTACATATGTACGTATGGTACATACACTTATCTTAAGGTAGGTAACCCCTCCCGGCGCTCGTCTGTTAGGATGCGTAGAATCTAGAAGTCAAATCTACCACAAGACTCTCCCATGTTAGTAGTAGACAAGCACTTTGTCAGAGATATTCTGGCGGTTCCAGTGGTCTCGAGATACTCGATGTCTAGATTGTCTCGGGGCCAGGGGACACATTAGTTGGTCTGACTGATACGACGTGATAGCGGTCCACATCCATACTCTATAAGGAAGTTTGTTTCAACAACAGTAACAACAGTATATACCGATACGTAATCGATACCGTAGTTTAGGTCTCCGAGCGAAGTATGAGCCGTCTCGGGAATGCGAAGCTCATACATCTCTTGTAAGCATCGCGTCGAGACACAAGTGAGGAGTGAATATCCAATATTGGAAATTTATATCGTGACTATGACGAAAAGCGTGAAATATATACACGAAGGTAACATATACACATCATAAACCGCGGCTCACGGCAAGATCCAGGTGGTGACACTATTCGCCATAAGATTACCGCTCCACTTCTGACCGCTAGCGGTGCTCAGCGTAAGATAAATATCGTTGCCAAACGTATTTTCAATAACCACGGTGCGCGTGCCATCGGGATTCTTGGACGCTACGGACTGGATTCCGGCGTAGCCATCATAGCTGTAACTCCCCGTACCGCTCAGGATCGTAGCACCCTTAGGGATGAACTTGGAGAACTGGGCCAGCATGTAGTAATCCACGGTGAACTGGTAGGTGCCGGCATTCTTGTCTACCACGAACAAGCCGCGACACGTCGCGCACCCTCCCTGGATATAGGGTCCAAACGTACCATCTGCAGCCTCGGTCCAGGTGCCCAAAGTCCACATGAGCGAACCCTCAGCCCAGTTCTGCAGCGGCCCGACTGTGTTCTTGGATGACTGGTACCACGATGTCTGCGGCGATGTCCAGCACTCTGTCATATACTGCGACTTGCCCGGGTTCGCGTTGTGGAAGTTGGTCAGCACCGTCCAGTCTAGGTTCCCTGCGTAGCAGTGCCACGCCGTCGCTTGCACGAATTCACTGGCGGTGTTAAGGACCGTCTGGGGGTAGCTCGGCTGGTCTGTGTTGTGATCGTACGCCCAGATCTGCGTGTTCAGGCCGGCGGCGCGTAGGGCGGGACCAATATAGTCGTGGGTTACCTTGGCGGCTTCGTCGGCTGTTTGATACATGGTTACGTGACCGCCGCCCTGGTTATTGAGTGGTTCGTTCTGGATGGTGATTGCGTCGACTTTGATGCCGAGACCTGCATATGCTTGGAGATACTTGACGAAGTACTGCGCGTATTGTTTATAATACTGGGCGTCAAGCCAGTTGTTGTTGGCATTGCCGGTGAGGACCTAGGTGATTCCGTTAGTAGAGATTGGCTACCTACTATGTAGTAAGCGTAAGTGCGAAAGTTCCTTACCCTATTGAGTCTATGACAGCATGAATTAGTTATGGCTTCATCAAGAAGGAGGTATTAGGGAGCTGGTGCACGTCTTAAGAGCGATAGAATGGTTTAACGTTCTAAGACAAGCTCACACGGGAGCGGAGGGTGAAAAGGTTCTGACAATACATACTTCATCCAGCCCGGAGCACTCCAAGGAGAACCGAAGATCGTGAGATCAGGGCGGATGCCCTTCAGCTCGGCCAACAGTTTTGCCATAGCCGTCCCACGATCTCCTAGATTGAAGTTGTTCATGTTCGGATCCGCGTTGCCATTGCTGTCGTCATATGTATATGCGGGTGGTCCCGACAAGTCCGACGCCGCGATCGTATGGCGTAGCAGGGCGAAGTTCGCCCCATCCGATGCCACTAACTGTCTTAATAGCTGAGAACGCTTGTCGGCGGGGAGCGCGTTGATGACGGTTACGGTCGCATCCGTCACTGAGCCACCGAAGCCGCTTATCTTTTGCTTGTATCCCACCTGAGTATCGTCGATGCTCAGACTCCATGTCGAAGCGCCGCCGGGGTTGCCAGCGCCAGACACGGGAGCGGCAACGGCGCTCAGCTTGTACTTGAGGTCCGAAGTGGAAGCGTATGCCTGCGGGGACGCTTGACCGACTTTGACGGACAACGGTGAAGGGGCGGCAACGGCCTGCCCTATCAGGAGAGTAAGGATTGACAACAACATCTTGCCTACCTAGGTGATCAGGTATGTCCGGTAGACACTAAGTTTCCCACTGACAGGTACAAGATCGACGAGAACTCTAGTCCTCCGCATCCTCCAAGAGCGCATAGTGATGATAGGTTTAGGTAGATTTATGTAGCTCAAGCTCACTCACCATTTCAGGGTCCTTTGTATGAACCGAAAGCAGTGGGACGCCATCCTTGAAATGTAACCTCGCTGAGTCTACATAATAGCTAGGCTGGACTGGTTCCTTGGCGTCCGATGTGGACCGGAAGGCTTTTTCTTTACAATTTTATTTGGAGACTCGGCATTAAGGCGTTAGGGGGTCGGGATTTAGTCCAATGGAAACGCGGGGGGTCTTGTCCAGATCCAGTAGGTGGATATTGAGATCCCACGTATCTGCCGTGAATGACTCGGCTATCGAATCAACAGAGCATATTGAGACCTTAGCTTCAGGTCATGGAAACTGGTGAGCTGAGGAGACGCTGTGTATTTTCATCCCATAACAGGAAGTCAGCAGATATATTTCATACGATCATAGACGTTTCTTGCCTGATATATCCCCATCATATGAACTACGTACTATGTAACATGATGGGATGAGACAAGATGATGCGGCTGAGAGATATCGGCCAATAAGAGGCCCTTTCCAAAAATAGATGTATAGTAATATACCGCTCCATAAGGGGCAGCATCCCGGGCCTAATACAGTTGAGTCAGCTTTCAGGGACAGCAATTTCATCAGATTGTCAGATTGGACGACGCTCCTAACGAAGGGATTGTTTTATTGTTAGGGGTATGTAAAGGACTGACGGTAGGCGGTTTCGCTATAGTGGCATTATTCGATAGTCGAAGCGTGTTCTCTATGAATTCAACACAAGTTTCGCTCCCGTCGTCATAGCGCCCACACGATGCCACTCTCCAACTACCTACGTACCTAGTATGCTCTCCGGGCCGACTACCATGGGACGTAGTAGATGATATCTACCTAGGTACTCTGCCGCTTACCTCCCGTACTCCACAACCCAGGACCAATACAAATAGATGAAGACGTTGATTTGCTACTTCGTATAACGGACTGACTTTTTCGCCGAAACACTTGCAAGTGTACTTCCTTTCGCAACTAGTCTTGATAGACCTTCTACATTCGTTTTAGATATTAAATAACAATTAAGCATTCCTCGATTAAGATTCGGGGGTCATATCACCCCAAGCATGAAGCAGTAACTGTAAGTAGGAAGTATCCATACAAAAGATGCATACATACTAGGTAGGTATGTATATAGTTCACGTACACAGTAGGCGACATAGGAATCTCCCCGACAGGAAGTTCTTGAACTCCAATTAACACCCTTCTTATTACAATGCGATTGATAGCTTTCCGTGTGTTATGATCTTTATTATGAAGTGAGGCAAGAAAATACCATGAACAATGGTTATCCAAATGCGGCCGGCTCGACGAGAGAGTATGGCTTTGAGTATCGAGCTGCGATACAAAGAAACAACTTTCCCATTGATGATAGCTTGTTGGTTGTATGTCGCGGATCCCTAAGTATAATATCTATCTTTCAAGATGGCATTGAAGGGAGATTAGCATCCAAGGGTTTGGTTATTCTTAACCGTCGAAATATATTATGGCATTATACCCTTGAGTTCTAGACAACACACTCCAATCGTAAACTCATACTTTTTCGCATAAACCAGTACGATGGTAAACCAAAACCGCTCATCGTATCCTCATCCGAATCTAACAGACGAAGAATTTCGCGAGATTGCTGCGTTGGCAGACGAAGTTGCGGCATACTTCACGCCACACCCAAGACTCGAGTATGGGGGTCTCCTAGGGGCAGGGGCTGGTAAGCAAGATTCCGTTCGTCCAAGCATTCTCGTAGCTAACCTGACTTCATTTTCACAGACGGCGGCGTGCTGCTATTTCGCGATACCAATATAGCGGAGAGAACATCGAAAAGAGTCGTTGTGAAATTTTCCATCAATGAAAAGACGGATCAATCCCTTAACTTTGAGGCCCAGTGCTTAGCGAATCTAATAGGTGCGGAACACATTGTCCAGATGATCCCGCTACCCCAGGCTTCCCTCGACGTGACGGGTACGAAACGTCCTACTTTGGCCTTGGAATTTATACGTCTCGGCGACGGTGCCGCGTTCCGTAAAAAGCTCGCAGCGTTCGGATTCCAAACCACTCCAAGTCGAGTGCTCTGGCATATTTCACTCTGTTGTAAGTTCCCCTTTCTGCCTTGTTCCGTATCATCCAATCACGTACCATACCCATACGTATGGCGTACTTCGGTGTGCCTTGAGTTAACCAATCCTTCCATGTATACTAGTACTGCGAGCATGCATTGCAATGGCCTACCCTCCCAAGGTACCATGGGGTACGGCGCCTATCCGAGAGTTGGTCCAGGACTATGGGGGCACCGGCCTGGCCCATAACCGCCTTCATCTTGGTAATATAATATTTAGCCATGTAGCCGACGAGTCAGAGTATGATTTGGAGCATGGTCTTGTTCCCCTCGTCAAGGTATGTTGTGATAAGATAAAAGTAGCGCGTGGTATCATTGTGCTGACGAGATGATCATGGCAGTTAATCGACTTCGGGTCTGCCAGCGTCGAACAGGATGACGAAATGGCCAATTATATCAATATCGTTGGGGTTGCTGAAGTAAGTGAAACAAAATCAACTCAACCACCCGAACAATCCTACGTGCATATCCGCTAATCAACCAACGAAGATGATAATAGCTCTTGCTCTGCCCACATTAGATGAAGAGAAATTGAAGATCACCGGCGACAACCCGATTCAGTACCAGTTACGCAGGGGCCAATGGATAGAAACATATGCCCCGTATGAATTTGTGAATATGGAAAAAATAGATATCGAGTTACGAGATTTTATAGCGCAGATCTGCACCTATAGGAATGCGCCGACACTAGCACAGGCTGTAGAAGTTGCCGCCGGTGGGGTTGTGTACCGACAGCCGGATGATATAGCCAACTCGGCCTACACCGAGGCTGAAAGATGGATGGAGTCGGATAATGGGATCAAAAGCCTCGTCCAACAATGCTTCTTAAACGCAGATCGACCCGACGTCCCGGGTGGTTCGGGTTTCTTCATGGGATGGTCGATCCACCAGCAACCCGGACAGCCAACAGAACCAGATACTTCTAAGAAAACACGTCCGACATTATACCAAGGCTTCCTCAAAGCACTCGAAGCAATGAGAAATACTAGCCAGCGCGATTTAGATTAAACGACTGTAGATTATGGGTTTATACATATTACCTTCCAATCTATACCTTGATCTTATACCGAGCAACTACATATTTTTAGTAATAAAAGTATTTATCCTAACACGAAATAGAAAATAATACGAACGTGAATATTATTGGCCTACTGCTGGTATATAGTAGCGAATATCACTGCTAGGAGATGTGAAATGGACCGTTAATGGTATACGATGGGGTGCGGCAATGGCTTCATCTATCTAAACCCATCCGAACGCATTCGTATCAGTAAATGATGATGCCTATCGGGATTTTCCTCTGTCCGCTTTCGTTATGTCCGAGTTTTACGAGTTTCGCCATGCAGATCCAGAAGCCTGAGGGTATGCAGGAAACCAGGCTGTCGTGGGAGCAGCCTCTGCCCTCATTAGCTAAGACTACAAATCTTTAGTACAGGCTATCGATGACCATTCTGTCCATACCATAACCCAATAGTGCCGTAACGTCTGGACTCCGTGGGCGGTTGTACCGTAGTTATATCCACCTAATAGTCATCCCCGCAGCCATCAAGCAAAATAAGCCAACATGGAAAGATGATTAGGTAACATATTTACGAAGTTTGAAAGTCGTACACATGTGCAGAGTAATAATTATATACCGATTACAAGTATGTATATGGAACATAAGATAGACACCTACCAAGCAAATAGGTATTCCCGGACATGTATCATCATACCCATCATCACTCATAAATGCCCTTCTGCTGCCACCTATCTGAAGGATCCTGTACTCTGCAACACTCATCTCCTCTATTCCTCTTTTCCGCCAGTCTCAGGCCCATCCTCTTCATCCTCCTCCATCCCCCAATCCCGAAACTCTGTGCCCCGGACCCAACTCACGCCCTTACGCACGCGGGCTTCACGGATAGCCCGCGCGTCTCTCTCGTACACCGCGCCCGTGATCGCGAGTGCCAGGACAAAAACCCAGATGTCACCACCTTTCATAGCGCGCCACCAGCGGCGCTTGACGCCGACCTTCCAGAGGGAATCCACGCTGGTACGTGCGGAATATAGGAACACGCTGCGGCCCTCCTTGCGCTCCACCCACGCCCACAGGCCGGCGAGGAACCCACCCAGGAAGAAGCGCTGTGTGGGGAGGAAGGTCCGCGGGAACCACGCCTGGAAGAAGCAGATGCTGGCCCACGCCGTCGAGATGGCACCCGTCGCGAACGTGGATACGCGAAGGACGCGGGAGAGGAGGCGGTTGAGGAGGTTAAGGGGTGAATTGTATAGGAGCTTGTACCGCGGTAGCATGAGTACGGAGTAAAAGAGCAGGAAGAAGCGGCCCATTCGTGGAAATGAGCGTACCCAGAAGGTGAGATAGGTGCGGAGACACGAGGGGTCGGACGGGTGAAGGGCGGCGCAGCTTAGTGAGGCGAGAAGAGGATGCGCTTGTGCGGTTAGAGGAGCAAGGGTAGTGAGGGACGGAGGTAGAGTAGGTTGATCGGGAAATAGCGCGGGTGAAATGAATGGTCTGTGACCTTGTTAGCCATCTCCTATCGTTATTTGAAGAAGGGGGGGGTAGAGGTCTGCTACGTACGGCCAATTCAGCTTGGCCATCTGAGCCAGGTTGTCAGCAACATCCCATGCGTTCGGCCATTTCACGCCGGCAGGGAGATTATTCGGGGCGTTGTGCAGATACGTGGTAGAACTCTTCCAGATGAAGTCGATGAAGCCGACCGGAGAAGACTCTCGATCGAAGACGGCGGCATGCAAAAGCTGCCCAAAGGCAAAGGGCTGAAGCATCCAGCTTCCCCACCACCACGGCCGTTCTCGCTTGACCATCCCTTTCCCGCCTGCGCGTATTTTCCAGCCCCAGATCATGCCTTGGTCTTCGAAGAGATTCCAACCAAATTCGAGCGCACGGAACATGACCATGATGGCCACCGTCACTCTTAGCTGTTGGGAAGGATATATACCCAGGGCTAGACCTGCAAGACTGGCACCGACTGCCGGAGCATAGGGGGAGGTAAGTGTCCGGGCGGTTCTGGGATTGCGGTGCCGGAAGGGCGCTGCTGATGGGTCCAGGAGATGCGCTCGCAATCGACTCAGAAAACGGAATAAAAGACGATAGAGTAGTAAAATGGTGGACAAGGATAGCGACAGCCGGAGGCCGGAGGACTTATAGAACGGCTGCTTCTTCTTTGGCCCTGTAGCTCTGCTTATGTATTAGCATTGGTAGTCGCGATAACAGAGTAACAGAGTGCAAGGTCAACATAAAGTCACTTACTCTTTTTGTGCCTTTAGCCTCGCCATCACCGTCTCGTATGCCCTCATTCCTAAGCCAGTTGCGACGAAGACGCGCAAGGCATCTCTGATCGCACGCGCGTTATACGTATCTCCCTTATTATTCGTCGCTTTCTCCTTTCCCTTCCCTTTCCCGTTGCCTCGACTCGTATCTCTATCCGTTATGGATGATCTCCTGGTACTGCCGCCATCCATATATTTCTCAACTGTATTCACACTCGGCATTCTTTTCCGTAGGAGACGCGACCGTGATAGAACGTATTTATGCAACGTCTCGTACTCGCGCGCCGAGATGGTATATCTTAAAGCATTGCGAAGGACGGGATCGACCACGGACCTTGGCTTGGACTTGGAATTCGCCCTTGGTCGAGACACCACGTCGGACTGGGATGGAATCTCAAGCGGAGTAAGGGTAGGTAGCCTCGAAGGCCCAGGCCCAGGCCCGGCCTCGGACATCATCTTGTGATTTGTAGACTATTCCCTTGGCTCAAGCTGATTTTCGTCGGCGTTCATGCCCAAGGGGTTTCGCGGTCTGCGTTTCGACGATCGACGAAATCAAATAGAAGTCGCGACTGTGTAGGAGATGCGGGCGAATGAATTACTTCGGCTCCGTACAAGAATGGTTGGAGGTGAATTCATATCCATTCAGCCGCAGCAATACGACGTCGCACCCGGTAAACTGGATCTCCCGAAGAGTTCAAGTTGCAAAAGCTGGAAAGAAGTTTCGATTGATGATAAGGGCTTCAAAATTGGGGTAGAATATGATTCGGTCCAGAAGAAACGAACAAACATTGATCTATTTGGGTCCAAGGGTTGTACTGTATGTATTAAGATCACTACTTAGTATGTAGATGGCCGTCAATAAATGTAGAAACAAAGATTGGGTTGGAGATGGGGGGTGTGGTGTAGGTACTTACAAAGAAGGAGTCGCGTCTGGTATTTGGCATTTAGCATTTAGCATTTGGCATGAAATCTACTAGGTACTAGGTACGGTAATGCTGTAGTGCTAGGAATGTCTTTGAAGTGTACGGTACACTGCCCAGTGTGCATGTAATAAGATGGATTATAATAAGATTAATCACACACTTTGCACGTGTAACCACTTCCCATTTCGTCCTAATCTGTCCCACTACGTAAGATTAAGTATCATGTACCTCGGCTCAGCTAGCATGTGAGCTGTTGTGGGGTAAATAGCTAAGCCGAATAGGGGTATTAGGGGGTACCGACGGACATACGTACCGCCTTTTTCCGCAGCTTCTGTCTTTTGTCGGTCCCACTTATTTAATACGTTAAGCCTATTATGGTGCGGCTCTGTAGATTCTGGTATAAAACTGGAGGAATTTACTAAAGTGGCTAAAACGAGAAGGGACTGTGTAAAAAGTGGTTTAAACTGTGTCTTTTATACTGTAAAGATTATTATGAAGGAATAGTGGTGTAGTTGAACTAACCCTTGTATCAGATCTCCTAAAATGGTTTAACGCTTTAAAAACTGGGACCGACAAAAGACAGAAGCTGCGAAAAAAGGCGGTAGATGAGGGCATTTATTGGACCGAGATTCACTATTTCACTATTTCTCCTATCATCATCGTCGTCGTCATTCTCGCTACCAATTCCTATGTGGCGCACAACATCGGCCGAACTCCCTCATGTCTTATTTGTTCTTGACCTGAGTACCATAACTATCTAGTAGGTATCGATTGATGTATGAATAGACGTATGGCTGTTGGTCATAGCTTGCGTAACTATTCTGAGACTAGGTCTACATATTATTCAGGGCTATAATAAGAAATTAAGAAGAGCTACCGTATGAAACTAGATGTAATAACCTATTGCATTGAAGCGCCAAGCGAATTGGAAATAGCTCATCGAATACTGAGAATACCGCATAACTATATTTGCATAGTACATGTAGTTTGGGGAATAGTCAGTATACACATCTGGACTTATTATCATGCTCTATTTTATTTCCTAACTACCTAGGTAGATATTGTATACCATTCTATAGTCTACAGTCCGTTAAGTTGCCTACATATAGCTATGTACATGTAGGTATGTACATATCCGCACCAGGCTTCGTCCTTCACAGTATTTACATCCACGATGAAGCTCCTTACCACTCCTTACTCCCTACTTTCAGCCACAGCCTTCGATTCATCATCAATCGGCCGCTCAAGAACAGCCTCGATACCGTCTACCTTTCCCTTTTCCAATCCCTCGACATTAATATGCGGACCTTTGTAGTGCTTGCGGCCGTCAAAAATCCAAGTCAGCCCGGCAATCATCAGAATGACACCAAACGCAACAATACAGTAGTTCATATTGGCACTTGTAACTGGTATTTCAGGCGGGAAGACGAACAGCACTGTCGTGAGGATTGTCCACGCTATGCCGACCTATTGCCACTCTTAGATTAGCCACCGGTTTTCTATCTAGATGTGGGAGCAGGTAACATAAACATACCAAATTCATAATCCACCCCAGCGGTTCCGGCAACCGGAACGCCCGTCTGGGGGGGAGCATCTTGCGGCCGCGCAACACATTGATCAGCGGCGGAATCCCGTATGACACTCCCAATGCCACCACCGACGCCGATGTAATCGCATTGAATGTACTCGTGGATCCGAGGAAAATGCACCCGAACACCACGACCCATGCTGCCGTCCACAGCAGCGCATTTAGCGGTACGTCGAGCGCGGGATGCACCTGCGCGAAGATGCGACTGAAGGGTAGCCCGTGATCGCGCGCGAATGCATACGACATGCGGGAGCTGGTCGTCATGAGCGTCGTGGACGTGAACACCATGCATACGAGTGGGAACATCAGTAGGCACACGCTGCCGGCCGAATTGCCCGTCGCGTCCATGAAGATTTGTAGGAGCGGGCCGGCGGGGGATTCAATGACGATGTCGATATCGTCCACGCAGAATAGAAGGCACGACAGAAACACAAACCCCGTCCCCATTCCGATACCGATACACGACAACATAATACGCGGGCCGCGGATTTCCGGTTGCGGGATCTCCTCAATCATATGAGCCACAGCATCAAACCCTGTGAGTGCGAACGCCCCTTGTAAGAGTCCGAGCAGCCACGCGAGACCGTTGGGCCACCCGACCTCATTGATAAACTCGCCATACACGAACGCGCCGCTCTGGTAGTTCGGCGATGCGCACGCCAGGATCGTAATGCTAATCACCACAAACCCCGTCAGGCTCCAGAAGAACGCGGCCTTGGTGAACAGTGGTAGCAGGCGTGTGGAAAAGGCATTGATGAACAGCGCGAGAAGGGCGAATCCGATGTAGATTAGGAACTGGTGCCAGGGCTCGTACACGTATTCCGGGTGCAGCAGCGCGATGATATTGCAGACGAACGTGCTCCCCAACAGTCCACCCGTGGCTGTGAGCGCTACCCACCCGCTGACATTGATCCACCCCGTCACATAACTTACAGTGCGGCTCCATTTCTGCGGCGCCACTATCGCAGCCCAATGGTACTGCCCGCCCGCCGTGGGCCACGCGGAGAGGAATTCGGCGAGTGAGGCGGCGAGACAAAGGTTACAAATGCCGGCGACGATGAGACCCCAGATGACAGCGCTGGGGCCGCCCGACGGTAGCGCTAGCGAGATGGAGGCGGCGAGCGCGGTCCAGGTATTCAATATGGCGAATGCGAGACCTAGCATGGAGATCATGGAAAAATTGCGTTTCAGTTCTTGCTTGTGGCCGAGTTGGGCGAGCGCGGCGGCGTCCCTGGCGATGATACTGTGGCGCCCGCTGTTGCGCCGAGGCTGTTTGTCCTGGTCATCCATTGCTTTGCGATTGCGATCGTAATTACATATGTAGGTATGATAGCATCCGTTCCTATTCCTAACTTATCTTCCCTCAATGAATCGAAATGAATCGGACATGTAAACCCATCCGAGCTAGAAGTCACATGTATAACATGAGTAAGAGCCCAATATGATGAATATTATTTGAGGATGTGACCGCTCGAGGGGCGAATGTATATACGTAGATATGTAAGACAGACCGAGACTCGGGTTGTGATGGTTCGGTAATACGGTAAGTGGCCTATGAAAAGAATAGGAAGAAAGCCCGGATAGCAGGGGAATAATGACATCTTAAAAAGATCCAACGACGCTTGAATAATCCAAGCTACTACGTTATGTCCATCAAAGCCCCTGGTCTCGCCTGTAGTCTTATCAATATCCCTACAAGTCGACCTTGTCTATTCCGTCCTTGTCGTGTCATGTCATTTCATTACACCATTCTCTTTGTTCACCAATCTAGCCGAACCCGATATTATGTAAGGCTTTTACTATTTACATCCGTTCGGTGTACGATTTGTACATATGTAATTTACTAAGTCCATGTATGTACATGATACGCGGGGAATCGGAGGATGTCCTGGGATGGGGAAGATGAGCCATCCAACCTCGGAGCCTCTCTCTCGGCACCAAGGAATGAAAAGCTTGACTTGCAGATCTAGGCTCTAGCCAGGGGTCCCCGTCGTCCCGCATTGGCGAAGCATCGCCCTAAAAGTATTGGCTCCAACCCGTTGCTATTGGCATGCGACGTCATGATCTAGACTAAAACCCCTTAACGCGCTTCCTCTTCTGCGCGTAGGGCTCGTACTAGCAGGTCAGGATAGAACTAATCGGTTGGACATACCCAATGAAGTTAGAATAGGAGTTCATTCATATCTCGGAAGACGTAAACTACCATATAATTTGAGGTCGTAATCGTTATGAAAACTACCAACTATCAACTACGAACCGGGCTCTCTTGGCTACAATACTTTCATTTCTCGCGAACTATGGTCAAACCCTAGAAATATTCCTGGAGTGCTCCCGAATATCCCGTCCTTCCGTAAAGCCGTCACTACTACGTACATGCAGCAGCATTGGAAAACGTCTTGGATGAGCATAGTCCGTTTCATAATTGGCATACTCATGGCACTAGGCGCCAGTATCGCTCCCAGTTTATATCGAATAGTGCACGGGCATCAGCATGGATCACGAGAAATTAAGGCAGCGAAACACTTTTGGATGAATCTAAGGCTATCTGAAGACCCTATGACGATGGACCCTACGGTACCATCCATCTCTTCAAGTTTATCCTTAATCCGCCCTCGGCCGCGTGCTGAAGTACCCTTCGACATCCCAGCCGTAACTGTGTGTGTACCCTAAGTGCGAAGTTCTATGAATAAACCCTAACGAGGCCATGCCTATGAGCTGAACAACGTGCAAAAGCCATGCGCAATCCTCCCAACTCCGGGGCTTGGCGACATCATGCTTTCGAGAAAATTCAACTGCAGCAACATTCATCTGCAGTGGGAAGGGGGTTAGGGGAATGGGGTATTATGTGTGAAGAAAGCCGAACTGTACTCGTCGGCCCTATCTTTTCCGTCCATGATCCTGTACTGTCTAACACTTTTTTGTTTTCCTCGTCGTCTTTCTGCCTGTATCCGCAGCATGATCGTGACTAACTCAACAGGGAGAATATTTTGTAATGAAACCTCCGTATGCCATTTTTGGACCAAGAAAAAGAGGACGAGGAGTCGTAAGGCTGGAATGAGAATGCCTTGTAGAGCTCCTTTCTTTCTCTGTCTTGATCAAGTATGTCCATGAAAAAAAGGGAATTAATACACCAACTAACACCGTCCGCAATGCCGACGAAGGATCAAACAGAAAACAAGACAATGCCAGAGAACTATTATGCCACGTAATGTAGGAAACCTCGTTCCCCCAAACCAACCAACGCTATCGTTCAATCATAAGCCCGGCGGCCCGTCTCCATGTATCCCGATCGAGTCCGAGCCAGCTAGACCATGGAATCGCGGGCATCGTACAGCGGCGGCTGCTGCTGTGATGCTTCGGAGACGACGGCAAACTGAGGGACCCATCGGCGGACGATTCGAGGTACCTCGGCGCCTCTTGGCTGGATAACCTCCTCCTGCCAGCTAAGGGTGTCCCAGGGCTCGACGATGGCGTGGCGTCGTTGTCCCGACAGCCGCTGCTGGATCAGATGAGAACCAGGCACCAGGCCCGTACGAACGGCTTCGACCGCGCGTAGGCGTCTCGCCTCTCTCTCGGCTACGACGTCCGCGACGGCGTGATATCGGTCCTGGGCCGTGTTCCAACC
Organism: Hypomontagnella monticulosa; assembly: GCA_902825475.1. Taxonomy (NCBI): domain Eukaryota; kingdom Fungi; phylum Ascomycota; class Sordariomycetes; order Xylariales; family Hypoxylaceae; genus Hypomontagnella; species Hypomontagnella monticulosa. Next base: position 3,339,700 of record CADEBF010000009.1, read on the forward strand.
CGACACGCCGTTACTCTCGGAGGCTAGCACGGCACGAAGCTCATTGAAAGGCAGGTTCAATAAGATGCGGGAGAGGACAAGGGAGCACTTGGCAGGGCCGCGCGGAGGGGCTGTACCATCTTCCGGGAAGGCGGCCGGGAGGTCCCCAAACTTGATGCTGGATAGGCGGTTGGGCTTGCCGGGATTGCGCATGTTTGTGCCTCTAGCAATGGTAGGCGCCGTGTGGATGGCCGGCGAAGGTGGAATCGCAGCCGTGGCAGCGAGGGGAATGCGAGCAAGCTTCGGGGGGTCAATGGCCGTAGGGTCCAGTTCGAAATTCGGCGGGAATGCATTGACGAGGAAGTTCATAACAGCTCCCAAGAGTAATCTAGCCTCCGGGCCATAGCCATACTCCAACTCCACGTCTTGATCGTTGTCATAGTTTGTATGTCGTAGCGTGGTACCCTCGAATACGAAGCCAAGCGCCTCCTCTACGGTGTCCCATGTGATGAAGTCAGCCGCCATCTGTAGGCCGCGCATCAAGACGTCGCGCATGTTCAGGAGGTGACCCGCGGCAGCGTACCCTAGGCAGAACTCAAACCGATCGGCCTTATCGTCGGCCAGGCGCAATCCGTCGGCTGCGTCGTCAATCATGGCGGGCGTCAGGAGCGGAAACATGTACAAGCGTCGCACGGCGCTCCACCAAGCATCAGAACGCAGATATGGATCGTCTGACTCGATCGTGATCGTCTGCGAGCCGAGATCAGTGGCACGAGCAGCCATGATGTGTTGCTTGAGCGCCGGGCTACGCGCCAAGATCAGCTTGTGACCGTTGATCTTGACAGGGTGGTGCAAGCCCTTGGTAGACACTAGCTCCAAAGTGCAGTCCGTGAGCTCTCCACTGTCGAATTGATCCTGGAAGTACATGATGCTATCCCTCAGGCCCTCCTCCATCAAGCCGGGATGGCGAGCGAAGGCTTCCGGGGGTATAAAGGGTGGGAAGTGAGGTCCGAGATGCGGATGACCAACCGGGTGCTCACGATGGCCATGGCCTCCATAGGGAACACCGCCGGGAGGGTAAGGGGGGGCGGCTCCGTTCTCCACGCCGTTCGGTTCGCCCGAAGCATGGGAACCATGGAGGCTGTGAGGGGTCGAGAGGTTGTAGCGACCAACGGGCGAGAAGGGGTCGAAGCTAGGATGCGGACCGGAACTGGGCACCTGTCCATACGTGTCCATGGTAGATACGGGCATCATGTCCGGTCGGAACTGGGTGTTGATGGGGCCGGGAAAGCCGTTGCTACCGGAGTGGGTATGGTGGTGGCCGTTCGGTCGTGGGTGCATGCGGTTGTCGCCGTTGACAGGGACAGAAGGGGGAGGTGGCATAAAACCGGTCGAACCCGTCGGGGGAGGCACCGGCGAAGGCGTGTGGGAGCCAGCAAACCCACCAAAGACGACACCAACACCACCAACACCACCACCACCAGCATTACCAGCACCGCCGTTGCTCATGTGGGGATGATGCTGGTAGTGGTGCATGTGGGGCGGACCGCGGAGGTTCGCAGGATCTGGAAGCTGGTCGGTAGACAGCTGTTGCTGCAAGGGGTGGGTCGGGCCGTGAGGACGGTACGGAGGAAACGACAACTGTTGGTCAGACAAAGGCGAAGTAGCCGGTGGAGGCTGCGAGAGGGTTTGGACCGCGTCATTCGCGCCTATGAGCTGTAAGAGTGTGAAGTCGGATGGGGTGGGTGTGGTGTTGAGGTGCGGATTACCTTGGTTGGTACCATTCACGGAAGCGGAGATGGATGCAGATCTAGATCCATATCCCAAAGTTGACTCGGGTTCGGCTGGGGGATGAGCTGACTTGGGTCCGACGCCGTCGTTTGTTCCGTTGACACCATTTGCGGCGGCAGGAGTAGGAGTGTCGTAGCACTTGGTATCTGCGCTGCCATTGTATGCGCCGTGGAGAGTGTTGACGGTGTTGGTAGGGTTGGTAGGGTCGGTGGCGTGGTCGGGCTTCTCCACAGCTGAGCCGTTGACTTCCTTCACGGAGGTCTTGGCTGGCTGCAGGGCCTTTGCACCATTGGGGGCGGGAGCATGGTCAGCGTGGTCGGTATGGTCAGCAAGAGCTGCCTCGAGGGAAGACGCGGGATTTCCGTTTGCCGACGAGTTGGCTGGGGCATGCTGGATCGATTTGGTCGATTTGTTCAGCTGCTTTGCGATCATCGGAAGAGGAATCGCGGGAATCACAACGGGTCGGGTCGAGGTGGACGGTTGCTTCTTCGCGTGACCGGGAACGGCCTTACCAGGCTTAGGCTGGCCCTTTTGGGGCGCCATGACGAGAGGATTGGTCGCTTTGGATGCAATCCTTGCTCAATAGCAGTTACCAACAATCGCAAGACAGGTCAGGAGAGTAACTGACGGACGGGCGAAGAAAGGGTGCAAGTGCAATGACTCGGGAGAGCTGAAGAGTGCAAAGAAACCCGGAGTGTGCACGGCAGAATGAATAGAAAGTTAGGCATCCGGCCGTGACTGTGAGAGTAGACCTGGAGAGACTGCGACTGCGACTGCGACTGCGACGATGACTGAGACCGAGCTCAAAGATGTCATGAGAGTTAATTACCACATGCCACTACCAGAAGATAGACTTCAAGTATCAATAGCTGGCGGACGTGTGTGACATAGGCCCCAAGAGAAGGGATAGAGAAATGCAAGAACAGAGCAGATGAATCGAATCCTGTGGCGTGCGGCTTGCGGTCTGGGAAAGAAATAAGTAAAGGAGAGACTTTAGGCAAACCAGGCCACCCAAGATTGCAAGGTTATCGTTGATTCGTTATGCGGAAGTAATGAACACCCACGATGAATAGGTTAGGCAGTAGAGTGAAGTGATCGTGAATGTTATCGGTTGGTTTCCTAACCTTTCGCCCTTGAGACAGGTAGGTAATGTCTAAGGTTGAACGTTGAACGTGAACGGTGGGTTGAACGGTTGAACAGTAGCACGTCCTAATCAGAGGATGGGGTCAAGGTTTACCGGATGATGGTGGAGGAAGTTTGGGGGCAGCTACCCAGCTGGCTTACCAGGTAGCAGGTAAGTAGTAAGTAGGTAGGTAGCAGGCAGTACCTAGGCAGGTAGGTGGTAGGTAAGTAGGTACTTAGGTAGGTAAGGAGGGAGTCTTTGGCGGGGGTATGAAAAGTCCGAGAATTTTTTTTTTATTACGCTAAAACCTTTTTTTACTCCCAACTCCGAATTCAGATTGGTCAACCGCCGTTTAACTCAGTTTGATTTGTCTGTTGGACAACTGTAGGCAGCTGTCAGCTAGCTTCCTATGGAGCTATGTGAGCAGTTGGCCAACTGCTATAGTCGACCTTTGCAACCGTCAATTGATATACCTGCTTGCCCCGCGCTTATGTACATACCAGGTACTTTATTAGCGTAACATCTGAAGTGACCTCATACATCTACCAAAAAACCAAACGAGTCGTTAAGGAACCCCGGTCGCCCGGTAGTTGACAACCTTTGGAAAGCACCTATACGTAGCCCTGGAGGACTACTATGTATTTTGCACCCCTCCCCAACTCAACATTGCTTAAAAATTAAAATCGAGCTATCGATATGTAATTAAGGAGTGGCTTAAATGAGGCTCTAATATTAAGACAAGCCACAGCATCAATGATATTAATAGATCAATTGACTGTTGATCATCAGTCATATATTTACCCCTTTATGGCTTGTTCATTTTTATCAGCTTTATCTCCACAACTCTATCGACATCTTATTGTTCAACGCTAGATCTTGATGCACAGGTACATGGCAACGCTCTAAGTTATACCGTTCTAAGTTCATTCCACTAGGCTTTCTCTCGGTAATGGCATATCGGTATTAGTAAGATAGGTGGTCAAGCTAGGGAGAGTCGAATCTCCTCGAGGCTCGCGCAACAAGATAGTTGCTTATGAGTTCTTTGGTGCGCATCGCGGCATTTAATTTCTCGTAGAGAGGAGACCGAACTTGGTAGATGCTGGGCCTTAGCTGTCTTGCCGTCTTGGTCCCTCTCTCGAGTCTCGATGTAATTCGAATGAGTCCCGATGGAAGATAGGTCGGGCACAACAATAAATGAGAGGATCGTCGAATAGATCGTGCCTACGAGTTGAATATGGTGGGACGTTAGAATTGGAACCGAGGACTTCCCGTAATGGTATTAGGAGGATGGCTTAGAGCAATACCTAGTTATGTTAGGATGCTATGCGATGAGAGTCTATAATAGCTTACGACCGGGTTGATGTTCTCTTCCGTAATGGAGATGGGGAAGTACTGGGCCTTGTGAATCATTGGTATCTTCTCCTGCCATTTAGGATTCAAGTGTTGTGAGTATGTGAAATACATCCCTAGAAGCCAACTGAATGGACTTTTTGATATTGTCTATGCTCTTCGGTGTCAGTCTCGGAGGGATGGGCTAGGCTTTACGGTCACTTCTATGCTAGAATGGTAACCATAGGGGTTAAATAGCAAGTTATACTCAACAAAGGCACTCGTATTACTCTTATGACGGATGACAGCGACCACGTCGCAAAGCTTGAAACACCCGTCCGCTAACGCACCCTTGATCTGTTTCCGCGTGTTCGTAGTATTGAATGCCATTGGTAATGGCTGTTAAACTTAGATGAACTCTCCTGGACACTAGTTCTTCTCTATCTTCTTATGCGGAGTAACCAATGCATTTCGGGACACGCTCAAGAATATTTTATATGTTGTTACTGTACTGGCAAATACAGAATTGCCTTTGGCAGAGCTTAAGTGGCCCGAATACTACGATAATGTGTCCTAGAGTAATAATAATCCGGTAGCTAGGCCCTAGTCATGATCGGATCAAGATAGACTACGTTGCGTTGTACTGCCTAATCGAGTAGGCCTAGTGAATTCTACTAAACAGCAAAATTATGCGGCAATTATAAGGGAGGATGATACATATGTACTCATAATTGGGCTACCTGCGTCCTTAAGCATGGTAATTAATATACACCTGTAAAGCGCTTGAAGCCACTCGCCTACGATCCTATATGATTGACCCGAAGGAACCGGTATATACATCCAAGTGAAGGGGGGTGGCATGGCAAGCAGAGTTTATCGTAGTGTTGATCGCAGTGTTGAAATTGAATGAATGCGCATGCCCCTTAGGGTTGTCAACGCACTGGACCTCGTTACCTACCGGTCAACGGCCTTAGAGGTAGTTGGGGGAAAGGATTGGTTAGCCATAGAAGCTACGAAATACTTGAAATAGTTCCTTCTGCTTAGAATTACGGTGATGCTCCGAAGTAGGTCCCATAGCAAAAGAATAAGATGCTTGTAGTCCTGCTCAGGACGGAGAGTCGGAGACAGAAGGTAGTGATGAAGGGATTTGAATTTATCCATATTATGGTCGGTAGAATCCTGTAAACCCCTATTATAATGTGACTCGCGTCATTTGGCAAATCATTGCCGTCTCTAACTCTGCATCGCGTATGTCCGCATCAACTTCGCAGCGGCCAGTCCGCGATGTCTTCCTGGATCCGAACCTCATTCTTGACCCATATCACGCCAGCATGCTGATTATGGTACTCCGATATTATATCATCTACGCTATCGCTCCGTGTTTTGGTATATGCCTCTAGCGGTCTTGATACGTTCGAGTCGAATCGCGTATGTGAGAAACTTGAGTCGCGCACCGGAGTGCGCGGGCTAAGAGCCTTGCGATCGTACATTGTGAACTGGGGAAGTTCGCTGTTGTCGTTACTCCGGCCGTGATTCGAATAGGCGCTACTGAGTCCCCTCGTTTTGAGATAGAGTGGCCGGAGGGTAGGGATACCAATGCATACCATCGCTACGGCAATCTCTGCGCCGGCCCACGCGAAATACGGCACAAAGTTTACTGTATGCTATATTAGACGGCCCCATTGCCGATATTCGTGGCGTGAATACAGCTTACATGTATAATTGTAAACATTCAGTCGGGAGAGTACTACCGTCCTTGTGATGCCGCAAGCGCCAGCACTGTAGACAAGAGTCAGCTACCCTTTATATGACCACCCGGGAATACATGGCATTATGACTTACATCACTCCTAGACTCATTCCACCTGCTAGCATAATCTTGTCTCGTTGGGACATTGGAAGCGACTGGATGAATAACCAAGGAAATATAGCGAAGAAGAAGTCACATATGCTAGACCAGACTAATCAGGTCAACGTTAGTACTTTGGTCTCTCGGACGCTGGCTCATAGAGGTACTATACCTCCAAGTCCGACACTCAGGGGTTGAATTTGTATGTTCCATACTCCAGGCGTCCGTAGTGGATCCCAGCTCGCTTTGATCGGTGTTGTTTGATTCCATAACATTATGGTAAGCGCGATAGATGTAGCGACAGTGATCGTGACGGCGGTCCAAAGCGCAATCTTATGCCACCGCACTTGGACCACACGCAGAAGAAAGAGGCCCATCGATAGTTTCGCCATGGCATTTCCGGTAATGGCGAAGCTGTTCGCAACGTACGTCCAGAAGATGGCGTACGAGGTATCGTCGATGCTGAGCTGCCAGAAGTTCTGGCCTAACCCGTAACGGACCGACACTTGTATGAAACAAGTGAACAAAAGAAAGAATATCTATGTATGCAAACCAAGTCAGATTATATGCTTGATGGTATTACTTGGGGCAATGGAGCTAGCTACGTACGCTGGTACAAACATACATATAATCCTCGGCGCCGACGAACTTCACGATTCGAGTACGGGTGTATAATCGAAGAACCACCAAAGTGAGCGACAGGGCCGCCATCGCCCACATGGCACACGCCAGTTGGTAACCTGGATGCATCGCGCAGTGACCAGTCGACACGACAGGACATCGGAAAGGTGAGACACAGGAAGAAAAGGAGTGGCACGGCGGTAACTTTTAACCTTTCAACTCAGGAGATACAGGTAGCGAGCAAACCGGCTTCGCCACCCCGGACCTCGATCGACATCGAACCTACCAATATCCTCCCATTCAATCGTGACGGGCGCGACAATCGCCGGACGAGAATGTGAACCGTACAGGGGCATGGCTCCAATTGTGTCGTACAACGGCCGAGACGACCCTGGTGCCCACGCGTGACGGCTATAAGCGCTTCCGGCCAAATAGACTAGAGAATCCACATCTTCCATAACGAATCGGTACTCGTCGTTGGCAGAGGTGAGTCCATAGTCTGTGTTCGCCATCCACTTACAAGAGCGTTGAACGAAATAGGAAAATTCCCCCTTTCCTCTAGTTCCCGGATTGGTCAGAAAATAAGATCTCTCGACCAATCACAATTTAGAATCGGGTTCAAATCACCCCCTGGCCAATCATTTCTATCAATGGCTTTTTTTAGTCGTATGAGCAACAAGCAATTGTGCAGGGATTAGGCGCCTATCTCACGATATAGGGTGACTCCGATCTTTGTATGTATGATAATTATTACATACGCATGTAAGTACGCAGTAGACGAACCGATGGGCTAGATCTTGCGGGGTTCTCTTTTGGACCCATCTAGACGGGTTTGGATATAAAACCGACGTACCCAGGCTTCGGACGCGATAAAGGAACGGGTTTGATAGCTTTGGTGGGATGAACCAAACCGACGGGCAATCTCGCGATACTATACAGCGAGATACTTACGGAGTACTACGTAACTTGGGTGTACTTGTTAAACGACGTCTAAATATAGGCGATAGGCGTAACCTCTAGCTTACTCGCCGATTCCGCTGATAGCCTACCATCTCTAGGCCTCTTAACGATTGTGAACACTTTAGAAAAAGCCATTGGGAAAACCTGACTTTCTGGGTAATCATTTTAACTACGTACCTAGGTAGGCATATTAGTAAGGGTTGCCTATTCTCGACTACACTGTCGAGGCACGTTTCTGTAGACTCTATGCGGGTCTGAACTAGGGAAATGTGATACGGCTACGTGTCGAGATGTAGGCGATCTGTAGAAGGTGGTGATAAGAGCATACGTCAGACTATCAATGCGCAGACTTCCAATCTGTTTCTTCGGCCATCGTTTGCTTCGCTAGGACCCGCGGCCCTAGCTCGCCCTCCTCCAGCCCATTCCGTCGGGCCTCTGTGCTGCTTCTCCACCGCCACATGCGACCGTACACCGTCTGTGGCCCTCTCCCCTCCAGGATCTTGACGACCTCGCGACCGAGGATAGGTAGAAATTTGAACCCGTGACCGCTTCCTCCAGAGCACACCACGACGCCTGGGCGTCCAGGTACGAAATCCACGACGAAGGAGTTGTCGATACTGTCGGTATACCAGCAGAGTCTCGTTGATGCGATACCTAGCGGGACGAGTTCGGGGAAGTTGATATCGATGTACTCTGGAAGATGTTAGTAATAGAGGTCTGTATTTGGTAGACCGTTTCACAGGTATATAATAGAACACGTCGTACCCTTGATTCCATTAAGCGCCTCCATCGGGATTCTAGTTTCCTTCTGCTCCGTTACGTGGGCGGTCTTGGGGACGGATATACGATGTCCGCGGACGGTTTCGAAGTTTGTCCACCTATGATTACACGTGTTAGCTTTCTCATGCCTATCATGGCAGAAATTGGTGTAAGGAAGTCGCCTGACTTGGTTTTTCGCCACCCGATCTTGAACGCGCCATTGTCATCTCTCGGAATGCTATACACCTCTTTGCCCTGTCGCGATCCCCAAGATATGACGGGGTGATTCTCAGGGGCAAACTTCTTCCAGAGCTCCGGGCTGTCTTTTGGAATTTGGATAGTAGCCACCGAGCCGGCTGTGGTTTCTAGTAGGCCCCGTACCTCTGGAATCAGCGATGGTGTCCATCCCCCGCCTCCATGATTTTATGGTTAGCAAGCGATCAACCTTAAATAATGTGATATGAATCTCCGGCGCGTGTAAACTTACCAGCGACAACAACTAGATCAGCAGCGTGTTCCGCACCATCGGTGGTAATTACTACAGGGTGGTTATCCCTAGTTACAATATCGACCACCTTGCCACGCGTCGGATCTAGAATCATCTTCACACCGGCCTGTGCTGCGAGATGCTGGGCCCAAGCACAGCTCTTATAAGCATAAACGAAGCCTGCACTCGACTCGAGAACCGCCTTGTGGATACCGAACCGCTCCTGGCGCCGACACGGGTCTAGCTTGTGCGCCCATCCTCGTTCCTTAGCTCGGGCGATGTCTATCACGCAATTAAAATACTTTACTTACCTAGTAGGTATGACAGTATGTACTATCGAAGCCGTCCACGTCACTTCACTCATGACGAGCGAGGAGCAGCGCGACCTTTTCAAGCGCAACAACTTACCTGCATCATCATCCGTTCTAAACTGCTCTTCCCGGATCCCGTCGCGGCGCATATTCTCTAGAGTCTTGACCTCGAAGTCCCCCAGCTCCGGTTTACAGCTCATACGTAGGAAACCCGTATTCCACCAGAGCTTTCTCTCATTCTTACCCCCTCTTAGGCCCTCCGGTAGATCAGCCTCCGGCGTCGTCGCGATATCGCGATTCCACTGCTCCCACAAGCGCGCGGCCTCCGCCGCAAGACGTTGATATTCGATCTCCTCTCCGTAGCTAAACCGAATAATCTTATTGAGATCGGCAGAGGCCGAGTCCACGCCCGCGAGTGGGTCGTAGGCCGCGGCCGCCGTGTCCTGCATGTCCAGCACCGTAACGTCCGTGTACCCGGACCGCGCGAGCCAGAGCGCGGTCGAGATACCGAAGACACCGGAACCGACGATGATAATTTTGGATGTGGGTGTAATTGGTGCCATGGTTTCGATGTGATCAGGCGAGCATGAAGAGCGAATTGTGAAGAAATCGGGTCCTATTCGGAGCACGCAATAACATGTACTAACCCCGCTATCCGATGTAGCCTATCATACCCCCCAGTGGCTGTTAGTGTCCCTGTGGAAAACATGGTATGGGATCTATGGGTCCGAATCTCGCGGAAAGTGGTACAGAGACATAGTTTCATGTTATGGAGGCGATAAGACCGTCGACTGGAACATTTGAACTTGGAAGCTCTTTGATGCTTATATGTACTGGGTACTTGGAGTGGACTCAGGGGTGTAGTTCTGGCAGTTGTCAGCATATTCATATAGTGAGACAGTGTTGAACTGAAAATCTCTATTGATGTATCTATCAGTGCTCGTAGATGCGGAAGCAAAATGTACTATCCTGCTCAAATGCTCGAGATTAAAGGTATCATTGTTTATACACGAGGAGATAAAGGGGTACGCGGCGTGGATATATACATAGGAACCCCCTTGGGTCGGTATTAGGCGGAGAATCTGTCGAGTTATAGGAAATTAATTCCTACACCGACTTGCAATCCTTTACGGCTGTCCTCTCCGCGTCTCATCACCAAGGGTAGGCTGAAGTTGAGCTCGAACCTCGCGACGGGGTGGGCGTACACAAGGCCTACACCGGCGGCGATGCTAGGTAGTCCCGTACCGAGGTCTTTTGTTGCGGAGATCATGCCGTTCCATACCGTGCCGGCGCTCAGGCGTTGCCCAGCTGCTGTACCGTTGCTCTTGCTTTTGTTCTTCATCGCTACCGATCTGCCGCCGTTGGCGAAGAATTGTAATCGGAATGGAGAGTCTGCGCCTATTCGAGGGAGCGGAACGAGCATGTTCACACTGCCCGCGGCAAAAATGTCGCCGCCAAGCGCGTCGCCGCCCTCCCTAGGGCCAAGACCACCCAACGAAAACCCTCGCACATCTGTTGGCCCTCCCAGCGTAAAGCGGTCGTTGATTCGACTAGGAGATGCGCCTCCAAGGCCGTAGGACAAGGGGAGGGGGTAGAGTAGGCCGGCTCTAAAACCACCACCAATGGATACGCCGGAAGGCCCTCGGATTCCTGGTATCGGGATGGGTATAGCGCCGGCTACCTCTACCTCGTTCTTGGAGAAACCCACGTCGCCGCCTAGCGGTCCCCACCCCGCGAGCTCTGCGGTACCCTTGAAGAAGTACCCACCTTGCGGCAACATAGGGTTGTCTCTTCGTTCTCGCTGGAATAGGTAGGTTATAGCACTCTTGGCGGAGTCACCAGCATCGCCTCGGACCGAAGGGCTAGCGTTGGCGGAGAGGCCCGTTAATTGTCTCCACGTCCCAGTATAGCCGAATTGGTGCCGATCTCCGTTGTCTTCTAGGTACTGTAGTTTGACACCGCCGCCCTTGAGCACTTCTTCGTGGCTCGCCCAAGGCTTTTGCGTGCTGCTTGCTAGACCTTCGACACTGAAACGTAGGTTGGGATTGCTTTGTATCGGGGCGTTGAATTCCGCGCTGTATGCCGACCGCGTCCTGGTACCGGCCGAAGCGTTGAGCGAGAGCGACTCAGCACCTCCGAATATATTCCGCCATAGCATGGATCCATATGCTGAGCCTTCCGTGTTTCCTAGGTCCGTACCGGTCTTGAGTAGGAGCCGGGACTTTTCGCGCACCCGAAGGGACACGTCGAGGTCCGTTGGCGAGGAAGAGGGGTCGAGGTGGGATGGACGAGATAGATGGAAGAGGATCTGTGGGTGAAAAATGTCTTGATCGTCGACGTTAGCACATAATCCACCAAATATCGTCGTCGGTTACTTTCGCTCATACCGAATTTTTGTAACTTCTCTACCGCACCACCCATTTGCTCAAGCATTTCTGCTAATGTGTAGTTGACATTGCGACTGTCTTCGACCAAAGGTTGGAATACGGGGTCTAGAAACGATTTGCGCGTGTGTCTTGCGCCATGGATTTGAATGGAAGAGAGGGTGACGGGAAGCGTTTGATTTTGCGACAGCTATTTCGTAAGAATGTTATTATCGTAGAACCGAGCGACTAGTCGAATACAACGTAACGTACCAGCTCGAAAGTTCGTTGATCGGATTGGGCATCTTGCTGCGCTCGTTCCGCTGCCGCCCTTTGCTCTACCGAGACAGCTTCTGATTTGAGCAGATCCTCGAAGGCCTAGTATGCATATTTGCATTAGACATTGACGGTGAACATTCTGAATACTAAGGGGATCTTACATCATCGTCCCTACCAGACGAGTTGCGAGCCATTTCAGCCAGGAAGGGTTCAATCTACTCCCACCTATCTTAATCGCGAGTAATTCTCCCTTGTGGGAGGTAAAATGCAGCTCTGGGACCCAAGTAGGCTCTAGGGTCCACGGGTAGCTGAAAGCTCCAGAGTCGGCAGGGACCGGAAGGATCCCGTATCGGTAAAGCCACATGAAGGTACGTACCTGTGGCTCTATCCTGTAGAGGGGTCCACAACCGGTTCGTACCCACCCACACCCTTGGTGACGCAACCAGAACCCCCCTGACCCCAGCTAACCTTACTAGGTGTCCAATGTGCTCGAATGCCTTATCCTTATCAGTAGAAGTCCACAGGTACATGTACCCATTGACCTCTCCCAGGTTCCAGACATCAGGTTCCACATCCTGGGGCGTTCTGTGTCATCATCAGCCTCATCCCTACATATAATCAACCCCCAAGACCCGACGACCTCTTCTTTTTCCCGTCATCCACTTTAGCAGCCTGACAACTTCAATACTTTCTACTTCCAGTCCCTCATTCTCAATCCACCATTGTACCATTCACCTTACTTTTTAGAACCCCGGTCACGCTAGTCCGAAGGCGACCGTTTCCAATACATACCCATCGTGACACATTTCCTTTCTAAGAGATACCCTTATCGCTGCAATTCACCCCATCATGGCCAGCAAGCAAGCGAGTAAACGCGTACGTATCTTCCCTCTGCTCTATAACGTATGATGCGTATGATACTAATATGTGTCGGCTTCTATAGTTGGCGCGCGAATACAAAAGCATATCCGAAAACCCTCCCCCGTACATCACCGCCCATCCATCAGAGTCGAACATCCTCGAGTAAGCACCATAACCCAATACTTGTACCCTTTCTTTTGCTAACAATAATAGGTGGCACTACATCATCACCGGCCCAGAGGATACCCCCTATCACAACGGACAATACTGGGGAACCCTAATCTTTCCGCCTAATTACCCCTTTGCTCCGCCGGCCATCCGAATGCATACGCCCTCGGGCCGCTTCCAACCATCCACTCGTCTCTGCCTCTCCATCTCCGATTTCCACCCGCGATCCTTCAACCCGGCATGGGAAGTTTCCACCATCCTGATCGGTCTGCTGTCGTTCATGACGTCGGAGGAGATGACAACGGGTTCGGTTTCTGCCACAGCCCACGAGCGACGAATATTTGCTGCACGATCTAGATGGTGGAACTCGACGGGCGGCGGCTCCCACGCTAAGAACCCCGCCCAAAAGGGCAATGTGAAGGCTGGCGATGGCGGTGCGAAGTTTCGCTCGGAGTGGCCCGAGATCGACAAGGAGAATTGGCGATGGATGACGGAGAACAACATCGACACGGCTACCGGCGCTAGAACCGGAATTTCGTCCTGCGGGCCGCAATTGGGTATCGCAGGTGGAAGTGGTGGTCAGGCTCAAGCGGTTGTGGACGCCGTCGTCCAGCGCAGAGACGCCGGGACGACTTGGGTCAGTCGCAATAAGCTGTTGGTTTTTGGAGGTATTATCTTCATTTACGTGCTGATTGCTCGAATTCTCGGAGAAGGGGAAGGATCTTCATGATCTAGTGGCGATTGCGCATAGTTTCCGTCTGTCATCTATAACACGAGTGGAGACACGATGGCGATATTCGGGTTTTCAGGGCTTTGGCCCGTACCCTTCTATGATGTTGGCCTTCCCGGAGGGCAGGATACACAAAACGATCACATGGTAGTAAACTAATCTCAACAAAGCATTGGTGGTAGGATCTCGCTAGGACCCAGGCAGGGGTACACATCTGGGGCGAGTGATCAGCCCTTAATGAGGAGGTTTCGTATGTCTGTATCATAGATACCTACCGAGTTACCACCTCACTTCTAGCGCCTCCAGGAATCGGAGAAGTGTATTGCTCGATGTAGTCCCCCTTTCCAGTAATATCAAATTGTGGCTATGGAAAGCAGATTCGGAGCTAGTATAATGCTACCATGTAGCTAATATGCGGGCCCATCATTACGTAGGTGTACATATACGTATGAATCTACATGTATTGATAGAAAATGAATCCTGTTGGTGATCTACCTGTTCTTTCACTCGCACACCACCTATCGTAAGCCTATTGTGTTCTAGGCCTTTACGCCACATCCTTGCCTAGTTTCCTACGGTTCGGTTCAGCCGACCAGAGATCTCCCAACCGGATTCACAGTCTCATGTATTATCGTATACCTCACCATAGCGTTGGCTTTTCGCTTTCGATGTAGTAAAAGGTGGAAACAAACTCCATATACGATCCTGCGTTCTAGGTGTACGGTCTATGGCTCCGACGCACTGCTTGGGCTGATGCTTTTTCGAAATTCGTGCTTACGCTTATTTAACAGCAAGGTATGATATTATCCTATGGCCTTGATCTCTCCGAAGGACCCCCCACCCCCGACTCTAACATCGTTGCCACATAACAGGTTAAATGTATAGAAACTTTCCTGTTGAAGCTCTTCAATCTCTTTCACCATCTACACCTTGTCGATCGACAGCACGAATGTTTAGTAACATCTAGTTCTATAGCATCGTATTCATGGGGTATAAGGACACGGCACCTAGCCCAATATTCTGTCTGGTGGCTATGTATCGTAGCATCCCTATTCCAATATTCACATTTATAACTAACTACTTACATTCGTAATCCACTGCTTACATTCGCGATGGCCGATCAAGGTACTTCGATGACCACGTTTAAGAAGCTCCTGGTTAGTAACCAAAACCAAGTATTGGTCCTTACCTTCGATGGATCCCAACTCGTCGTCACTGGGAGATACATCCAGGAAGATTGGCTGCCGAGTTGGTGTATAGTCTTCAAGCGCCCTAACTTCTTGTACACCGTGAACTTATTGGCTGACGACATTAGCCTCCTTCATCTCCGCCCTGATCACTCTGCGGAGTCGAACCTACGTCGGGAGAAGTGGGCCATGCATAAACCTGTAGAAGATGCTGACCTGTTCCTGTCAAAGTTGTACATTGATAAGGCAGTGTTGGTTAACAGCGCACGGGGTTCTAAAGGTGGCGTCTACCTCGAGTTTAACGCTAACCAGACACGAATGGTCCAGGCCTGCTTTTTCAGTGACATGATCGATATATGGGACGTCTCGGCTGCCGATGGCAACCCCAAACTTATGAAGAGCCTTTCTATCCCAGGTAAACCCGGGCTCGGACGTAAGCAACATCACCCCCATCAAGCTGTTCTAGATCCGACAAAGCGTTTCTTTGTTGTACCGAATCTTGGGAGCGACACTCTCCTTGTCCTAGATTCAAAGGATGACGCGTTTGAAATTGTTAACATGCAAGCCATACCTCCCCTTGTTGGTAACCATGTTGGCCCGCGGCACGTCGCCTTCCTAACTAATCTCGAAACACACTACCTCGTTTTGGTATCTGAGTTCACCAGCGAGCTCTTTCTTTTCGAGGCACTGTACGTAGAGAACGGGATACAATTCAAGGAGCTTCAGCGGCAGCCCACCTACAGCGGTGAGCCATCGAAGGTGAATTCGCATCCTGCTCAAGTCCAAGTCTCGCGAAACCAGCGCGATGTCTACATTTCCAACCTTGACACGGACGACGGGACAGACAACATCGCGCACTACGCGTTCCAAACGCTCTCCGGTGCACCGCGGCTTCACTACGTGGGTAAGGTCTCCAGCGGGGGAAGTCAGCCGCGTTCTTTTTGTCTTAGTAGAGACACCGAGCAGAAGTACATCTTTATTTCTAACGAGACCGGTCGGCTTGGAATCCAGGTACTTCAACGGGACCCCACGACGGGTACTATTGACCCAACGCCCGTTGCCACTATGTTAAATGAGGATTTGATTGTTCCCGAGTCACAAGGGCAGGGTCCCCATTTCATCTGTGAGATCTAAGTTGTCGCATATTTGCGATGACTTTTTCGTTTCTCTATAAGGGGTGGGTAGATTTCATCAAATAGATTGCGTGCATGCTAAGTATTATATATCCATCCAATAGATAGATCCTATGTCACATCTACGTATTGAATAGAATATGTACACTTATTTCGTCATTTCCGTGGTATCTGATCTTCTTGCACACCTTGACTAGTGTCTTGTAGTTCATAGCCCTACATGTATATACCTACATATTCAATGTACGTCTAACTATCGGCTTATATCTCGGACCTGACTTAATGACTACTGCCATGTCCGATTGTTTTATGATGCTTCATGGATTTGATCCTAGCCTTATTTCATGTATGCCTTTACTCCTTGTAGTCCAATTTCGGCTGCCCCTGACTCCGCCCTCTATAACCCTAACCCTCGCGCGTGAGATCCTATTCGTTGTAGTAGTTAATAGTGTGTGTCAGATATAATATTCATGTACAATATTGAATAGTAAGAGTTCCTTCTGGTGTAGCGGTATATCCGACAGTATGATCGGTCGGTCGAAACCGGAGATACTTTATGCACAGTGAAGACCTAGGAACAGAAGACACTACGTTTGTCACCTACTTATTCTCTGTGATGAGCCATCCCGGGGACTCCTTGGCTTCTTATGAATCTTATACATGCTTCCAATCCACGACGGGCACCATTGGCCATAAGGAACTGACCCTTAGTCCTTTCCACTTCGGACGGCGAGCTTCTCCGTTCATGCTCATGTTTGTATACTCCTATTTCCTCTTAGGATTATACGATTTTCGACATTTAATATCTCTTAATACGGAGCCGAGTAAGTCCCGTCTATCCCAACCGCTCGGCCTAATTTTGTTTTTCGAAAAGGCATAATACCCCTGACGGCTCATGGCACCGCTTATAGCCATCCCTCAGCAACAGAGTGCTCTCGACTCATCAAACTATCGTCGGCCTTCCAATGCGTGATTACACTGGTGGCTATATACATGTCCTACAGACCAGCAACATGGCCACCCAGACTGGCGGCCTTACGTGCCACACTATGGTGCCGACCAGAACAATATGGGCGTTGTGTATCCAACCCTATCCCGAATATGAATGATTTAGGTCTCCTTAATGATCTCATCCAGCATCCAATATAGCATCTCCAGCAAGGACGGCTTATACTCCTCACCACTAGCAAAGTTGCCACCAGCACAACCCGTGTCCCATTCAGTTTTCCCACTTCCGGAGACCTCATCGAACACCTTGAAATCAATCCCTTCTCTCTGCCCAAAGAATTCCTCCACCAGCTTATCCCTTCGTTCGGCGAAGGTGGGTGGCAATGTCTCTCCCTCGTCAGGTGACTCGTAGACCAGAAGCAACATCTCCGCTAACGCCTCAAAGTCTGTCCTCTTTAGCAAATATCTTTGTAGTGGCTTACGATATAGCCCTTCCTCTTGTACGATACCCTTGGCGAGGTCTAAAAGGTTTTCCCTTCTCACAGTGTTGTCTTCCCAGTCCGGCAATAGCTGAACCATGAAATCCACCAAGTCGTGGAATTGCTCATCTCCCATCTCATCCCGATTTGTCAACGCATTGTCCGGGCAGGTGACTTCTTCCGGAATACCGTCGTAAAGCCTCCGTGCACGCTCGGCAGCATCTGCTCGCCATACGTTCTCGTCATACCCCGGCGGGTCCGACTCCAACTGGATGGCCAGACCCTGGAAGAGCAACCGCCTATGGTCTCCCGCCGTACGCGTCCGTGTGTGACCCCCGCCATAGCCGCCGATAGTTCGACGGGCCCGATCTTTGTGGGCGATGAGAATGGCCCGCAGAAGACCATTATGGGTCATGTATGCGTTTTCGTCCGCCTGCTGCTCTGCCATGAAGGGGTACCGTGATAGGTAGACAAGCATGCGGAATACAACGGGGGAGGCTTTTTTAACAATAGGCAGGCCAATCGATGCGGGGAACAAAGAGGTGAGGAGCTTTTCAAATGCGACTTCGGATATCACAGGCTCCCCGTTATGGGGAACGCTGTACTTGTCGATGCGCGCGAGCTTGGCCGGCGTGATATGCATATCGTTTCTCGCCGTCTCATCGAGACGTGCAACGAAGCGCCCGGCCGAAAGTTCTTTTTCGGCTGCCCACTTGTTGAGATATGTCTCTGGTGGATGCCACGTCTTGCCCATGGTGATATGTATAATGGCTGGAATGAAAACACGAATTTGAATTTAGCATATGATGGTCGCTTCAGGTGATGACCCTGTTCGATCTCTACAGCAAACAGTAGCGTAGCTCGATAGTTATATGCATGCGCTTTCTGTTGGTATTGTTGTTATAGCCGTCTTGTTGCATACACTACGTCACACAGTCAGCTACACGATCCTATGGACGTATTTAGAAATCCGTCTCGTCGGTGACGCCTCAGCCAACCAAATTTAACCAATACCAAATTAAAACCGAAAGCAGATCATGAAGCGTACGCACTTTTAGAACTGTCCTATATGCGCGTGGTTTTTTCGCATTCCAATAGACGTAACTGGGTGGCCATGTACAAGAACAGCATGAGGCTCCTCGGTAAATAAGGATCGACAATGTGTCAGATATAAGCGTGTAGATCGGATGTTACCTAGTATGTAGGTACATGCATGAGTCCTACCGTACCATGTATTGGGCACCAACATGGAAGTTTGTAGGGCTAGACGATACGAGTAAGAGATCAAAGTATGCCTCGGCAGCATTCTGAATGATCCGAGTACCATGTAGGGAAGGACTAAGGCGTATACTATGGTATGATGGGTAAGTAAAAAGAGTGGATCAGGTACTAGAGCTAATCGACTTGACGACGGCAAGGGTTGAAAACGATACTTCAGCACTATTTCAATACTTCTCGAAGCCCCCCAGGCGGTATTTCCACGCTAGAGGCTCACGACAGGGTATCCACAAATACCTGACAGTGTCTTTTTACTTTTGCCTGCAACCACAGTACATACACGTAGGTTGTTACGCCGAGAAGAGACTTTGCTGCAGTCAAATTTCTCCGTATGCGACTCGATTTAGAATAATTGCATAATGGTATCGTCTATCCGATACAATCCTTATAAGCTGACTTACGTACCCAAGCCACTTCGGCCCCCACACCGGATGTAGGTCCCCGCTCGCCCGCTGTCGTCAGCTTTTCAGCCGCTACCTTGCACTTCATCCTATCTATTGCGATGCTTATATGATGCATTTCTGGGGTGGAAGGCTGGAAGGGTCACGAACTGGATGATCTATTCCGTCTGCGTACGGGGAAGTCCTACCTATATAAATAGTTTCACCGGACCGTTCTCGGAGGAGAATACAAGCGCTCTACGTGGACCTCGGGGTGATCCGTTGATCTCTTACACGCTCTATCCGTGTGACTCGATCGTAAAAACAAGAACCAATTCACGATTTCTTCTGGAAAAATCGCTACGCCATGTAGTCTCAGTGCTTATGCTCACAATTCATTTTCTTCCTTCGACGTCATGTTCGTAGGCTGCTGATGCTATCCTACATGCTAGACGATGATCTATCTTCCTTCCGGAAGCTGCTCTACGCTTTTGGCATTCTATGGTCGTACTCCATGATTTCGATGCGTCTACGAGTCGCCCTTGAAGCCGACAGACGCTCTAAAGATAAATGAAATACGTAGACCCCATACCTCTCGTAGTTTCTCTATATATATGAGGTCCGTCGTCAACAGATCTTGCCTTCTATCCTCACGCACATCCAGTTACAATTCCAACGTTTCCATTGCTATTTTCTACTCATCTCGTTTCGTATTTGGCATTTGTTAGGTTATAAAGTCGGATTCCCTTCCAAAATGCAGATCATAAAGCCCCTTTTCGCATTCTTCTGCGCTCAACTCGCCATCGCATCCCCCATTACCACCAACGATGCACCTTCCGTTGAGCTTGCCGAGCGCGCTCCCCTTCCGCCGAGCGATGCGCTCAAGAAGTGGAACGACGAGAAGGGCGTCCCCGGAAACGCTCTCACGGAGGGCCTGCACATTTTCAAAGCCAAGTACCCCCGCGACGAGGTTAAGGACCAAGGTCTGTCCGATCTTCTGAAAGAGGCGCGGAACTTCTTAGATGCCAACCATTACGTTCTCGTGTCCGTCGAAGTGAAACAGAAGGAGCGAGGTCCGCCGAAGAAGAAGGAGAAGTACCTGGATGTTGGTGATGTCAAGTTCTTCGACATCGCCGTCGACAAGGACAACAAGGTGAAGTCCAATAAGGAGGGAGCCACGTACAACTTCGCTCGCGCCGAACAGGATAAGGTCGAGCATGATTACATCAAGAAGCTTGGTGGCAAGGTGAAAAGCTTCACCCAGATTACTCCCGTCGGTATGTTTATGCCATAAGAACGCTGTGCGAAAAGGACTGCTATACTGACCTACTTGCTATAGCCAAGCAGTACGTTTCCGAGCACGAAACGTACGACCCCAAGACGAACAACTGCATGACGTTCGTTGACGAGGTCGCCAAGGATCTAAGCTAAGTGTCCAATATGCGATACGCAGGAAGTTTGTTGTGGTTTCAAGGTGTCTATCCTTGTGGGTAGCTTGCCGTATGGCCGGGGAATGCGGCTCCAACTTGGGGAAAATGCACAGGGTTCGCTCTCTTATTTGTATCTTATATGCCTGTAGCCACTCTCTATTTTCGCGATAGGTTCTATTCGCACATGTATACATATGTACACAATACACAATCATTGGTTGCTACCCCCTTCTCATCCTCATACGCTGTACGAGGCGAAGTAGCTTGTTGTGATCTCCCTATCATGGTTGTTTTATCTAGTAAATGCTCTCTTCCTATCCCTACTTGTTTGCGTTTACATCATAATTGTCGAGGGCTATTGGTTCTATCACTTTATTGTATTGTTTTACAGTATTACAAGTATATTGCCACTAAATTAAGTATGAGGTGGCTTCATCATGCCACCCCATTTCTCCATGGCGTCTTGTTATGATCCAGGATGCAGAACCTTCGCTGCCAGACCTGACGATAGGTTCCGTGCGAGAAGTAAAGTAAGCCCGCTTCCTGCTGTGTAAGGGCCCGCCGGCTTGGTGTTGGGGATATGATTTACACGCAGGCGTAGGTCACAATCTCTACTTTCACTTAACGACTCCCGTTCATGCGTACCGGCGCTTATTCCTTGATGGCGTTCTAGAGGGCGGCTACACGCATAGATATTGTGTTTGTAACCGCCCACACCGCCTGAAAAGAGATTATTTCCGCTTCCGACGATGCAGCGTTCACCAATATTCGTATCGTAGAACTTGGCCCCTCTTCCCTTGGGTTTTCTACCTACGTATGTACTTATCTGGTTGCAGTCCATCGTCGGTCGATGCACTAGGAATAGGCGAATAAAACGACACTAAACATTATCAATACTCTGACAATCCCCCTAAGATGCAATTATCAGAAGACTAGACCTTGTACCCTAGGTAGAGGAGCCAGTCCATTGTACTCCTCGGTCCCACGGGGGCGGGTTCATTCCCTAGGTCAAAGAATTCTTCGGGGGAACAAAGGATCTGTATGGTATATAGGGTCGTAGTCGTAGCTCGGTGGGTGTTGAGGCTCCTCGCGCAACAACGCAGTTGCTCCCTTGGCTTCTTTGTCCGCCTCATGACAGCAATCCGATCACCATGAGCAATCTGAGTCCAGAGGAGCTCGAGAACCTACTCAATGGGCCGGCACTGGCCCCTCCCCCGGGCGTCGTCCCGCAATTCGACAACCCTCCCAATCATTGGATCCTATCTAGGGGAGCGATCATTGCTTGTCTTACGATCACTACGGTCGCCGTTGCTACGAGCCTGTATACGCGCATCCGTATCGTTCGCCGCGTAGATATCGCCGACTGCAAGTCACCCCTTTCTAGCCCCAGCGATCTCACACTGACTCTGCGATAGATTCTCTCCTCTTCAGCTTTGTATTCCTTTCTTATCCGCTTCTACGACTATTCTCTGACGTATATAGGGTGTCTTTGTTGGGTATATCGCCTGCGCGGTACTCGTCTGCAAGCAGGCACCTGGGGTACATCAATGGAACGTTCGACTGCGAAACTTTCGTCTTTTCCTCTACGTTCGTCCCCCCACGCGCGCGCCTAGGTCCCCGATGAGAGCTGACGCACTTATACAGTACTTTCACGTCGCCACGGTGTTATACGGCGTCTCCATCTTCTTCGTCAAATTTTCCATCTTAATGCAGTACATACGAATATTTATGCCCTTCCGAAAACCGACACGATTGTATTGGGCCACGATCTTCATCATCGCCATCAACTTTATCGTGTATTTCCTTTTCACCTTTCTTGCCATCTTTAGTTGCCACCCGATCGCCAAAGCATGGGATCCCTTGATCACCGGGGGCCATTGTATCAATTTATTGGCCCTCGGTAGCGCTTTGGGGGCTATCAATACGATCTCCGACATCATCATCTTGATCGTGCCCCAAGTCGTGATTTGGCGGATGAATCTCTCCCTACGGAATAAAGTCGAGGTTTCCCTGATCTTCACGATCGCTACTTTGTGAGCCGCGCGGCCGATCTACCCCAGGGCCATGCTGATTCTGCTTCTAGCGCGTCCGTCTGCGCCGCCGTCCGTTTCGCCTACGCAGTGATCCTCCAGAGCCAAACCGATGTGACCTATTACACATGGCTCGCGGGTGTATGGACCCTGCCAGAAATGACGGCCGCCATCGTCGTAGCGTGCGTGCCCGTCATTAAAGGATTCGTCAAAAGCGTATTCGAAATCGAATTCTTCTCCCGTATCGTACTGTCCATCAAAAGGGTGACAAGTTGGTCGAAGCTCTCGAGTACCCGCGATACTTCCGGGTATGAGTTGGATGGTTAGGGGGTCTATTCGGCCGCGAGGAGGGTGGCCGGATTGCGTTTTCGCAACAAGCATTCCGCGCGATCGGCCCGACGTATTTTCGATTCCGCGGCCGCTTGTTCATGCGGCATGCGTGATCCCGAGACATGTAGTGAGAAGGACTTTTGTGGACATGCTTTATGTGCTGGGAAGCTAGGCCTACGCCCGGGAAAGGGAGGACGACTCCTTCGACCCGTGGATCCTCTATTCGAGGACTTAGGTGTCGGAATAGGCGTGCTCTTACTCCATAGGCCAGCCGGCTTGGCTACCAGAAGTGGAGGTTTTCCATGTAGTAATGTAGTTGCTTCCCGCGCTTGTACTACCGAGTTCCGGGATCCTGCTCTATTCCCCTGATGAATCTTAACTTGGGAATCGATAGGATCGTAAGCCTGCCGTGTGTCTGCGTGCGCGGATGCTTCTGTCCAACTCGTGGCCCTGTATACTTCATTGAAACGATTGACGTATTGCATCCACATTCAGGTCGCAACAGTCACTAGCCGTCCGATGTCCTGCACGCCGTGTTTTCACATTAACCCGACCCGATTGGCTCTGAATCCCAGTTCTCCTGTGGGTACCATTCCCAGGACTCTGGTTCCTGTAACGTCGTACTGCATTTACAGCTAATATAACAAGACATAAGTACTTGAGGCGCAACTCATCCCGCCGGCTATCAATAGTACGCATTTTTGCGCGACGGGTAGTGCCCCAAGTTGCTATAAGTACTACACCGTACTTCCTCCGTGAAGTATAAGTAGCCGTTTCGCGGAAGAAGTCAATATCTGCATGATCCTAAAACTGCGTAACACCCTGGACGCCTTAAACTTTGTAGAAATTGTTCATTTAGGTCCCTTTCTGCCCGGGGTGTGTGGCCGGGGTGTGTGGCCGGGGTGTGTGGCCGGGGTGTGTGGCCGGGGTGCTTGGCCGCGTCGGAATCGCTAGTTCGCCGGAGCACGAAGCAAATGCATCGAGTTTCGAGGTAGACGCCCCGTCCATCGAAATAACATCTGAAGGTTTAATGCGCTTTAAAAGCTTAGAGTCTCCTCCCGAAAGCTAATACTTCATTTAAAAAAATGCAAACGACGGGAATGCCTGGAGTGCTCAAAGTTTACGTAGGGTTATTGTGTCGATAGTAGAATCCCGGCTTACTGTAATTTGATTGGTTAAGAAATTCCCCCTTTTAGATGTCATAAATGTAAGAAAGTAAATTAATTACTTTTTAAACTTGCTGGTGCATTCTTTTTCATGTCATCATCCTCTAATCATTATCCTCGTTTTAGTCTTCATCTTCGTCTTTTTATAAATTATCATGTCTTCCTCTCTTTTTTCTACTGCCTCTTCAGCATTGGCTTTAATTGCTCCGAGGCCCCAGAGTCTGGACCGAGGGCCTCAGATGGCGAAAAAAAACGTTCGTCGCTGCCGTAGGTGCATTTTGCATGCTACGATTAATCAAAGCGACTGCGAGGACTGCGTGGGGCCCTGGAACCCGAAGGGGGGCAGACCTCGCACCCGGTGTAATAGGTGCCATCGTGATACCCAAGCATGTGTGGAAGCCTTCCGGGAGGGGGATGAAGAGGCTTTGGGGGTGTATCGGAAGTGGGAAGAGAGCTGGGAGAACATTCAGAGGAACCAGAGAAACGGCGTAGAGATTGAATCTAGAGTTCGTATACCTGATTCTTATTAGTGGCTATCATTGTTCGGTGTATGGTTTCATGTGCTAACCTTTTCTTCGGTAGTAACTAGATGATTTTAATCAACTCTCTCGTAAACTAATGAAATATGTAATGCCAGTGTATGAGAGGCGGCCATTTAAGCCAACTCCTGTTTCTGATGCTACTCTTGCCACAGCTTGTGCCAGTACCCCTACCGCGCCTTATGCCAATATTCCTATCTTAGCTTTAATCGCTCCCTAACCCTCCCAGGTTTGCCCCCATCCCCCCCATAAAGCTGCTCCTACTTCCCTAGCTTCTCCTGCTGCCCGGGCTGCTCCTACTCTCGCTGCTCGACACCCGGTACATCTTCCACAATGCCTACCTATACCACCTCAGGCAAAAACATCTTCTCCTGATTTTTTGGACTCTTCTTCCACCACACCTTCCCCGGCTGGGCACCGGGCCATGGCCGGCCCTCCGCCGTAGTCTTCTTGTGGCGCTTCACGAGAGGTAAGCCCTCCCCCGATGGACCAGAGAGACTGGGAGGTACTGGGGCGAATAGATGTCAAGTTGGAGCGAGTAGATGTCAAATTGGAGCAAATAGATGTCAAATTGGAACAAATAGATGTATTGGAGCGAATAGATGGTAAGTTGGGGTTCATGGATGGTATGTTGAGGTTTATAGATGAGTTGTTGAAGGAGTTGGTAAGGAGGGATGGTATGGTAAGTTACTTAGGACCTTTTATTCTAGAATAATAACATTAATATGCTTTCTTAGAAGGGTATGAAGCGGAAGGTGCGAGATGAGGAGGAGAATCTAAGGCGGGCTCTAATGCCGAAGCTGGCTTCTTTAACACCCTTGGAGATGTTGTCGGATAAAAATATATAAAAACCGAGGCCACTTTTAATGGCATAAGAACTTAAGTTTTATAAAACCTTTAAGTTTAATGAAGTTATTTTCACGTAACCACTATTTTAACAGTTATTATCATCATAGTTTTTTTTTATATTTACTTTTATATTTTTTATTTCATTTATAATTATTATTTTCGTAATTATCACTTTTATAATTATTACTTCCGTTTTTTTTTAATTTTATTTATTAAAATAATAAATATAAATATTAATTTTTTTAATTTATATAAAATTTAATAAAATTATTTTAAAAATCGTAAATGAATACATTAATTTAAAATTTGTGTTACGGACTTTTTAATTTTAATTATAATTTTAGATTTTAAATTTATTTCCAGTTGTACTTTCGGATTTTAAATTTATTTTTAATTATATTTTTAGATTTTAAATTTATTTTTGATTATAATTTCGGATTTTAAATTTATTTTTGATTATATTTTTGGATTTTAAATTTATTTTTAATTGTATTTTTAGATTTTAAATTTATTTTTAATTATAATTTTAGATTTTAAATTTATTTCTGATTATATTTTTGGATTTTAAATTTATTTTTGATTATATTTTTAGATTTTAAATTTATTTTTGATTATATTTTCAGATTTTAAATTTATTTCTGGTTGTATTTTTAGATTTTAAATTTATTTTTAATTTTTAAATTTAAATTTAAAATTTATTTTTTATTTATTAAATATAATATATAAAATATAAAAAATCTTTTTTAAATTATAAATAATTAAATATTATAAATATAATTAAATTTATTTATATTTATTTAATATAATTTATTTTTTTTATTTATTATTTATAAATTTTAAAATATTTATTAAAGTTTTATTAAAAATTTATTAAAATACTTATTAAAACACTCATTAAATATTTAATTATAATGTTTAAAATTATTTATTAATTATATTATATTTTCATAAATATATTAATTAAATTATATAATGTTTATATATTATTATCCTTTTATTAAATATAATAAGGTATAAGTTAAATAATATATATTCTTTTTTATAAAATATAAATTAATCATTTATTAAGTTTATAAAAGATACTTAATAAGGATATTAAACTTTAATTAATTTTATAATATAATCTTATAACATAATCTTATAATATAATTATATATATATTTAAAATTAATAATAATCTATAAAATATAAAATTTTATTAATAAAAAAATATGTAATAAAAATAATATTTATATTTAATATATATTTATATTTATATATTATACTTTTTATAAAAATAATATAATACCTTTATATTTTTTAATGTTATATTTAATATTAATTAATATATTATTCTTTAAAAATTTTAAAGATTTAAGAAAAAAGTTATATAATAAAAGTATTATTAAATTAAAATGATAAATAAAAATAGATATTAAATTAAATAAAGGTTAAAATAAAGAAATAAATTAATAATAATTAATATAAAAAAACATATTTTATAATAACTTTAAGTTTTAGCTTATAAATTATAAAAATTATCTTTTTTATATTTTTAAATAAATATAAAAGAATATATCTTATAATTATAAATCTTTAATAACATATAATAATCATATTAAAAAGATTTAATTTAATACTTATTATTTTATTTAATATTATAAACTATAATATTAATAAAAAGTATGCAGCTTTTATTTTTTTTACTCGAATAAATTAAGATTAAAGTTATTTTTTTTTTATCTTTTATTTTTATTAATAGTTAAATATTATATACCATTTTTAAGTTATTTTTTTTATTATTATCTTTATTATTAGTAATGATAATAGTGTTTTATAATTAATTTAATATAAAAATTATTAGTTTTAACTTTTATTATGATATTTATGCTTTACTTTATCATTAAATAAAAGATGATTAAGTAATAAAAATTATAGTTATAATAATATTTAAATAAGCTTTTTTAACATTGTTTTAAGTATAATAAAAAGTTGTTATTTATATATTAAATTATTTTATAATAGATATTTTTTAATGTTAAATCCTTTAAGTGTTTTAAATATAATAAAAAGTGGCTGGTTTTATAAAAACATTAATAATATTTTATTTAATATTATCCTCTTTTATACTTTTATTTTTAATAAACTCTTTTAACATTTATGTATGTGTTAAAAAGCTTTTAATAGTAAATCGAAGAGGTTTAATAAAGTCCATTATATTATTAATATCTTTTTATTTTTTAATTAAAATTAGTTAATAGGATAAGATAAATAATAATAAAGAAATAAATAAAGATAAAATATAATATAATAAAATTATGATAATAATAAGCGAATAATTTAACTTAGTTAATTAATAACCATATCATCGAAACATAATAAATATAACATGAAATAATAAAACGAAGTTATAAAAAAATAATATTAAAAAAAATAACATTAAAAAAAGAAAATATATATATTTTAATATATATTATTAGTTAATTATTATATTTATGTTAACTTAATATTAGTTTTTATATTTTTTTTTAAAGTTTAACATATTATATTAATTATATTTTAAATATGCTTTTAATAAATTATAATAACATTTTTTATATTAAGATGTATATAAGAAATATTTATGATATACTTTTAACTTAAAAAAGTTATATCATTTAAGATTAAAAAAGGATAAAATGGTAAATTAATGATAATAATAATGGTAATAATTTATAATAATTATAAAAAAGTAAATATTATTATTATTATAAATAAAAAAAAAAAAAAGAAAGTTTAAAAATTTTAAGATAAATATAAATAAAAAAAGTAGTATAAATATATATTTATAAATTATTCATTATTAAATAAATAAAAATTTATAAATAAAGTTTTTATTTAAAATTATTAAAAAAAAAAGATTTAAATAAAATTAAAAGTTATAAATTTAAGTTATTTATATTAAATTTTAATAAAAATTATTAATAAAATGGTTATAATTCTTTAATTAAAACTATTAAAATTATTTTTATAACATTTTTAATGATTTTTATTATTTTAATTAATAAAATAAAAATGCTTAATTATAAATAATTAAAATATAATATTAATATTTATTATACATAAAGTTATATATAAGTAATATAAGAGGTTTAAAATAATAAAATAATTTAAAAAAGATTTTTTATGAATATTTATTATATAAAAATATAAAATTTAATTTTAAGGTTATTATATATATATTTATTCATTTAATTTAATAAATATAATAAGCTTTTTAAGTTATAAAAAATAGTTATTTATGATAAAATTCTTTTTAAAATTTAAAAGCTTAGGATACATTAATTATATTTAATTTAAGTTAATGTTTTAATATAATAATAAATTTTATTAATTAATTATAACACAACAAACCAAAAATCTATTATTAATATTATAATCTTTTATTAATTTTAAATATATAATTCTTTTTATAATAATTTTAAAGGTTTTAATTATAATAAAAATAATTAAAAATATTAAATATAAATATTATAACTTATTTATCTTAAATTTAATATTAAAAATTATACCACAATTATCTTTTATTTTAAGATAATATTAATTTTTATCTCTTAATAATATTTAAGGTAGCTACTTTATATAAAACTTTTATATTTTAAATAAATTTATAATTTATAAATATATATTATAATTATTTTATTACTTTTAATCTTTTAATAATTAAATAAATATCTATTTATAATAAACATAAAAATACATTAATAAAAAGATAAAAATAAGTTTTTAATTCTTATATAAATAAAATCTTATTTAATTAAACTTCACTTATATATCATTTATTAATATTAAATAAAAATAAAATATTTATAATGTTATATTAAATAATTTTTAAATGTTTAACATTTTTTATATATTATATTTTAATTTTAAATTTAATATAATCTATTTTATTTATATTATTTTTAATAAATTTTATATTAAATATTTTCATATTAAAATTTAAATTAATAAAAAAAAAAAACTTAAATTATTAATTAATTATTTTTTAAATATTATTATTTTTTTTAAATTAATTTTTATAAGTGATTAATTATTTAAAAAGCTTAACTTAATATTTAATTTAACTTGTATAAACTTTTAATAATATATTAATATATATATTTATTATTTATTATATATTTATTTAATTAATTATAAAATAAATTATTAGTTATATATTATTTTATTTTAATAAAATTATAATTTTAAATCATTTTTAAATTATAAGCTTAAAATATTAAATATTATTAAAATAAATTTATTTTTACTTTAAATTAAAATATCTTATTAAAATATTAAACCATTTAAAATTATATATGATCTTTTATAAGTTAAAAAAATCTTTTATTAAGCTTAAATTATAATTTTAAATCATAATTAAAACTATAAAATTTTCATTTTTAAAAAAGGGTTTATTATTAAAAATAAAAATCTTAATGATAAATTTATAACTTTTTTTTATTATAAGTATTAACCCACTTTTTTTATTAAATCATCTTTTTATAAGATTATTTATTTTATTTATATAACTTTAATTTAAGATTTATTTAATAGCCACTTATGATATAAATGTTTAATTTTTATTAAATATTATAACTTTAAAAGTAAAAAGTTTTAAACTTTTAAATTTTAACTTATATAAGCTTTTTAACATTTTTTAATCCTTTAAAAAAAAAGAAGATAAATATGTATTAAATAAGGTTAAATTCAATGGAATTTAAGCTTTATTTTAAATATAACAACTAACAATTTAAACTAGAATTAAAAGAGTTATGTCCTATAATAACCACCTTGTAACTACCTTATAACTACCTTATAACTACCTTATAACTTTAAAAATGATTAAAGAAACCACGAAAATAATAATATTATATTTTTACATGAATATCATTAACATCATCACTTTTTTATTTAATAAATAAAACTGGATATTACTTATTTTCGTATAAGATAAATATTATTAACGTTATTACTTTTTTATTTAATAAATAAAACTAGATATTATTTATTTTCATATAAACATAAAGAAATAAGGAATATTTTTTTATTAAAAAAGTTTTATATAAGAAAAGATAAATTTATTTATTATAACTTTTATATAAAATTAATTAATATAATTTTTACTTATTTTATAAACACTTAAACTTTTTAAATGATTATTATTTTAAATATTTATTATAAATATATATATAATATATATATATATTTATTTTATTATAAATTAAAATTATTTTTAACTTTTATACTTTTATAAACACTTTATATATAAAGCTTTTATATTTTATTTATATATAACTTTATATAACTTTAATAAGTTATAAGCTTAACTTATTATTTTTAATAATATTTAATTTATTATTATTTATATATAAATAATTTATTTTTACTTAATAAAATAAAACCGGAATTCGATAATCCTCCACTTTTAAATCCCTTTAAAGCTTTATAAAGTAAAATTAATTATTTAAAATTAATTATAAAAGTTATAATTAAATTTAATAATGGATTTAATTTTATATAACTAATTGTATAAAGTAGTTTAACTAAAAAAATGATTAAATTAAATCTTAAATTTTAATAATTTATTTTATTTATGGTTTAATTATTTATTTTTATAATTATAAATAGTTTAAGCCGAAAAATAACTAAAAGGATTCACTTTTTTCTTAAAGCTTAATGGTTAAAAAAATTTGAAAATTTCGAATAATAATTATAAGGTATTTTTATAGCTTTTAAAGCTATAAGTATACTTAAATTTATCAAAAACCTTATTATATTATAAGTATATTTTAATGTTAATTAAGTTATTATTTTATTATTAATAAAAGATAGTTTATATATAAATTTATAAGTTATTATTATTTATATGTAAGATCTTATTATGGTTTTTAAATATTTATTAAAAATATTTAAACCGGGAAAAATGTAAATAAAAGATGAGTTATATAATGAATTTTATTTGTTAAAATATATTAAAATGGAGCTGTTAGTTGAATTTAATATTAAATTTAACGTTTTAATAGCTTGTTTAATAGTTGTAGGGGTTAAAATCAATAAAATCGACTAGGTTAATATTTATTTTAAAACATTAATTAATAAATGCCTTATGTAGGTAAATTAAACCTGTTATATAATAAGGGCTTTAACGGTAAATAATATAATTGTTAATATACAGCATTTAATAGAAGATGTTTTATAAGATCTTAAAAATTTTTATTTTAAAAGATCTAAAAATTTAAAAAACGATTCGAAAAATGATTTAAAAAATGATTTAAAAAATGATTTTAAAACTGAATTTAATTAAAATTTAAAAAATGATAATAAATCATTAAATTATTTTAATTTTTTAAATTATAATTTTAAAAATTATAAAAAAAATAATAAGAATAATAAAAATTA
Organism: Hypomontagnella monticulosa; assembly: GCA_902825475.1. Lineage (NCBI taxonomy): Eukaryota > Fungi > Ascomycota > Sordariomycetes > Xylariales > Hypoxylaceae > Hypomontagnella > Hypomontagnella monticulosa. The sequence goes on from CADEBF010000009.1 coordinate 3,371,457, forward strand.
TAAAAATAATTTTAAAAATTTAAATTAAAATAATACCTCATTTTATATCTTTTAAAAGTTACTTAAAAGCCACCTTAAAATATAAGATAATTATCTTAAAATGAAAATTTAACATTTTTTTATGGTTTCTTTTAAAGAAATGGATAATTTTAAAAAGTTCAGTGAATTAAAATCTACGAATTTAATATATATTCATAATAATAATAAAAATATATAAAAAGATTAATGGATTTATGATATCGGATTAATTAATTATATAATTAATAATCTTAAATGGTTTAATGATTATAAACTTAAAAATAATATGGGATTAATGTATATAACTGGTGGAAATTTAAAACTATAAAACTTAAGCATTATTAACTTGATTATATATGGATATTTAAATAAAATAATAATTATTACCTTATAAAATGTTTTATATATCCTTAAATTTTTTATAAATTTTATATTAAAAGTTAAATATTACGAAGTTAAAAGATTTTTAAAGGATTTAAAATTATATAATTTTAAAAATCAACCTTTTATTTTATTAAAATTAAAAAATTTAGCTTTTAAAATATTAATGAAAAATATCACTGATATTATTATTATAATAAATTATATAATAAATCTGGACTAAAATCAAAATATATCTTTATAAGATAATCAAGCTTTTACTAGTTAAACCATTAAAAATCAATAAAATAAATTAATATAAAGTAGCTATCTTATAAGAAAAACTTTATAAGGTAACCACTTTATAAAAGATTATTCAGCTTTATTAAAGCTAACTTATTTATATTATAATAAATTAAACCATATAAGGTTTAATTTACTAAAGAAAACAAATAAAATAAACATTAAAATACCTGATTTTTCAGTTATAAAACTAAATGATTTTTATTATAAAAATTATCAGATTTCAAAAACTATAAAACAATTTATTTTTTTTAAAATAAATGATTTAATTAAAACCTTAAATATAATAAAAAGGGATTTATTTATCTTAAAGTTATTATTTTATAATAAAAATAAATATAAGCTTATATTAATTAATAAAAAAATTAAATATCAATGGATTATTTTTTTAAAAAATAAATTAATTAAAAACGTTTTAATCATTTTAAAATAACTTTTTAAATCTTTTAAAAATAAATATGATTACTACTTTAAATGGTTTCATTTTAATAGTAGATTAAAAGCTTATAATAAATTAATAAAAACCTAGCTTTTAAATAAAAGGATAGAATTTATTATTTTTAACTTTTATATTTATAAATAAAATAGCTTATTTAAATGATTTATAAAAGTCTTATTAAATTATTTAAGAATTATCTTAAAAGCCATAGATTTATTATTATATTTATAAAATTTTATTATAAATTTTATATTAAATATAATAAATTTTATAATTATATCCATTTATAATATCACTCCTTATTAAACCTTTTTTAATAAATTAAAATTTAAGAAATTATCTTATATACCTGATTTATTTAAGTATAAGATAATAGGTTTTTAAGCTTTAATTATTATTTTTAAAGAAAATTAATAAAAAGGTTATAAATTAATTAATAAAATTATAAAAAGATAAGTTTTAATTGTTTTAAACATTAATATGTATTTAATTTATATATCTTATATTAAAAAAGTAATAAAAATAGCTATAATAATAATATAAAAGGTAAAAAACAACTACTTTATACTTTAAACAATATAAGATAACTACTTTATACTTTTAAAAAAGTTTGAAAATTATAATATTTAATTAAGATCTAAATTTAAAAAAAATGAATTAATTATCGAACTATTTAAATTATTTAAAGATTATTTAAATAAATTTAAAAAAATCGAAGATATAATTTATTTATTTAATAAAATTAAGATTAATAAAGTTACTTATGTTTTAAAAGGGGAAAAATATATTAATAAGCTTATATATAAGTTTATATAAAGTAATATAACTTTTAAAATATTTAAAAATATTTTAGAAAATATAATTATAAAAAAAAAGGTTAAAAAATAACCAGAAAAGTTAAAGAATTAATAAAATGATATATTATAAGGTAGCTACCTTATAATCGATAATTTAAACAAAAAAGGAAAAGTTATAAATCAGTTTAAAAAGTTAAAAAATAATTAAAAGAATTTAATATAAGATAATTACCTTATAAGAGAATCTTTATAAAGTAACCACCTTAAACTTAATATTTAATAAAAAATCCAGGATTTAATATATTTAATTACTATTAATTTAAAACTTTTAACAATTAATTAAACATTAAAGTCAGTTAAAAAAGATTATTAGTTTAAAGTTATAAAATTTAAATTTCTTTAATTATTATATATTAACATGTTTAAATTTTTAGATTATTTTAAGGATTTAAAACAACCTATTAGTATTAAATGGGTATTTAAAAAAAAGATAAATTTAGAAAATAAAATTAAAAAATATAAGGTTTAATTTATAATATATGGTTTTAAATAAAAGCCTGGAATTAATTATAATGAAATTTTTATATTAATTAACATATTACTTACCTGGTGAATTTTATTAGCTTAAGTTATCTTATATAATTAAGAAATCAAATAAATTAATTTTATAAATACTTTTTTTAACAGCTTTTTAAAAGAAATAATATATATTTTATTTTTAAATAACATTAATAAATTATTTTAAGATCTTAAAATATTAAACCTTTTTAAAAGCTATGGATATAATTTTAAAAATAAACAGATAATTTAAATAATTACTATTTTATATGGTTTAAAATAAGCATTTTAATAATAGTAGTTAAAGCTTATAAACTTATTAAATTCCTTAAAATTTACAACTTTAACTAATAATCCATTAATATTTTTTAATATTAAAATCATTATGTTTATAATGATGTATGTGGATGATTACTTAATAATAAGTTTAAATAAGGTTTATATTAAAAACTTAAAAGTTAAAATTAATAAGATTTATCTTATAAA
>CADEBF010000010.1:0-48866 GCA_902825475.1 Hypomontagnella monticulosa
ATATTCATCACAAGAAATACCTATTTCATATTATTTTACTAAAAATAGTGAGCTGTACATTAAAATATTTTGCAGCATCTTTCATAGTAGGTAATTCATAAAAAGGTTACTACATTTATCAAATATTTTTACACTTACATATTGATTACTAAAGAAAACTTTAACTTATTCATTTAATCTTTTATTAATTTATATGGAATTTAAACTGATATATCTAACCTAAACTCTTATGAATTTTCCAAGCATTACTTATAGCTTTTTAGCTGCCAAAGTATGCTTTAACCTTAATCTTGAACCTGCTACTTTACATATATTATATTCAGGTTTTATACTATCAATATAATATTGTTCTCTATTTAGGACGTTTTCTTTCGTACAATATTCTAATATTTCTAGCTTAAATTTGTTATAACCATATTTTAATATCGCACTATATATAAAACTTCTATTTCTTAATAATTGTTTTCTTAAAAAACCTGGAGAAAAATAACAATAAAATCTCTTAGTCAAATTTATAGAACTTCCTATATAACTTTTTTTATTTATATTATTTACTCATCTATATACACCACTTTTTCCATTATTTTCTTTTAAAATAACTTTCTTATCTTTGATAATATCGTAATATATTACAGGTATTATTTTGTTATTTAATTTTTTCATGTTTTTTTAATACTATGTTGAAAGAGGCTCCAATCCCCTTAGGTTATTTTACATAAAAATTCTAATACCTTTAAAAAATATAACACGATTTCACTTATTACATTATTACCATAAAAATATAATTAATATGAATACTACAGGCGAGATTCGAACTCGCGTACGCTATTTGGAAGATAGCAATCCTAACCACTAAATGACTGTAGTTATATATTGTATAATAAATAGGACTTTTATCATTTACCCTAATTAAATAATAGTTGCTTAGATTAATATAGGATATACGAGATTTGAACTCATATAATGATGATTAAAAGTCATATGCATTACCTTTATGCTAATACCCTTTAGAGTAAAATTAACGCCCCTAAGATGAATCGAACATCTATAAAGATATTAACAGTATCCTGCTCTACCATTGAGCTATAGAGACTTTAGGAAGAAAAGGAATCGAACCTTCGACAGCTAATAGCTACTGAGTTTACAGCTCAACCCGTCATACCAACAAACGGAACCTTCCTTTTTATTAGTTAAATTTTATAAACCCCGTGCAACTTCCACTACACGAACCGTATTTCGACTTAACACTAATCAGAGCCGCGCATACGAAGAATCCTACTATAAAATCCAAATCCTGTTATTTACTTAATTATAATAGAAGAGCAAACTTATTGCACCAACTCCTTTCAGCATGCGACGAGTTGTTAGTACCAATCCAAAGTATTATTCACCGTGACATGGTGATTCACGATTACTAGCAATTTCTTATTCATGCAGCCGAATTTCAGACTACAATCCATTTCCTGTATTTTATCCTATTTTTTGAGATTAGCTCAAATTCGCATTTTTGCTTCTCTTTGTCTAGGAGTATTGTGGCACGTCTATAGCCCACAATATCAAGGCCATGATGACTTGTCTTATTCCCTTTTCTCCTAACCATTGTGAAGGGATAGGAAATGCTCTATTATTAGTAATTCATAAATAAAGCCAGGGTATTCGTTAATTACACGGACGGATCCGCAGTTTCACAACATTAACTGAAAACAGCCGTGCAACGCTTGTTCAACTAATTTCTTAGTCTGACTAATTTGTTAAAAATTCAACAAATTATATTCAAATTGTGGTAAGGTTTTTCGAGGATCATCGAATTAAATAACATACTTCACTGCTGGTGTCAGAAACGGTCTAGTGATTTCAGTTCCTGTGTTGCCACACTACTCTTGAGGTGAAATGCTTACATTTTCATTTATAGACCAAGTTCTTTTTACCTAACCTATGACATTCATCATTCTCTGCAAAGACTACTGGGGTATCTAATCCTGTTAGTTCTCTGTGCCTTCGTCCTTCAACGTCAGTTTTTACATAAGAGGTTGCCTTCGCCTTTATCAGTCCCTAAGATATCAACAAATTTTATCTCTACACCCTAAGTACTACCTCCCCACATAAAACTCTAGTAAAAATGTCCCTTTATTTAAGATATATATTTACCGTCTAAGTACCCTTTAAACCTATTTAATATGAATAACACTAGCCTCTTACGTATTACCGCGACTGCTGGCACGTAATTAGTCAAGACATTAATATGTACATCGTCATTATCAATAATACACTTAGAATTTCATTCGAAATATCAATTTATAATATAAAAAAATATTACATTCCTCAAAGTTGCCAGTTCAGCCGTTAGGCCATTGACCAAAATTCCTCACTGCTGTACTCGCTTGCCTTGGGGTTTTTTCAGACCCAATGTGGTCGATCAACCTTTCAGCTTCGACTACGAGAATTAAGGCTTGTTAAGTAATAACCTTAACAACTACCTATCCCGACGATACTTCCTTAAGTCCTCTTAAAGCGGCGTTAATACACCTTTTTTTCATTATGAGGGATTCACTCCCCTCTCTTTAAGGTAGGCTGGATATCTATACTCACCTGTACACCACTTTCAATAAAATTTTTAATTAAATTAAACGTTCGATTAGCATGTGTCAAGCATTTTGACAGTGTTCAATCAGAGCCATCACCAAACTCACCCTTTTTTTTTTAGCGATAGAAAAATCCATCACTATAAATTTTTTGTAAAATTTATTTTTTGTTTTGAATAAAATTAAGCTATTTCTAGTAATTGTTTCTTACTAAATTATAGTTTTATGTAGGTTTTGTATAGCTCGCATTTAAATTCTATATTTTGATATACTATCTATTAATTTATCATATTTTCTATTTAAAACCTAAACCCTTCACTTAAAGTAATTATATATACGGACATATTGTTCACTATAACTTTCCTTAATAATTTTTTTTATTAGTTTATTATTATCCCTAAAACATTCTATAAAAATTTATTACATTATAAACTATTGTATATATTTATAATTGAATTTTTAAAATAATATTAAACAAGATTATGGAGGAATCGAACCTCAAACTTAAGATCTGCAATCAAAGTGTAGACCAACTACATCATAATCTTTTTAGTATTAAATTAGACTAAAGTAGTAGTAAAAAAACGTAGTTAAATTACATAACTTTTATTAATGAAGATCTAATCCATATTTTATATAATCAGAAGATAAATGATAAATACTTCCGCTTGTATAAATGCTACTTTCAAATCTAAATCTGGAAAAATTATAATAAAGAATAATAGTATTAAATCTAAACAGAATAATATATACTTTTTTTAGTGATATAAACACATATTTATATTGTTAATAATTTTTATAAAAATAAAGATTCTAAAGATTCAGCTATAAATTGTATAATATAAAGTAATAAAACAATAAAATTAGAAACTGTAAAAAAATTATCTGAATCATTGCCTGATCCATCATTATTATTACTTCCCTCTTCGTTATTACCTCCACTTGATACACTACCTGAACCATTTCCTTTATTTGAACCATTTCCTTTATTTGAACCATCACTTGAATTATTTGATGCATTTTTAGTTTCAGGTTCGGGTCTTGCTTCATTTTCGTTGTCAGTTTCGGGATGATCACTGTCAGTTTCGGGATGATCACTGTCAGGATTATCATAACTATCCTTTAATTTTCTTAAAGATTCTTTCGCATATTCAACAGCATCCTCCGGATTAAAATCATCTCTAAATCCATTTTCTCTTATATATTGAGATATTTTTCTTTCTATAAAGTCTTCTTCGTCTTCTATTAATTTTTCATGGTCTGAATTATCTGACATAGGACTAGCATCAGGGCTGTAACCTGGACTTTCTACCCCCTGCTTATCATTATGTTCATCCCTATCTAATCTTCTTTTTTTAAAATCTCTTTCTATAAGTTTTTCTAATTTTTGACATGTTTCTTCCCCTCCGGGACCATCAGGATCAAAACCATATGTCCTTTTTATTTTTTCTTTAGCTTCTTTTCTTAAGTTCTCGTCAGGTGAATTACGATTACCTAAATCATCAGCTTCTGATTCCAAATCTTCATCTTCAGGTTCCTTACGCCCAACATAAACTACACTATTATTATATAAAGATGTATCATTAAAAATTTCGAAAATTAATGTATTAAAATTTTCAAAGATTAATAGATTAAAAATTTCAAAAATTAGTAGATTAAATAGCGCAAAAATTATTTCAAATAAAGAGTCTAAAAACTTATTAATTATAGATACTAATGAAAATAAAGGATATATTATATATAATCATAGATTAATTACATAAATTAATGAAGATCAAGTCCATCTTTTATATAGCCCGAAGATAGTACCACGAATACTTGCGCTTGTATAAACGCAATACCTAACTCCAAACTCGAAAAAGCTATAATAAATGACAAAGGCACCAAACCCAAAAAAAAAAAAATTATACCGCTTGTCATAATATTGTATGTAAAACCCGCCAATATGTTTAATAACATATGACCAGAAAGTATGTTAGCAGCTAATCTTAAACCTAAAGAAATATTTCTAGCTAAATAAGAAATGAATTCTATTAAGACTAATAAAGGTAATAAAGCTAATGGGCAACCTGCTGGGACTAAAAGAGAAAAAAATACTAAACCATGTTTTTGAAACCCTAAGATTGTTGCACCTAAAACTATAGTAAAACTTAAAGCAAATGTTAATACAAAATGACTTGTAGAAGCAAAACTGTAAGGAACCATTCCTATTAAATTATTAATTAGAATAAATATAAATAAAGCGTATAAGAAAGGGAAATATATTTGTCCGTTTCTAGGGTTTATTTGATTTGTTACAATACTATGTATTGTAGCATATAAAGATTCTTGGCTAATTGATCAATTATTACCAACTAATTTATTATAATTTGTACTAAGGATGTTAAGAGTTAAAATAAAGAAAACTCCTATTATTAAATACAATCCTATGTTAGTAATTGATATATGTAGATTACCTAAAATAGGTGCATCTATACTTAATAAATCTCTAATTTCGAATTGATCTAAAGGGCTTATTATTTCTCTAGTTAAATTGAAAAATTTAGTTGTATTTTGCATTATAATATTATTTTTATCGTATTCACAGGTTTATTATTTTGATACAAACTATATTCATTTTTATCTTCTTTTTATTTTAAAATCTTCAAATTTAAAATAAAATATAATGATTATTATTTGAAATGTAAGTCTTAAGAAATTTAATAATTATTTTAATTAATATATGTTATATATTAATTAAACAATTTAGATATAAATGTACGAGCTAAAAATAAACGCACAAACCTAGGTAATATATATTTAGATAACATATATATTGTTATTAAAATAATTGCAAAAGCAAAAGTTACTTCATTTAAATAATAAAAAGGTGTTAATTGAGGCATAGATAAAATAATGAATTGTCTAATACATATTATAGTATTAACCTTGGTAATATAACGAAAAAAAAATAAATAATGGAGTATAAGGTATATTTTGAAATTGTAAAGAATTAAATTAAAAAAATAGTGAATAAATATAAATTACTATTTAAATTACATAAATAAATTACATTTGTAAATTAAACTTGTGACTGAATAATGTAATCCATCTAAAATTATAGAAGGATATATTCCAAGTATAACTGTAAAAGCTACTAACGTAAATAATAAAAAGAATTCTCTTTTAGTTAGGTCACTTATATTTTCTTCAAAAAATCTTGTAAATGATCCTCCAAAAGCTATTCGATTAAACATATATATAGTATAAGCAGCTGAAAACACTATAGATGAACTAGCAAATATACCTAAAACAGGTAATCTTTCGAATACTCCGTATAAAGACATAAATTCACCTACAAAATTTAAAGTTAAAGGTGCTCCACAATTACCTAAGGATAGGATAAAGAACAATATAGAAAATAAAGGCATCATTTGAGTTATTCCTTTGTAATAATGTATTAATCTAGTTCCAGATCTATCATATAATACACCACCCGCGCATATAAATAAACCACTAGATACAAATCCATGAGCTAAACCTAAAACTATTCCTCCCTCTATACCTTGAATTGTATTACTAAATACTCCTATTAAATACACTGCAGCATGAGACACCGAACTATAAGCTATAAGTTCTTTAACGTCTGTAGTTCTTAATGTACTAAAACTAGCATATATTATTGTAATTACACCTATTACAAATACTAGGAATGTATAATCTAAAGATGCTTTAGGTAGTATAGGTAAAATTAATCTAAAAATACCATATAAACTTAATTTTAAAACAATACCTGCTAATACAATACTTCCCCCTAAAGGAGATTCTACATGAGCTTTCAATAATCAATTATTTAAAAATATTGTAGGAGTTTTTACTGCAAATGCTATAAATATACCACAAAATAAAAATATTTGTGTAGTATAATCAAAATTAGTTTTAAATAAAGCATCAAAATCAGTAGTACCCATTATAGAAGACATAGTTAAAATCGATAATAATAAAAATAAAGAACCCAACAATGTATATAAAAATAAGTAAAAACTAGCTCTTACTTTATTACTAGACCCAAATAAACCTATTAATAAAAATAAAGGAGGCAATATACTTTCAAAAAATATATAGAATAATAATATATCTAAAACCAAGAAAACCGCTATTAGTAATGTTTCAAGCAATAACATTATTATTAAATAGGATTTAATATTTTCAGTTATCGAATTTCAATTAGATAATATAGCTATAGGCATTATTATAGTAGTTAATAATACAAAATATACAGATATTCCATCTACTCCTAAATAAATATCAAAAAAATTCATACTATAATGCTCTTGTACAAATTGAAATTGATTACTACTAAAATCAAATAGTATGAATATAACTAAAGAGATAACTAAATTTAAAATAGATGTTACAAAAGCCGTCATTTTGTAAGATTTTATTTTCAGCTCTTGGTCTTCATAAGATATATTACTAGATATTATAAATATACCTAATAAAGGTATTAATAATAAAGAAGATAATAACATTTACAAATAAAAATAATTTTTAACTTCCCTCATAATTAAATTAAAATCACATCATAAGTAAACAATTACATGATTATATTATGTAAAAAAGAATTACATATTAATTATAAACTTTATATTAAAATAAATTTATATTAATAGGGAATATATCAAAACTATATAAAATACAAGGTACTAAAACAATAAAAGCAAAAACTAAGGGTAATAAAACTGTTCAACAGAAAGACATTAATTGATCAAAACGTATTCTAGGGAAAGAAGCTCTAGCTCAAATAAAAGTAAAGATCAATATAGAACTTTTTAATCCTAGACTAAAACCATATATTAATCCTTCTAATGCTGGCATATTCATCACATCTTCTACAAAATAATCTAAAACAAGTATTCAATCTACAAAGAACACCTTTCAAATAATATAATCTAAATAAGTTAAAAGATAAACAACATCTAAAATTAAATAACCTCCTAAGAATAATATACTTGTTAATATACACATTAAAACCATACTACCATATTCGGCTAAAAAAAAGAATACAAAAACTACTGCGGCGTGTTCTGTCATAAATCCACTAACTAATTCTGATTCAGCTTCAGCTAAATCAAAAGGTGGTCTGTTAGTTTCTGCTATAGATCCTATAAAAAATATTATAAAAATAGGGAACAAAGGTAATATAAATCAAACAGCTCTTTGTGCCTCTACATTTACAGTTAAATTTAGACTTCCAGTAAGCATGATAACCAACAATAAAGCAGAACTTAAAATTAATTCATAACTAATTAATTGAGCTGTACTTCTAAGAGATCCTAAAAAAGCATATTTACTATTAGCACTTCAACCAGCTAACAATATACCATAAGTAGCTAGAGATGATACAGCTAACATGTATAATATACCTAAGTTAAAATCACTAATAGCTAAACCAGGTCCATACGGAATAACCCCATATCCCAACAAAGCAAAAATTAAAGTTATAACGGGACCTAAAAAAAATAATACTATATTAGCTTGTGTAGGTGCTACATATTCTTTTAATAACAATTTTAAAGCATCTGCAAATGCCTGTAATAACCCGTAGTATCCTACAGCATTAGGACCTAATCTTCTTTGCATACTAGCCATAGTTTTTCTTTCTGCAACCGTTACATAAGCTACACTTAATAGCGCCGGTACTATAACTAATAGAACTTCCACTATTGAAATTAAAGTTGGAGATAAATAAGACATTGATTATTTTTATTTACTATATTATTTTTTTTATATAAAATAAAAAAAATAATAAATAAGTTAAAAAATAACTATAAATTTATAATTACTTATTGTAAATATTCTCATTTTAGATTCGAACTAAAATAAGGATATTAGAAGTATCCTGCTCTACCTTTGAGCTAATGAGAATTTAAATTGAATTTATCATTACATAAATTCAATTTAACTAATAAAAACAATCTATCACTTTAAATGTGATATGGAAAACTAATAAAATATTTAGGTACTTTTAAACTAAGATAGATTAATATATTTTTTTTTATAATTAATTTTTACCCTTTTACTAAATAATTTTACTTTGTAAAGGTAAACTTACAAATGCGTGAGGTTTAGGTGGACTATTTAAAGCTCACTCTAAACTAGGGTAACTTCTATTTAGTAAAGCTTGCAATGTATCAGTATAAAATTGGGGAGTCATTCAAGGATGTCTGCTTGCAGATTTTCCTTCTATTAGTTGTACATAAACTATATATAGGAACAATCAAGTAGCAACAATACTAACAATAGACCCAAAACTACTTATTATATTTCATCCTGCAAAAGCATCAGGGTAATCACTAATTCTTCTAGGCATTCCTTGTAACCCTAAAAAGTGTTGAGGAAAGAATGTTAAATTAACACCTATAAATAAAATTCAGAAATGAACTTTAGATAATAACATATTATAATTTAAACCTAATATTTTTGGAACTCAGTAATATCATCCACTAAACATTGCAAAAACCGCACCCATACTTAAAACATAGTGGAAATGAGCTACCACATAGTATGTATCATGGAAAGCAATGTCCAATGAAGCATTCGCTAGAACTACACCACTTACGAATAAAATTCATTAATCTTTTAATCTCTCATAGCTAAATATATAATCATTATATATACCACCTAATTTGGCATATTTTTTAATTGTACTATGATTTATATTTAAAGCTCTTTGAGCGTCGGTTACTCCCTCATATTTACATATGAAATTTTTATTAATGTCGTACACAAAAACTGCTTTTCTAATATGACTATTGTTGTTTATATTTAATATTAATTCTTCACATTCTTTAAGTGTTCAATTAGGTATAAAAGGAATATCACTTATATTATAAGGTAAATTAGTAAAATATCATTCTCCTCTAAATATAGTTTGTTCTTTTATAATATCAACTATTGTAGAATGGTTAGATTTAATTAAATTAGATAAAGTAGAAACAGAAGGTAAAATAACTAATAATTCTTTAAATGAATTGTATACATATACAGGATAAGCTGATTTAGCTTCTATCATTCTTATTTTGCTTTCAATAGAATGATTTTTATTATAAAAAGGATTATTATCACCGGTTAAAGCTTTTGCTATTAAACCTTTAGTTATATTACTGTGTACTCTATTTTTCGCTAATTGAGACAATAGTTCTTTAGTTTCTTTTGTATGTTTATAACCTAAAGAAGAATAACCTTGTTTTAATACATTATAATAAGGCATTACTGATGTTATAAAATAAGTTTCTCTAATTATTAAAAATTTAGGTTCTACGTGTTCTAATATTAATAAAGTAAAGTTAGACTGACCATACTTAAGTAAGGCTTTTACAATAGGCATATTTACATTTTGTCTACTTTTTAAAAAAGTAGTATTAAGATAATTTTTCATTCTAGAAGCTAAATTAATAGAACTTCCTACATAAGAATGGCCATTTATTTTATTTATTAAACAGTAAACACCTGATCTATCTTTTTGTTCTTTTAAAATATGGATCCTGTCCTCTTTAAAATTAACATATACTACTAAAGGATTTAAATCTCTTGTATTATCTTCTTCTTTAATATTAGTAGAGTAAGGACGAATTAATCAATTTTTATTTCATGGACTATATCTTCTCGTAAATATATTACGAGGATCACGTGTAGTCTCTGAGGTACCTACTTGGATATTATTTACTATCCGTTGGTTACCTGCTGATTGTTCAAAATTATACATTGTTACTGAACTTAAATAAAATTCTAGTAGCATAATTGTGAGAAGTTCCCAGCATATGGTGATCTTTAAAGGGAGAGCTAAGTGGTTTATTAACCCTCCTATTGTAAACATGAATACAAAACCTAATGCAAATAACATAGCTGGTGTTAATTTAATAGATCCTCCATAACATGTTGCTAATCAAGAGAATATTTTTATACCTGTAGGTACAGCTATAATTAAAGTAGCAGCTGTAAAATAAGCTCTTGTATCAACGTCTAAACCTACTGTGTACATATGATGACTTCAAACTATAAATCCTAATATTCCTATAGACATCATAGCATAAACCATACCTATGTATCCAAATATTGATTTATTTGAATTAGCCGAAATAGTAGTACTTATAATACCAAAGGCAGGAACAATTAAAATGTAAACTTCTGGGTGCTATGTATATATTTTATTCTATCTCTTTTTTTTTATACATATTTTTATTTGATATGCAGTTAAATGATTATTGCAAAAAAATAATCTTAAATTTTATTCTATCGCTTTTTTATATACGTTTTTTATTTGATTTGCAGTTAAATAATTATTACAAAAAAATCATCTTAAATTTTTAAGAGTATCATACCCTTCTTTATTTTGGTCATAATGATCTTTAATAATACCTTCTAGAATCCCAAAAAATTTATTATCATTATCTAGTGAATTTACTAAAGCTTCATTACCTACTATTTTGTCCGCTAATAACAAGTTTAATAATATGTACAAAATATCTTCATATAATTCTCTATAAAATATATCATCAACATAAAAATCTCATATAAAAGCATCTTTTTGATCAAATGAAGATTTACTTAAATTTATTTTAAATTGTCTATAAATAAAATAAGAATAAGCTTGTTTAAAATCTATAGAACTAAATTCAAGCCCAGAATCTTTATTTTCAAAATAATATTTAGCTTTCATTCATATATTAAATTCTTTTAATAGATAAGATGAAGCAATAATTCATTCTATATATTTTGCTTTAGCAGTCGGGAAAATATCTTCTGATGCTGTACCTGTCATAGGAGTAATAGTAGGATCATTCATAATAGGAGTGTTATAAGAGTATCAATCTATTATTTTTTTCTTTTCAAGTAAATATTCATTAGAACTTGGTATAACCAAATTTTTATTATGATTAATAATTAGATTAGATAATTCTTTTCTAGAATAAACTACAAACTTATCAAAGTTATTATCATAACGACGAATATAAATTTTATCATCTGAAATATTTTTTGATTTGTACATATCATCATCTAAACCTCCATTAATTATGTCTATTTCAAGATAATTCCGTAAAATAAATTTTTCTAAATCTTTTATGTTAAAATTTGGTGATTTAAGGATATTTTTATCTATTATAGCATATATTCAAATTTCTTTATTCTCTAAAATATATTTACTTAATGAAATATATATTTTTTTATCTAATGCTTTTAGACAGGTTAGGTTTAATCCGTCCAAATATTTATCGTTTTTGTTGTGCTTTCTCATTATAATATTATTTTTATCGTATTCATAGGTTTATTATTTTTATACAAACTATATTCATTTTTATCTTCTTTTTATTTTAAAATCTTCAAATTTAAAATAAAATATAATGATTATTATACGAAATGTAAGTCTTAAGAAATTTAATAATTATTTTAATTAATATGTTATATATTAATTAAACAATTTAGATATAAATGTACGAGCTAAAAATAAACGCACAAACCTAGGTAATATATATTTAGATAACATATATATTGTTATTAAAATAATTGCAAAACCAAAAGTTACTTCATTTAAATAATAAAAAGGTGTTAATTGAGGCATGTGGGTAAAATAATGAATTGTCTAATACATATTATAGTATTAACCTTAGTAATATAACGAAAAAAAAAATAAATAATGGGATGTTATATATTAATATATAATATATTAATAAAACAATTTAGATATAAATGTACGATTTAAAAATATATACGTATAAAAGTATCAGCTAAATATATACATTGGACCATATCTTTAAACATATAATTTATTCATAATTCTTCCATTTATTAATGAAAATATTTCAGCTTTTAGCTAATAAAGACTCTAAAGGTGCCATATAAGCTTTCATATTTTTTAATTTATAAAATTTAGGTACTAGATGTAATCTATTATTTTTAGCAGATCTTGAAGGATATTTTTTAAAATATTCTATTAAATTTAGTATATCTTCTTTCTTAGTGACATATCATTTAAATGAGCCATTTCCACCTCTATCGATATATATATAACCCCCAAACAATTCAACTAAAGGTTTTAGAATTTCAGATGTTTTTTGACCTGCTGAAATAGAAAGCTGTCAAGTAGAACTATTTATAGTAATGGTCCCATCTGCATCAAAAAATCCCGAAAATCAACCATCATCAAAGGTTAATTTTTGAGGATAATATAGAATTATTCCATATTTAACACAAATATAATTTAATTGTATTAATCTATTGGAGTTTCTAATGTACCCATTTACATCATTAATAATATTTAGCAAACCTTCTTTATTATGCAATCTATATCTTAATGCCATAACACCTGATCTTAACTTGATTGAACCACCATAAATATTTTTCACAGCTTGTAAAGCTCGTTCATCTTTAATATCCATTGTTATTTCTAAGCTTGCATAACCTTTTTTAGATAATAAAAAACAACCATCGCCGTCTATTAGCCCGGCTAATCATTGTTTAAATCTCAAATCTTTATAGTAAGTATTATTTAAATTATGAATTGATCTTATGTTTAACAAACGTATGGCCTCTGAAGTTCCTACTAGCGTGCTAAGCGCGTTGGTTACTGGCGAATTATCGTAAATTTTCAGGGTTTTTACTAAAGTGGTATACAATAAAGTATAGCTTATACTAATAGTACCTAATAAACATAATACGAACTCCTCGCTTATAGTTTGTTGCAATAAATTTTCATTTAAGGGCCACATTTGACCAAAAAATCAGAAAAGATGTTGGAATAGGATAGGATCACCTCCTCCAGCTGTTTCAAAGAAGGATGTATTAAAATTTCTATCTGTTAATACCATAGTTATTCCACCAGCTAATACAGGTAAAGACAATAATAATAATACAGCTGTTATTACTACAGCTCACCCGAATAAGGCTAATTTATGTAATTTTATTCCCGGAGTTCTCATATTAACTATTGTAGTTATAAAATTGATAGCTCCTAATAAACTACTTACACCTGAAAGGTGTAAAGCAAATATAGCTAAATCAACACTAGGACCACTATGACTTTGTACTCCTGATAAAGGAGGATATATAGTTCACCCTGTACCAGCTCCACCTTCTATCACAGCAGAAAATACTAATAATAGTAAACTAGGTATTAATAATCAAAAACTTATGTTATTAAGTCTAGGAAATGCCATATCAGGACCACCTACTAATAGTGGTAATAAAAAATTACCAAAACCTCCTATTAAGGCAGGCATAACCATAAAAAATATCATTAATATAGCATGAGCTGTTATGATACTATTATATAGTTGATTATCTGCAATATATTGTACACCAGGACCGCTAAGTTCCATTCTTATAAGTACAGAAAATGCTGTACCTAATAATCCTGAAAACAATGCGAACATTAAATATAATGTTCCTATATCTTTAGCATTTGTCGATAAGAATCATCGTTCTAATCAAATACTAATTGAAGATTTTAAATTATATAATCTACTGTTATCGTACAAATAATTCTCTTTAGGGTTAGAGGCTTTGGGGTTATAATACATATGCTTACTTTCTAAATTAGAGACTTTAGAGTTATCATACTTATGCCTATCTTCCTGATCTTGAACGATGATCCTAAAAGATAGACGCTCTTTATATATATTATAACTATAATATGCTATAATAATAGAGAAAAAGTAGTTAATTAATTTGAAAATATTAAACAAGATTATGAAAGAATCCAACCCCTATAAAGTAGCTTATTATAGAAATTATGTATTACTATTTATAGTCTGTAAAAACTTTATTAATTACCTTTGATAAAACTTCCACGATATAATTAACCTCTTGCTTTTTTATAATAAAAGGAGGCGCTATAATTATACGATCTATATGAATATCATAACCCGCGTTACCTCCATAATAAATAGCTAAGTTAAATTCAGGACTTATAGCTAAGTTTACAATTCTTTGTGCTATATTTAATTCAGGTTTAAAGGATTTTTTAGTTCTTTTATCTTCAACAAATTCTATACATCAAAAAAGACCTCGTCCTCTAATGTCTCCAACATTAGGGTGATTACCCAATACTGCTTTTAAACGTGTTTCAAGATATATACCTTGTTTAGATACATTATCTAATAAATTATTATCTTGAATAATTTTTTGAACCTCCAAAGCACCTGCTGCAATAGATGGCATTCCCTCATATGTCTGTCCATGTACAAATTCACCACTACCTTTCTTTATTACCTTAATAATAGATTCGGAAGCTAACACCGCAGATATAGGAACATATCCTCCCCCAAGTCCTTTAGCTACAATTTGAATGTCAGGTTTAACATTTTCAGATTGTCATGTATGTAAAGTACCAGATCTTCCCATACCACACATAATTTCATCAAATATTAAAACTACACCGTATTTAACGCATACTTTTTTAACTGCTTCTAAGTACCCAGGAACAAAAGTTGCACAGCCTAAGGCCGCTCCTACAATCGGCTCTAAAATAAAAGCCATAACAGTGTCAGGTCCTATTTCTATTATTTTTTGTTCCAATTCTAAAGCTTTTCTTTTTACAAAATCAGCATTAGATTCTCCCTCTATTTGTTCACGATATGAATAACATGGAGAAACATAATAAATGTTATTATTATGTCTTAGAATATCTAGATAAAACTTTTTACGTGCATGATATCCTGATAAAGCTAAAGCAGTTAGAGTGGCTCCATGATAAGAACCTTTTCTGGCAATAATATTAATACGTTTATTATCATTATTTTCACAATGATAAGAAAAGGCTAGTTTAATCCCCGCTTCTATTGCTTCGGAACCTGAATTAAGAAGGTATACTTTAACCATAACATTACCTGTTCCTTTTTTAAGATATGTACATAATTCATGTACAACTTTATTACCCCAGGATGAAGACAAATAAGTAATACCCGTTTTGTTTTGTTTTGTTATAGCGTTAGTAACTCTTTTATTTCCATGACCTATGCAAGATACACCTGCACCTGAACATCCATCTAATATTTTACGGTCGTCCTTTGTAGTAATGTATATACCTTTCCCTTTTATAGCCTCTAACCTCTTTTTATTAAAAGAACCCATCAATGAAGAATTATTTGTATCAGTAGATGAAATACTGCTTTTTTTTCTAAAATGAATGTATATTATAGTAATTTTATTCCACTTAAAAAAAAAAATAGTATCTTTATTCTTGTCTCGAACGATGATCCTGAAATCTACATACTCACTTTATAGATTATTATTATAATATATTATAATAATAGAGAAAAAGTAGTTAATTAATTTGAAAATATTAAACAAGATTATGGAAGAATCCAACCCCATATCTTCAATAAAGCATAGATCTAATAAATTATAATAATAGAGAAAAAGTAGTTAATTAATTTATAGATTATGTATCACTCGTTATAGTCTCTAAATATTAAACAAGATTATGGAGGAATCGAACCTCAAACTTAAGATCTGTAATCAAAGTGTAAACCTTTTACGAAATAATCTTTATATATTAATTATTTTTAAATTATGAGGTAAAAATTTATTACACTAAGTAATAATATTAATATATAACTAATAATAAGGATGTTACAAACCTTAAATAAAAACAAAAATAAATAAAGAAAAATATTCTTTCTTATAAATTTATTTTTTAGTTAGTTGTTTTATTTTTACTATTAAAATTAATATCTGTTAAAGTATTCTCTAGAATACTTAACACAGGTACTATTAAAATAAAGTGGGCAAAATACAGAACTGTGCTTATTTGTCCAAATTCTATAAATGGTGATTCAACGTGTTTGGCTCCTAACTGCATTAATACTAAGAAGTTAGCTACAAAAATATAAAAAGCCATTTTTGAAAGTGGTCTAAATTGTAAACCTTTAGATCTTCCTAAGTCTACTACAGGTAATAACATAATCGCTAAAATAGCACTAAACATTGCTATAACACCCAACAACTTGTTGGGTATAGATCTTAATATAGCATAGAAAGGTAATAAATATCATTCTGGCACTATAGCAGGTGGAGTTTGCATAGGGTTAGCCATTATATAATTTTCACTATCTCCTAATACATTAGGCATGAAGAATACAAATAAACTTAAAACAAAAATAAAGATAAATATAGTTATTAAATCTTTAAATAAGAAATAAGGAGCAAAAGGTAATCTATCATAATTACCAGATACACCTAAAGGATTACTTGATCCTGCTGTATCGTGAAGTGCTATTAAATGCATCAATGCCAATGCAGCTAATACAAAAGGCAATACAAAATGTAATGCAAAAAATCTATTAAGTGTTGCATTGTTCACAGAAAAACCTCCTCAAATGACAATATATTGCGTATAATATTTAATTTATACTGTATACCCTTTGGGGTATAATTAGACTATGTCTTAAACCTTTGAAGTTATTAAGAACTTCGTGAAGATTTTGGGGGTTTCGTGTTGAGCTTATTGTTGGTATAACTCACTCATTAGTCGTTGAACGTTTTTAATTCTTTAAATTATACCGAATTAAACTTCGCTACAAATAATTAAATAAATCGAAGGTAATTTATTAAATGTTCTTGTAATTTTCCCCATTTGCCTCTAAAGATAATCATCGATCGATGATTATTTTAAGGAGCCCATTACAATTATTAATTTAGGTTATTTTTTTTTAGTTAATGTAAACTACGCACAATATTAATCTATAATCGAGGATAATTCAAACCACTATAACGTGAACTATATCGTAAATTATTTAATCATTTTACGTATTGTATATATTTTAACCCTATTAAAGGATGTAAACCTGAAAACGAAAATAAATTTATAACTTTTTGTATATCAGATTTAGAACTAACACCGAATTGACTATAGTTATTTGTTGTATCTATTTTTCTATTTGTATCGAATATTAATTTAAAAGCTTCAAATAAACTGGTATGTATTCTTTGTTTTAATTGAAAACAACCATCATTATTACTTTTAATAAAGAAAGAACCCTCTGAACAAGTAAATCCTACAATTCAATTTTTAAAAAAATGTAATAATGTATAATCAAAAGGATTTTTAGGTATTTCAAAAACAGCAGGTATATTATCTATATCAGGAATTTTATTATATAATTTAATATCATTTTTTAAAATAAACATAGCTAAATTAAATTGATTTACTCTAGTATTAGTTAAGAAAAATATGTTATTATGTAGAAGTAATGGAAACAATACTTCTTGTAGATCAGTCTTATTAATTACTAATTTACAAGTTGGGCTTCTTAAATCTTTATAAATATTTATCTTACCTAATTTTAAAACAGAATTAATATACTCTAAAGTAGAAATATCCTCTAAATGTAACGATATAGTTAATTTTATAGTTATAAATCCTTTTGATGTTTTACTTATCTGAATATATCCGTCCCCATCAATCAGTCCAACCAAAAAAGCTAAAAAAGATGGAGGAATCGAAATATATTCTTGTTTATCCAATCTTAAAGTTTTATTCCCTTTTTTTAAAGCATTCTTATGAATAACTCCTAATGTAGGTAAAAGGTTTTCACCACACGAAATTTTTAAATGTCATAAATACCTGTGAACAGATATAACTAAAAAATAGATAATGATAACCAAAGATAAATTAATAATTGTAATATTTTTTGACTCAACAATATCTTGTCCTATTCATGGAATAGCACTTATAAGATTTGTTATAACTGTAGCCAAGCCTTAAATTTACTTATTATAGTAAAATTACTTAACTTTTCATGTTTAAAATAAGTAAATATTATACTTTATATTTATTATAAATAAATTACAATTTAATATAATATAATATAATATAAACCTTGTGTATTAAAAAAGTATTAATAAAAGAAAAGGCTCCGACTGTACATTAAGCATCATTTCAGACACCCACCAGTGAACCAGTCTGTAGCGATAGTTTACTCTACCGACGGTCTATACATTACACAAATGAATTTGACCGTTTTCACTAGCATTGCAGCATAATATTTGAAAATAGGAAGTTCTAAGTAAATATTAACCTTCCTTAAATTATGCTACTATATATAACTAATATTTTTTAACCAATTTTTATAAATTTTGGTTATTTTTTTCATCAGGACAAACTTGTTTGTCTCTCTAATGATTAGTCGTTTTGTAAGGCATTTTACTTAAATTTTTATTTAGTAATTTATATTATCCAACGTTTAAATATAAAATGAAATTTATAGACATAAGTAAACCAAAACATTATATGAAATCCTATTATAATTATTAATTTTACCGGCCCCGGCTGCTTTGCAGCCTGGGACGCCTAGCACACCCCTTGCTGGTGTGCGCGAGGCTAAATTATAAGTTAAAGATTAGCTCCTAACTATACAATTAAAATACTATTATCCATACCTCTACAATACCTATTATTCACATTAATTTTTACACAATTATTTTCTTATGATCTGTACAAATCTAAGTAGAGTGGATTATTCATAACTCTTATACTTAAATTCTAAGCTAATAAAAGATTCTCTTTCGGTAAGACCTTGATATTCGTCTTCATCATTACATATAATATCTCGTGAAAATTTGATATTTTCAACCCAACTTTTTATCTCAGGACTCTCCGAAAACCCTCCTTTATACTCCTCCTTCATATGCTCTTCAAAAAGTTTGGCCAAACTTTTTAAAAGTTTCTCGGTATGAGGACGCTTTCGGATGACACTACTAGTGTAGGATCTACTGTCTTTCTCCTTTTTAATCTTGACTAAATTTTTACATCAGTTATCGCCAAAATAACCTTTATATCATACTGGAACAATATACTGAAATAACTTACCATCCGTCTTAATCCTTTTAATCTTGGTCAATGGAGAAACATTTTCGGTACGGACAGGGTTCTTCTCTTTGAATTGAGGAAGTGAATAACTAGATGGTCTATCCATTCCTTGACTTTGAAGGGGAACCAAGTCCTCGGAACAAGTAGGAAGGCCATCTAACCTAGTAGCAGGAGATGAAGGAGTGTAGGAACGGGCCCAAGTGTCGTTTTGACTATAGTCGTGTTGTTGGGTAGAGTAATCCATGATAAAAAAAATTCGTCGAATATAATAGGATTTAATAGAACAAAGTCTTTTGATAGAAGATGAAAATTTTTGATACTAGTTTTCCTTGAGGGAAATTGGAAACTTAAATAGTATCTGGCTCGTAGTAACGATGTACCTAATAAAAGGTCATGCTTCAAAATTAATAATTATTATCATACGATCTTACGTAGTCTTATTTAGGATCTACATTAACAAAATACTTTTATCCTAAATTCTGACCAATAAACACACATAAACAGATCACATGTCGTATTGGATTTACCACGTAAGTATTAAAACCAAGATTTTTAGAAGAAAACAGGTTTTTCCTGCATTGCCAAGATTTATTCCATTCTGCCTATTATCGATCTTACACTTCTTTTCGATTTAGCCACCTCCAGATTGAAAATATTCTTTTAGTCTTGTGATAGACACGTCATAGAAACTATTAAAATTAATCACACCTTCCTAATATACTAGTGACGTGGCATTTTTGCCACTTTAGCCATTATACTCATGACGTGTTATCTTTGCCACCTAGGCAATCATACCTACCAACGTCTCATCTTTGCTACCTTAGTCGTCATACTCGTGACGTGTCCTTTTTGCCACTGACGACGTGTTCTTTTTGCCACTGACCACGTGTCCTTTTTGCCACCTTAATCGTCATACTCATGACGTGTCCTCTTTGCCACTTGGGCGATCATACTGAAAAAGATAGAACCTAATAGAATTCCTTGAATTTGCTTAAGATCCATTATAAATTTACACATAATATAGATAAAGGAAAAATATATAAATATGTAGTATATTCCTATCCCCTAAAAATGATACATCCTCCATTACAATACCATTAACCTTTTTATTCCCATTAAGCTCCAAAAAACCTACAGTATCTTAAACATACTATATTATTATTTCTCCATATCATCCTACTGTACAAAGTTCATCCAAAAAGATGGAATCTCATTCGGACTATACCTTTAACCGTAACCTCCACAAAGTCTACCCCGAAATAGTACGGGGAGAGGGTAACTATCTTACCACACATGACGGACAAGAGGTATTCGACGGCTGCTCCGGAGCAGCCGTCTCTTCTATCGGATACGGAAACGATAGAATTATCACGGCTATCAGTGATTCTCTTCGTAATATTGGTACACCCTACCTAGCATCCTCCTATTGGACTAGCGGGGTGGTCAATCTCCTATCTAAGGAGCTCATCGAAGGAACCGGTGGAAAAATGGCCAGAGTATACTTAACTGGTTCAGGGTCCGAGGCTATGGAGGCTGCTATTAAACTGTCGAGACAGTTTTTCCTGGAAAAAAATCCGCCGGAATTTGACCGTGTAAATTTCATTACACGGGAAAATTCCTACCATGGAAATACCATAGGTGCCTTGAGTGTCTCCGGACATATTGCCCGGAAAAAGCCTTATCTCCCATTCCTCATGAAGAATGTCCACCAAATTTCTTCATGCTATGCCTATCGCCAACGGAATGAAGGCGAATCCGATGCCGACTTCGTGGCTAAAAAAGTCGCCGAACTCGAAAAAAAATTTCAGGACTTAGGGCCGAATACAGTCATCGCCTTCATAGCCGAGCCTATCGTCGGCGCCGCACTCGGATGTGTACCATCTGTGCATGGCTATTTTGAGGCCATGTCTGAAGTTTGTCATAAACATGGCGCTCTTTTTATTATGGATGAGGTAATGTGTGGAATGGGGAGAACGGGTACTCTACACGCATGGCAAGCAGAAGATGTTATACCCGACATACAAACCAACGCCAAGGGACTTGGCGCTGGTTATATGCCTATTGCGTCCATGATGATCTCAGAAAAGGTCGTAAACGGTATTATGAAAGGGAGTGGAGAATTCATTCATGGTATGACTTTCCAGGCCATGCCAATCCAAGCAACGGCTGCTCTCGAGGTTCAAAGAATTATCCGAGAAGACAAATTGTTGGACAATGTTTCTATACAGGGAGAATATTTAGGTAATCTTTTGAAGGATTACCTGGGTAATCACCCTAATGTTGGAGACATTAGAGGACGAGGTCTTTTTTGGGGGATTGAATTTGTGAAGGAGAAAGCAAGCAAAGAGCCCTTTGACTCTAACATTGCTTATGATATTCGCGATTCTTTTCTTTCACCCCCTTTTAACATGACGGTTTATGCAGGTGTTGGTTTCGTGGACGGTAAACGTGGAGACCATATAATACTTGCACCTCCATTTACTGTCAAGAAGAAAGAGGTGGAGTTAATTGTCACCACGGTATTAGCTGCGGTTAATTGCTTTTTTCTTAATCCACCAAGTTAAGATAAGATGCAATAGATGCTGTAGGGATAGGAATAGGAATAGGAATAGGGAGATTGATAAATTGAAAGTTAATATCATATCCTAGAAGATGTTTAAGAATACACCTCTTAAAAACCCTAGACAAATAAAGCTAAGTAAAAATAGGAAGAAAGTATGGTAAAAAAGAAGATATGCTAATAGAGTCATATTAGCGCAGTGTGGATAGAGGAAGGATGTTATACATAACTATATCAAATAGCCCATAAAGGCCCAATAAAATACGAAATCTATATTACTAAAAGTAGTTTATCTAGGGTCTACACCAGTAATATACCTTTATTTTAAATTTTGACATATAAATAGACATAAACAGATCACATGTATATTCAATTTGCCTCGTGAGATATAAAACTCTACAGGAAAACAAGTTTTTTATATATGATTCATATTTGTCTCTATTTTTTTTAATATGATAACTTATAGAATATATTTATTCGCATAATAATCACACTTCCTTTTCTAAATAATGAGCCCACACGGCTTAAATCCCTCAAAGATCTAACCAATCATACATTACCAGATCATTTTACTTGAATCATAAGATGAAGATCACGAAATCTCTTATCTATGCTATAGATAATCTTATTGGTGGTTCACTTATCTCTTGATTACAGCGCTCTATGAGTCACAGGATCAATATCCAATCATATAATTACATGAATTTATCTTACAGTCATAAAAATTAAACAATGAAGTCATAAAAATACAATCATATAGCCGTATGGCTGACCATATGAACTTATCAATAACCTAGCATAAGAATATCACACACCTTGTTTATTAATAATACCAAAACTTTTACGTAATCTAGAGTAAACAAAAATATATAAATTACCCCTTCTCTCCTTTCTCTTTATTTACCTTCAATTCCCATCAATTACAAGCAACTTATTGACTTATACTACCTTCATCAAATCTGTAATCATCAACCATAATCAATATAAAGTTTGATTAAGATACAACTTTATATCGTCAATATACTCTATGAGTCTTCTCTTGGACACAATGTCTACTACTTCGACAGAACCTTCTACTATCCTAGTAGAAACAACTATGCCCCTATTAGAAATTGATAAATGGTCTACACCCATTTTATCAAATCGTCTTGTTATACGTCCCCTTCTTTTAAGAGATTTGGAAGGATACCATACTCTTTATAGCCAACCCGAAACTATGGCCTTAGCCTACATAGGTGGATCTGAACCCTCCTACGATATTCATGCCAATCTAAACAGGCTGATAGATAGTCTGAGACCCTGGGCTACTTCAGATCTACTATACGGAGTCTTTTTAAAGAATCCTTATAAAAAAGAAGGAGAATTTATTGGACACTCTAAGTTGAGTTTTGGTAAAGATTGGCCAGAATTGAGTTACTTCTTTTTAAAAGAATATTGGGGCAAAGGATACGGAACTGAGGCCATAAAAGCCTTCATGGATTTTTGGTGGAGTCTCCCCCGCTCTGATACAAGACTCAAAGTACGTCCGGGTTTGGTGGATTTTAAAATAAATCCGCCCAACCCTTCAGGAGTAGCTAAGGCTAAAGAGTTAGTGATCGCAACGGTTGAAAAAGGGAATGAAGCAAGTAAAAGTGTTCTACTAAAAACAGGATTTGAGAGTGTAGATGGAATCGAGAACGGAGAGGAGTTAATAACTTTTCGATGTAAATTTCCCCTAAAAACTCCTCAATATTATCGCGAGATATATTTTAAGAAGGAATAGAGGAATTGGCCGGCTATAGGAAATCTTATTAATTAGAGCTTGTGTCTTTGGATTGGTTTATTAATAATAATAATAATGAAATATATAGTTATACATTTAAGGCAAATTATTTACCTCATAAAGACATTTGTCCGTAAGGAAGAACATAACCCAAGAAAGCTGTACCTATCATAAGTATAAGTATAACTGTACCTAAAGCTCAAACTAATGTTCTTGGAGATCTGTAAGATCCATAATATATACCTCTACCTATATGTAAGTAGACCAAAAAGAAAAAAGCTGAGGCTGTGTTACTATGTAGGTAACGAACTAATCACCCATTATTAACATCACGCATTATATGTTCTATAGAATTAAATGCTTCTAATACATTAGGACTATAATGCATAGCTAAAGTAACACCAGTTATAATTTGTATAACTAAACAAACAGCTAATAAAGACCCGAAATTTCATAAATAGCTAATATTACTTGGTTCAGATGAATCTATAAGATATGAATTAACCAATCTTAATAAAGGATGACTTTTTAATATTCTCATTTAATATTTATGGACATTTTAATTTTTTTTATTTTTATTTTTGTATTGTATACAATAAGCGTAGTAGGAAATAAATTATACCAAAAATAAATAAAAATAAAAACCTAATAGCAAGGTTTAATTTATAAATTAATTATTATTTTTACTTAAATTACTGAAAAAAAAATTAATTATTAATTAATAGTTGTATAAATACCCTTATATAATGGTCCTTTACATATATAAAGTAAGTTAAATAAGTTAAGTTATTATTTAGTACGTTTAGATGGACTAGCTAGAGTTGAATTAGAACTTGATAATCTTTTATTGTCAGAAGATTGAGGTATATAACTATTATCAGATCTTGTACTTTTATATTGATTAAGTAAAGTCATATTATCTGTAAGAGATTCTCTTTCATCTAATAATGCTTCTTTTTCTTTTTCATAGTTTACAGCTTCAGGGTTTAATTTACTAAGTTTTTTATCTATTTCAGATATTTGATTATGTATGCTCTCAGCTGCTCCTTTATATTGAGGTTTAATATCACTGCTAGGTTTTTCTATGTTACTAGAACTTTCCGCACCAGAGCTACCTATTTTATTATCTTCTACTACATATAAATTAGGTAATTCTGGGTTAATGTATAGGTTTAAAAGGTTAAAAATTATTAAAAAGAAATAAATTATTAATAAATAATGTTTGTTATAAAAATATAAATCTTTTAACTTAAAACAGAAAAAGTATATAGAATTAAAAAAATTAGATTCTAAAACATTATTATTCAAATTAGAATAAAAATTAACAACACCCAATGAAATTATTGATAATATAAACATTAATACTAGATCAAAATTAAATAGTGTTAAATAAGTAATTAATAAATATAATACAAAACCCATTAAAATATATAATGCATAACTAGTTACAATTCCTGTACTTAAACAGGCTATATTTTTACTTAATTTAATTAATCCAACTTCTAATCCATATGGTCCTATTAATTCTATACTTCCTTTATCTAATAATTTAGTAGTTTGTCCTCCTAAATTTAAAACTAAATTAGTTATATATTTATTATAAAACATTTCTATTAAAAATCTTTGATTAAAGAAACCAAAAACATTATATCCTAATTTAGTAAATTTAAAGTTTATTACAGATTCAGGTAAGAATTCAGAATAAATAATAGCAAAAATACTAAATAAAATAGTAAAAGCTAAAGGTAATAATTTAAATAATACAGGAACCGCAAATTCAGTATCCAACATTATTTCATGAAGCGGGTGTATAAAAATACTATTGTCAATAAAAAAACTTGAACCTAAACCAATAAAAATATCTTTAGTTATATAACCAAAAAATATAGAAAATATAGCTAATACTACTAAAGGTAAACTTAAAAATAAATCACCTTCATGAGCATGTCTATAGTAAGCCATAGATCCATTAGGGTTAGTTAAAAAAGTTAAATATAAAACTTTAACTGAATACAAAGTAGTAAATATTGCACCTACTACTGCTATTACATATACAGCTATACTACTAAAGTAATATTGACCAAAAGCTGATTCCAATATAAAATCTTTACTGTAGAATCCTGTCATAAAAGGGAAAGCTACTAAACTAAGGCTAGCTATTAATATCACAGAATATGTTAAAGGTAAAAATGAAATTAATCCTCCGTATTTTCTGAAATCTTGATTATCAGCTACTGCATGAATTACAGCTCCAGCTGCTAAGAATAATAATCCTTTATAAAAAGCATGATTAACTAAATGAAATAACGCTAAACTATAAGAAGATAACCCTATAGCTATAACCATCATACCCAATTGCTGAAATTCTTTACTTAAATTAAGTGAAAGACTGAAAATTATATCTAATAATTTAATTTTTTTTTGATAAACCAGGATCCCCAAAATTTGGTTTTGAAGGACCATTAGGTCCCTTATATTTAGGTTCTGAAGGATAAGGGCCTGGTTCATAATATCTAGGACCTGGCTTATATGGACCTGGCATATTTTTTGCTCCACCGTTTGGATTTAATCAAGGTCACTCATCTTTTTTTCTACCTTTACCTTTACCTTTATTCATAAATAAAAGGCTTATAATAGAAACTATAACAATAAAAATAATAACAGCCAAAACATAAATTATATAGATTATATCTATAGAAGTAGATAATAAATTAGGGATTCACAAATATAAGTGCTCGAATGTAAAATTAAAATCATCTAAAGAACAGAGGAAAAAAACAGCACATTTTGAATTGCACCTTTTCTGTGTCAAAGTATCACATTGCTAGAATTTTGTACCATTTCTTTACTAGTCTTCTGAGCGTACGCTCTTAACTGACACGCGGCCTTGGCCGCGTGTCGATGTATTTTTCTCATCTATCTTTGAATTTAACTCATTCATTAAATTTAACAATATCTTTATTTTTATTATATAATCTAACTAAATAAAATTCTTTTATTAAATTAACTCTTTTCATTTTTTCTGTTCTCAGAGGATATTCATTAAAATAATTATCAATTAAATTAAATAATTCACCCTTTTTATATATAACATACTTAAACGCTTCTATTTTAGGATTACTAATATCTACTCTTCCCCCATATATACGTATTAAGGGTTCTAATAAGTATTTATTTTTTTGAGATATACTAATAAAAACTTGCCCAGATGCTTCATTATAATAAATTGAACCATCACTATCTATAAACCCACTAAGTCATCCATTATTAAAAGTAAGGTCCTTAGAATAATTTAATTCTATGTTAAATTTTACACAAAGTTTATTCATTTGTAATAAACGTATAGGATTTCGAATTAATCCGTTGACATCTTTTATTAATGCTATTAAACCTGCTCTATTTCTTAGCTTATATTTAAAAGCAAAAGCATTTGAAATTTGTTTAACACTTCCTCCATACATATGTTGTACTAAATATAAAACTTTTTTATCTCTAGTATGCATGGTTATCTCACAACTATTGTATCCGTTTTTCGATAATAAAAAGTAACCATCTCCATCTATTAATCCTGCTAATCATTCTTTGAAAGCAAGATCTTTGAGATCCTTAGTATTATCTAAATTATTTATAGTTGTGGACATTTTTCTACAAAGCATTAAACAATATTTATGGTTTGTAGATTTTAATCTGGATACAACAGGGATTTTAAGAGTTTGCGCTTGAAAGACATGTTTTTCTAAGATAGATAATTTAGATATTGAATTAACTCAATATAATTCAATAAAGACTAATATCAAACGTATGGCCTCTGAGATTCCTACTAACTTACTGATAATATCAAATTTTCACCTTATTAACTCAGACAAAATACGCTGGAATAACCATATAATGGTAGATGAATTAAAAAACTTGAAATTATAGTGATTACCTTTAAAATAATCACGAGCTTTGGTTATCTGCGAATTAGCTTCCCTCTTATTAGAATGGTTAAGGGACGCTTCTACGCATATAGTTTGATGCCTGAATATACTAGAATGAGAAGTATATTCTCGAGCCAATTGACTCATTGTGGAATAAGCAATAACTTTTTTAATATCTTGTTGAAATAATCCAATAAGAGAACTAAAAACAGTAGTAACAGCTCCTAATCATAAAGTTAACAGTAAAACAACAGAGCTATATTCTATTAAAGGAGATGAACGTATTAATAGATATACACCTGCGGTAACCATAGTAGCTGCGTGTATTAATGCAGAAACAGGGGTAGGCAAAAATGTTGATTTCTGTTATATACAATCATATTGATTGTACTAATACGACAGAAATACGCAATAACTTACGCTATTGATCGGACTATATCTTCAATTTATACTATTGATTAATTTTTTTGGCTAGATTTCTAATAACATCTAAACCTTCGTCAGTTAAATGTTTTTTATTTTTAACTAAATTATAAATTTTTAATCATCTATTATATGATATTAGCTTTTTAGTTTTTAAAGGATAAGTCTTAATATAATTTAATATTATACTTAATTTACTAAAATTAACAACAATATTATAACCATTATAGCTTTTTATATGGATTATATAACCATTAATTAAATTTGCAAGATCTATACTAAATTCTTTATCATCTTTTTGAGATATTACATATCTAACCGTTACTGAAGTTCTTCCTTCTTTAGAAGTTAAAACAGAAGAAGTAAAACAACCTTCTGCATCAGTAAATCCAGATAATCAAGCATTATTCAAATTTACCTCTAAATTAGGTTTAATAAACTTAATATTTTCATTATATTTTTTATTAAATCCTTCTAATCATAACATAAATTGATTATTTTTATATCTAGTAATAATATTACCATTAAATATACTAATTAGTTTAAAAATATTATTTTTGTCTCTAACTCTATAATGATGAGTTTTATTAGTTTTATCTTGAACTACTACAGATCCGAAACCTAATTCTTTTTTTATATAAAATAATATTTGAGCATCAATACTAGATTGTGTTACTTTAAACTCTAAATATCCATCTTTATTTAATATAAAAGATCCGTCTCCTTCAACAAAACCTATAAATCACCATTTAAATTTTTCATTAATATAAACTGTTTTACGTGTAGTCTCTGAGGAATCTT
Source organism: Hypomontagnella monticulosa (assembly GCA_902825475.1). Taxonomy (NCBI): domain Eukaryota; kingdom Fungi; phylum Ascomycota; class Sordariomycetes; order Xylariales; family Hypoxylaceae; genus Hypomontagnella; species Hypomontagnella monticulosa. The sequence continues at coordinate 28,898 of CADEBF010000010.1, forward strand.
TGGGTTCAAAGTTTCCTGCGGATTTTCCCTCTTCTTGGATTTTTCCGAAGTTTAAATAAACAGAGGACCAAGAATTTAAAACAGGATATTCCCGCATATAGTAAAATTTAAAGAGAGCCCTATTAACCAAACCCTCCATAGCCATAGGTAATCATACATGAAGACCAACTTGAGAACTTTTTGCCATAGCTCCTATTAACAAACAAATACCTATTATAGTAATAACATCCTCATTAATATAAGGGGCTACTGAAAAAACTGTAGCATAATCTAAATTACCTAGACATCATAATATAGCAAACATACCTACAGTTAAAAAGCAATCACCTACTCTATTAGTCAAAAATGCAGATATGGAACTTTGATTTGCCGCAATTCTAGTAAATCAGAAACTTACCAAAAGGTATGAACAAACACCTACACCTTCTCACCCTACAAACATTAATAGATAATTGTTACCTGTAACTAATATTATCATCATAAAAGTAAATAAACTTAAATAACTAAAGAATCTCTGTATATGGGGATCATTACTCATATAACTTATTGAGTATATATGAACCAAAGAACTTATAATTAAAACAGGTATTAACATACTTACTGTCAAACTATCAAATTCAAAACCCCATATAATATTAAATCATTCACTATCGATTCATCTAAATAGTTCAATTGATACCGGAATATTGTTAAATCCTACTTCAAAAAATGCTAATATTGCTAAAATTGTTGTCACTATTACATTAAAACATGTAATAAATTGTGCCCCGCGAACCCCGACTTTTCTACCAAAAAAGCCGGAAACTATAGATCCTAACAAAGGTAAAGTTATTATAGTCAGATACATTATTTATTTATATTCTATGGCTATACTTCCTCTTAATCTGTAAAAAGCTACTAGAATACCCAAACCTATTGCAGATTCTGCGCCTGCTACTGCTATTATATATATAGCATAAGTTTGACCAATTATATCGTCAATGTTAAGTGAACTTATCAATATTAAAAATGTTATAGCCAATAGCATTATTTCAATGGAAATAAGCATTAATATAATATTTTTTCTGTTCAATACGAAACCTAATGTTCCAATTAAAAAAAGTATTAGTGTAAAATTCATTATATAATGTTAAAGGTTTAAATTATTGTAAACCCTTAAAATATAAAGGTACGGGGGGGTTAATATATTAGTATTGAGTTAGAGCATGTTAGCAGTTAATTGCTTCTACTTTACCCTAATCAATATGGTTTTTATTTAATTAATATTATCTCTAAATAATATTAAAATATACACCATTTTTTTTCATTATAAATATTTTGTTTTATTTTATGGATTATTTCTAGCAGCTATTAACGCCTTTTTTAATTCTTTCACAGCAACTATTGTATTATCTAAATGATTATAAGTACATGTAACTGACCTTCATTTAGGGTTTTCTCTATTAATATCTTTATCTAATAAATCCCCAATTTGGGTGGTATATCTAGCAGATCGTGTTAATTCATTACGTGGAATATGTGGATCTTTTGTCATACATACCTTACCTATAGGTCTACCCCATGGTCTACCTATATCATTTTTCGCATAACAAATAACATACTTTTCATTTCTTGAAAAATCTGTTCCTCTTCTTGTATCTCGAAATAAATTTAAATTTCTATCTAAATTCCCAGCTTCAACACCAAGAACTTTTTGTTCTAATTTATCCAATGCACTATCTATTGTACCATTATATAGTAAATGTCTTAATCTATGATAAGGATACAAATGTTGACCTCCGGGGTTATGGGGACCTTGACCTCCCGGGTTATTAGGACCTTGACCTCCCGGATTATTAGGGCCTTGACCTCCCGGATTATATCCACCCGGACCGTTAGGACCAGGTATTGCCGGACCAGGTCCTGGTTGCGGAGGATTTTGATCCATATTTAATTTAGAATTAGGATAAATCTGGGATAACTCAATATTTATACTAAAGAAATCTAAAAATAATCCTAAGAATAATACAGTATTCAATAAAAATAAACCAATAATATTTAAAATTAACCCAAAAAAGGCTAAAAAAATACCTATAACAGTAAATTTAACAAACTTATTAAAAAACATTAATTTATCAGCTATAAAAATATTTATAATACTAAAAAGTATCAATATAGATAACATTAATTTTTGCGATACAATTAAAGTATCCTTAAAATACAGGGTTCCATCATAACAAATAAATATGATAATACCGCCAACCAAATACAAGGTACTTATACCTACAACTCTATTTAATGCACAACTAATTAAATTTATAAATTTAATATCCAATATAAAGTTAATATACTCGAAACTTAAAGCTATAATTATAAAAAAAAGTCCGATTATTAAAATAATAGTGTAAGTATTTAATAAGTAATAAGGATTATACTTAATAGAAAATAAAAACAATAAACTTAATATATATAATATAAAATATAAATTATCGTGTATATTATTTTTACCATGTAAAAAATAGGACTCTATATAAAAAAAAGTTTTATTTTTACAAAAAAATGATTTAAGTTCAGTTACATATAAATCTAATAATGATTTATACAAAATAAAGTTATGTGTAGGGTATAAAGGAACAACAACTAAAAATACTAGAAATATAAAATAAATTATTTGTATATAATTATCATATCATAAATTATAATCTATATCTTGTATATAGAAACTACAATATTTCATTCTTATACATATAGAAAACACTAAAATAAAAAACCCTATTAATAAAAAAAATATCCCCGTATATTTCATAGATATTACAAAATTTAAACCTCTTAATATTAAAAGATACAAATTTTTTAATTGAAATGCTACAAAAGATGTTGAAGCTAAAGCTAAAACTAAATATAAATCTCTAATTAAAAAAACTATCATTGTAATAAACATTATGTATAAAAGGTATAAATTATTGTAAAGGTATAAATTCTTGTAAATGTAGAAATTCTTGTAAATGTAGAAATACTTGTAAATTTAATACCGTAATAGCGATAAGGGTAAAATATAAAGCAAACTAAATCAACACACACCGCAATCAATATTACGGCGGGAGAGTATGCTAGAATTGAACTAACATCTTTAGAAGGTTAAACTCCTTTGGTTTTACCCATTAAACTTCTAGGGTTTTACCCTTTAAACTAATACTCTTAATATTAAGGTTATTTATTATATCCTGTACTGCTTTTACAGGATCAATTTTATCAGACTCAATTTTTACTGGATCAATTTTTAATGGATCAATTTTTACTGGATCAATTTTATTAGACTCAATTTTTACATTATCAGACTCAATTTTTACATTATCAGACTCTTCATTTAATATTAATGGAGTAACTTTTTCATTTAATATTAATGGAGTAATTAAAAAATCCTATAAAAGTTAATGTATAATATCTCATCATCATCATAATTTTAAATTTAAATATAACTTGTTACTTTTACGATAATTAGAAGAAAAATTATATTTATTTAATAAAGTGTGTATAAGATTCGAACTTATGCGATAGTAACCGTACTACTATATTCTACCGTTAAACTAACACACTTATTTTAGTAACTGTTAGTTACTAAAACAAACTAATTTATAGACTTTTATAATAAGTTGTTACTATATTATTTTTCGTCAATTAATTAAGCCATTTTTCAATCCTTCAAAAGATTGAAAACCTAATTTTAATAATACATTTTGGCTAGGTAGATTTTCATATCTAGTGTAAGCTGTTAATCTTTCTTTAATATACAAACTAGAATTCATATCAATAGATGAAGAAGATACTGGAATTTTCACATCTTTTCTAGGTAAACTAGTTCAAAATTTAAAAAAAGCCTTACCAAATTCAGTAGCATACCCTTTACCTCAAAATTCCTTTTTGAATTTATAACCATATTCAGGTCACCCTGTTATTTCCGACTTAAAATTATGAACACCTCCGTCTCCTATAAGATCTCCTTCCAACCCGTCGGAGTTTTTTATAAAGATACCAAAATAGATATTGTCTTTATCCCCTCCAATAAGACGTTCTAGTTTATTTAAGGTTTCACTTATATTAACGTCTGGTCTTCCTCTACCTGAATCTCTCATAGCTTCGGGCTGAGATCTAAGAGAGTGATAAGCATCTATGTCTGAATTTACCAAAGGTCTAATGATTAGTCTATCACTATATATAGTAGGAAGTTCAGAACGATTAATATAAGGAAGTGTAGTATTGACATATATAATATCATTATTATTTTGATCGGATAAAAGTTCAAAGTTTAAGTTTGAATTATTAGAGTTAGGGTCTGAATTATTAGGATTAGGATCTGAATCGCTAGAATTAGAATATGAATTATTATAATCAGGATCTGAATTATTAGTGCTAGATTCTACTTCACTAGAATTAAAAAAATAATCTAAATAAAAAGATTCTCATATTAATAAAAATGGAGATCCTGTATAAATAAATATTAATCCTAACATTAATATATCGTTTAAAATAAGATAAAAATAATTTTCTCATATTTTACTTAAATACTTATCATCTTTATTTACCATAATGTCTTGTAATATTCTCAAATTATTTAAAATTAATAAAAAATTCAATATAAAATAAGCATAATCTCCTAATACATATAAGAATAAAGGAAGAGTCATTAACAAATATATTAGTTTGTACAATAAAAATTTTAAGCTTAAAAAACTAAATATTGTTTTTTTTAAACTAAACATAAACGCTTTTAATAAAGAAAAAATATCTGAATCCGATTTAATAATACCAATAATAGAAGCAATCGCAAAGTAAATTAATAATCTGGAAAGATTAAGGCTATTTTTTTCTAAAACAGGAAAATGGTAGCACAAGAACAGAGAAACAGTCACAAGACCTAAAAAACCTATTGCTCTTTTATATTTAAATTTAAATATAAAATTGCTATAAAATGCAGCTCCAGCGTCGAATCAGCTATTTAAAAGAATTTTTGTTATTTGTATCATATTTAATTCTATTTAAATTAAATCATCATTATATATAATTAGACATTTGTTTATACCAAATCTGGATTAATAAATCTTTAACGTATAATAAAAAAGTGTTTTTATCTATATAATACTATTATATATAACACAACTATGAAATTTAACTTACGTCGTTATTTTTACTTATAAGTTCTGTAATATTAGAAGACTTTACGTTAAAAAGAGTTATAACTTGTCTACTATCAATTTTTAATGCACTTTTACTAGTTCAGTAACAGATCCTATAGTTATTATTATTATACGTCAATGCTACCGAACCCGCTTTCATTACTACCAGACCCGCTTTCATTACTACCAGACCCACTTTCATTACTACTAGATTCATCTAAGAATCCTGCTTCTTCCATTAAATTACCATTATGATCCAATAATGTACGTAATGATTCCCATTCATTTCTAGCATTTGTTAATAATGCACGTGCATTATCATAAGATCTAAGATATTCTGTAAATACATCATATAATGATCCATATGCAGGGTGTTGACTTCTATGTGTTCCAAATATTTCAGCTAAAACATTTAGACTTCTTGCTTGTTCATTATTTATTACTAATTCTGACATAATATCAGGTATTATTTCACTTCATAATAATTCCTCTCTAACAGCTATCCACCGGGCTATATTATCTGGAAGTATAGGCATTGTAGAATAACTATTATCATAAAAGACTGTATTACGTAGAACCATATCATATATAGATAAAGTATTACCATCGGAAGGGTAAAATCATTTTGCGGCATTTACTTCACTAAAAGAAGAGGGTAGAAAAGGTAACCTTAAACTAACTTCTTGAAAATAAGAAGGAAAATAAAAATAATTTTCAGGATGAAAAAGAACGTCTATAAAAAAAAGTTTAAAAAATAAATCTACAATATAAGAACTACTTTTATTTAAGTGTTTATCTAATAAATTGTCTTCTTTTATGGTGCATCCTTCATTAAAAGCTACTTCTCTACCACTTACTCATTCTGCCCCTCCATTCAAGTTAAAAATTTTTCCAAGCTTACAGATTCAATAACAATAGGCATTGAGCTATGTAAAATTCCGCAAATCTCGCTACATTGTCCATAAAATACTCCCTCTCTATTAGTGAAAACAGATACTTGGTTTAATCTACCTGGGTATGCATCACATTTTATACCTAAAGAAGGTGAAGCATAAGAATGTATAACATCACCAGAAGTAATTATAAACCTAACATGTGTTAATTCAGGTATAATTACTCTACAATCTACTTCTAACAATCTTAAAGCACCTTCCTCTAAATCAGATTCAGGTACTAAATATGAATCAAATTCTATAAATTCATCATCTGAATTTAAAAAATCAGGGTATTGATAACTTCAATATCATTGATGACCTTCTACTAAAACTGACATTGAAGAATCATTAACTTCATCCATTAAATATAATAATTTAAATGAAGGAAATGCAATTAATATTAATATAACTGCAGGAGTAATAGTTCATATTAATTCTATTAAAGTACCATGGTTTAAATATTTATGCGATATAGGTGATTTAGTTTCAACATAGTTTCTTATAATAGCTAGTAATATTCAAGCTACAGCAAATAAAATCATAACTAAATAATACATAATATTATCATGTAGTTCAACTAACCCTTCCATTTGTGGAGTTGCACTATCCTGAAAATAAATACCTCAAGGAGTAGGTACATCAAAATTTATTCTTAGAAGATTTATAAGAGATATCATAAACTATGTATAAAAATATCTCTGTATTTAACTAACAATTTTGTAAATATAATACACTTAAATAAAAATACAGAGTTAAAGATAAATGTTCTTTACGCACATATAATATATTAAATATATATGTAAAATATATTTAATAAAAATGAAACAATTATTATTATTGTTAAAGATAAATGTTATTTAATATATATAATATATTAAATAAATATGTAATATATATAAAATAAAAATGAAACAATTATTATTATTATTATTATTATAATTAATTATAATAAAAATTTATAAAAATATATTTTATTATTTTTATATAACATATAATAAAAGGAAAGCCATCATTAAAGCAAATAATCCTGTAGCTTCACTGAAAGCAAAACCTAAAATAGCGTAAGAAAATAATTGACCTCTTAATGAAGGGTTTCTAGCTACTCCTAAAATAAGAGCACCAAATACCACACCTATTCCTACTCCTGCTCCAATTAAACCTGTTGTAGCTAAACCTGTTCCTATAATTTTTGCTGCTTGTATCATATTTAATTCTATTTAAATTAAATCATCATTATATATAATTAGACATTTGTTTATACCAAATCTGGATTAATAAATCTTTAACGTATAATAAAAAAGTGTTTTTATCTATATAATACTATTATATATAACATAACTATGAAATTTAACTTACGTCGTTATTTTTACTTATAAGTTCTGTAATATTAGAAGACTTTACGTTAAAAAGAGTTATAACTTGTCTACTATCAATTTTTAATGCACTTTTACCTAGTTCAAATACAAATCCTATAGTTATTATTATTATAAACATCAATGCTACAGTTAATCCATAAATATCATTAATATATTCACTTAATGCAAAAGGGAAAGTTAATAAAATTTCTAAATCTAATAATAAATAAACTAATGCAAATATAAAAAATTTAACCCCGAATTGTGTTCTATTTTGACCTAAAAAACTATGAAAACCACATTCGAATATACTATATTTTTCCTGATAAGGGTTGTGAGGAGCAAGAATTAAATTAACAATTAGAAAAATTAAAGCTAATATACAAACAAATATAAAGAAAAAAGTCATACTACTCATTTAATTATTAAATAATATTTGTACTAATATAGTACCCAGACTTAATCATTCTTTATTCATTAATATAAATAATAAAATTATTAAAGTTATAATAGATATTGTAATAGATACAGGACTAGTCATAACTATATTATTATATTTGAATTCTAAATTTTTAACTAAAATATTGTTATTATGTATATAACTAGATAATTTTCGATCTTTTAGTAAAGAATTTATTTTATATTCAGGTTTATAAAAGAAAATTTCTTTTATAATATTAAGATAATATACAGCACCAACTACACTAGTTAATATTGCAACTAAAGATAAGAAGACATAACCACTATCTAAAGCAGCACTTAAAACCATTTGTTTAGCAAAAAATCCTACAAGAGGTGGTACTCCTACAAATGAAAATATTGTTATAGCTAAACTTAAAGCTAAAAGAGGGTTTACATAAAAATATCCTCTTAATTGGCTAATTAATTGTACTGGAGAATTATTTTTATCCAATAATTCTTTATGTTCTTTATTATCAGTTGCATAAAAATAAAAAGAGAAACCTATCGTGACTAATATGACAAAAGCATTTAAATTACTAATTGAATATTGCATTAAATAAAACACAAATGCTTGAATAGATTCTATACTAGTTATACTTAAAGCTAATAATATAAAACCTACATGACTTATAGTACTATAAGCTAATAATCTTTTTATTCTAAATTGTGTTAAACCTACTATTGTACCTATAATTAATGATAATAATGAACTCATTAATAAACCAGATGTTCAATTAAAATCAGAAAAATAATTACTTGTAAAATAAACTATCTCTAATAATAAGATAAAAATAGATATTTTAGCTATAATAGCTACAAATGTAGTAACTATTGTAGGAATAGCATCATAAACGTCAGGAGATCAAAAATGAAAAGGAGCAGCACTAACTTTAAATAAAAATCCTACACTAAAAATAAGTAAAGCAAAATTTATATAATAAGGTTTATATCAAGAATTTATATTATCACTTATACTAGTAATTATATATAAACCATCCATATTAGTAGTTCCAGAGTTTGCGTATAATAAACTTGTACCTAATAAAATAAAACATGAACTTAAACCCCCTAATAAAAAATATATTAAACCACCTGTTGTAGCTAACTCCGAATTTCTGTATATTGTACTTAATAAATATAAACCGTAACTTTGTAATTCTATCGATAGAAAAATAGAAACTAAATCATTAGTAGACATTAAGAAAATTGCTCCACTAACTACAAATAACAAAATTAAAGGGTATTCTATTATTTTTAAATGTTCTCCCATTTTATTAATAATTTTTGTTCTGTAATATACGAAATTATTAAATAATAAATCTTTTAAGGATGAATGTTCTTTAACTCAAACCTTTCTAGGGAAAAAACTAGTAAGTTGTAGTATCAATATACTTATCATGAAAACAAAAATATGAAATATTTGAGTTATATTAGTAATATGAAGTAAACCTCCATGTAAACCTACCCCTTTATTAATAAGAGATAAACTTACTACATCATGTAAAAAACAATAAATTAAAGCAATGATAGCTATTCTATTAAAAAGTATTGACATATCTCGTCTTAAAGTGACGGCATTAGAAAATAATAAACATAATATAGATAAAATTATCATTATATAATTATATAAATATAAACCGCCCTTAAGAACTTTTTATATTAACCAGGAGAGAAAATTGAATTCTCATCTTTAATGTATGAAATTAAGGTTTTAACCTATTAAACTACCCTGATATTAGAATAAATTAAATACAACTTCTTATATTTAAAGATATACACTTATAAATATATTACATTAATATAGATTAAGATAATATTAAATATAATAATTTAAAATATTTAATTATTAATTATAATTAATTATATTATTTTATATTATTATACAAATGGGTAAATACCTGGACTTGAACCAAGAACATACTGAGCCACATACAGCCACTCTACCTTTGAGTTACACTTACCTATTATCTCGAGGTGATTCGAACACCTAATAGCAAATATCAAAAATTTGTGACTTACCCATTAGTCCACGAGATATAAGAGTATTTATAGGTAACAAGACTTGAACTTGCACGGTTTTTAGCCTTTCCATCCTAAATGGAACTTGTCTACCAATTCCAACATACCTATATGCCTAAGATAGGACTTGAACCTACAACAAAAATAGCTTCAATATTTCACTCTACCTATTGAGTTACCTAGGCTTTATAATTTTATTTATTATTAGAAGTATAAAATAGGGTTTAACATTAAGTATACACTTGTATTATATTTATAATAAACCTATAAAAATAATTAATAAGCTTAAAGCTTATTATATAACATGGAGACATTGAGAATCGAACTCAAATTAATAACTTGCAAAGTTACAGTTTTACCATTAAACCATGCCCCCTAAGTATATGATAATATATGTAAGTTAACTATAAAAATTACTTAAATTTAATTATCCGAGAAAGGACTTGAACCTTTACGGCAGTTAGCCTACAAAGTTTAAATTTGTTGTGTCTTCCATTTCACCACTCGGATTAAGGCTAAAGTGACTTGAACACTTATAATTACTGTTATGAGCAGTACACTTTACCGATTAAGTTACAGCCTCTTTAAATTTATTAACCCCTCAAGGTTTTTTTAATTACACTTTATAATTGTATTATTAAATCATATCAATACAATAATTAGTTAAAATTTATTTTAACTTTATTAAATGCGGAGAAAGGACTCGCACCTATATCATTTGATCATGAGTCAAATATGTTACTATTACACTATTCCGCCTAATATTTTTATAGATTAGACGGGGTTCGAACCCGTGATGGTAGCATCGAAAGAGCTATGTCTTACCGCTTGACTACTAATCCTTATAATAATAGCCCAGTGCAAGTATCGCACTTGCTTCAATTGATTACAAAACAATTGCATTACTTTTATGCTAACCAGGCAAAATAATGTAAGATATAAATAAAACACTTAGTCATTTATAAAATTAGTACTTCATTCCTTAAAATCTCTAGATTATTACAAATGAAGCCTATACCCATAATATAAACAATAAAGTTTTATATTATAGTTTCGTAATGTTATATTACGTATATTTAAGAAATATCTTAAGGTAAGCTTCGTGCCTATATGCTTTCAGCACTTATCTTTGACTAACTTAGCTTTCCTGCCGTGCCTATACTATATAACTACTCAAGTGAAAGTAGGATAGTCCTGTATAATAAAAATCATACATTAATAATTTAATATTTGGACATATAAACAACAGGTAAACCAGAGATTAATAATTATGCTATTTCAATATTAATATATTAATATTCCAAGTTCCTTTCGTACATAGGTTATTCCTTATTATATTCTAATTTCCTCTAGAAGATAGAAACCATACTGTCTCACGACGTATTTAACCCAGCTCATGTAACTTTTTAATCGACGAACAGTCGTACCCTACATAGTTTCTGCATCCATGAGGATAAGTTAAGCCGACATCGAGGTGCCAAACCGCGCACTCATTTTGTACACTCTTGCGCAAATTAGCCTGTTCAATATGTTATCATTTAAAAATTTCCATTTTTTACAAAATGGTTCAGACTATTTCATCAATTTTCTTTTATGTATATTATCCGCTATTAATAAACCCGAACTATTTACCACTAAATCAACCTTTAACCGCAAAAGATCCAATAAGACGTTTTGAAGTATACATAGATTTATCTACATTAGAATCAAGGTATCCTCTGAATACAACTGAAGATAATCCTTTAAATGCAGAATCTATATTTTTTAATCCTCCTTTTCATTTTAATTTATAAACTGCACGATCAGCTCTATAACGTCTAGTTAATCTACCTTTAACGGTTAATCTTGCACCTCCCATATTTTTATATTTTATATTATCTAACACAATATCTCGTATTTTTAAATAATAATCTTTATTTGTAAATAAAGAATCAGGATTTAATTTATTTTCTTGGCTTAAATTTTTGTAATATAAATCAAATAGTATTTTATTTAAACTATCCTTAGATAAATTATTTTCTATTATTGAACTTACATTAGCATTTTTAAATTTATTACTTACTAATTCTAAGTCTACATTTTTTTCAATTCTACCTCTTTCTATAATAGTATTGACTTTAGGTAATACTATTTTACTTAATAAGGCATTCATATTAAAAACAGTACTACTTTTTTCTTTTTTTATTTTTGAGGTTAATATCTCAGTAAATATATCTCCATTATAAGCTATAGATTTTAGACTTACTATATTAAATTCCACTTTTTTACCGTAAAATTTACTTATTAATTGACTTAATTCGTATAAAAACTGTTCCTCTAATTTATATTTATTTAAACTTAATCTTAATCTATATCTTCTAATAGTTATTAATATTTTAGATATATTTTTAACTAAACGTATTATACGAGTATATAACATATTATCTAATTTTTTAAAATCATATCTTATTTTATAATTTACCAATTTTAACAAAATACTAGAATTATTTACCAAATTTTGATTAGTTATTCATGGTAAGGATAAAAATTTAACTAATTTTTTTTCATTTATTAATAATTCCATGAATTTAGGTAAAATGTTTATTAACTTTATTATTTTTTTTAATAAAGTTAATTTCTCCCGGTTATATATATAAATCGTTATAATAGCTTTAGAGTTAGTATGTTTTATTTCTGCTTTACTTACAAATATTTTATTTAAAGATTTACGTTTTCTTTTACGTGATATATATTTATGTCCTACATATTTATGGTTAAAATATAAATTAAAATAACTTTTAATTAAAGAATTTATATTTAAATCATAAACAGGGTAATTCATAATATTTTTAGGGTTATAATTATAAACACTATTTTTTCATTCTTTAACAACAGGTGGTAAGTATTTAGTTTTACCTATATCATTTAATGAAATATTAAAAGGTATTAATTTATAATTAATATTTACTTTATTAGTAAAAATATAAGAATTTATTTTAGTATTATCACTTTTTTTTAACAAATATTAATATTTTAATATAAACAATTTATTTTACTATACATAATTGAAAATGTTGGGCGTTAAATAAGGATTATTATTATTAATATAACTCACCTTTAGTCGTTGAACGTTTTTATCTCTTATATAAACACTTATTGAGGCTAAAAGATAAATTTCGCTTCAAATTTACTTAAAAAATAAGTAATTCTTGAAATTAACCCAATTTTTTTTGACAATGTTTTTTAAATTATCTAATATAAACATTGAAGGACAAACATCCCTAGCGTAGCTTTTCCAATAATCCAAGACCTTTCCTTTTGGTGTCTTGTGATCCTATGCCCCGCTTACGCGACTGTAAGACTTGTTGGTGGTCAAACAGTAAGGCAAGATTAAGCCATTAAACTTGATAAGTATTATACATAATCATTACATTATATGTAATAACTAATAAAATATTAGATAAATTCGTAATATTTTAACTACAACTAATTTCACTATAATAAAAATCCTACCTGCCGATAATTGCTCCTCATTATAGTTTTGTAAATATACTAATTTAGTATTTAGATACAAACAAGCAATAATAATTAGATATAATATATCTAGGCTTGTACATCAATACATATATAAGATAGAATATAGCACACTGCTATCTACTATTACAAACAAATAAATTTTAATTATATTTAGTGATACATCCGTATATAAACTACAGATATAAAACATAATTGGACACTCCCATTTACTCTTTGTGGGGTCTGTGCCCCGCATAAACTGTCTCCTAGCAATTTTTCCTTTCTAAGGTAACTTCCTCTTTTGAGAAAGATGGTTAATTAATCCATACAGTACGATCCCCAAATAAAGGTATTACATTTTTATCTCATCAATTACCTTATTTACTAAAATTTGTCCCCAACCATACCTAATAATTAGTAACAGTAAAGCTGCATAGGGTCTTCTCGTCTAACTAGAGGTAAACTGTATCTGCACAGTTATGCCAATTTCACTGAGTCAATCATAGAGACAGCTGTTGTATCGTTACATCATTCATGCAAAGACTGCATTTAACAGTCAAGGTATTCCGCTACCTTAGGACCCTCACGTTAAGGCCGCCATTAACCGGGGGTTCCTACAGTACCAAACCTTTTAAAGTTAGTTATTTTCGTTAGCCAGCCGGCATCGGGCAGAAATCACACTCTATACTTAGACTTTAAGTCTTTATGCAAAGTGCTTTGTTTTAATTAAACAGTCGTACAACATTATTTCATGCTTCTTCCTTCTTACCCGTTATCCACGGGACGAATGAGCCCTCCTTATCCCTAAGTTACGGTAGTCAATTTGCCGAGTTCCTTTATGATTGTTAGCTCATTTACGCCTTCGTATTCTACACTAGCTTACTTGTCACAGTTTTTAGGTACGGTTATTTTTCATCTATATTACTCATCTATTTAGTTTATTGTAAATTATAAATATATTACTTATTTTTTCCAGCACACTTTACACTTTAAAATGTTGTCATTTAAGTAATAAGGTTTTCTCATCGTTTCAACCTTTGGGATTGTAAACTTAGAGGCCGTTACTTTAAATAACCATAAGCTTTAGGCGAGCGTTTGACCGTATATAGATAAAACTTATTTTTTCCATATATAGATCAAACTTCTTTTTTGTTACTCATGTCACCATTATCTCTTGAGTATACTGTTAATCACATCTATTAAATTAATAGTAAAAATGTTGCAGGTTTACCCAATGTTCTGCTACCCCAGTAATGACAATAATATTTAATATTATAATCAATTATGGACAAGGTGTCGGTATATTATTTAGATCCGTTAAATTTTAGATGCTTTTAAAAATTAACAAGCGCTCTGTTACGAGTTCTTCGAATTATGGCTGCTTCTAAGCCCATCTCCTTGTCGACTTAAATAAAAACTTTCTTAATTTCACTTAATAATAATTTCGGAACCTTAACTCTTGTTCTGGGCTGTTTCCCTTTTGACATACAACCTTATCATTCTATGTCTGATAATTCAAAATTCATCTTTGCCATTCCGAGTCTACATACTCACCGATAAAGTCTCTACGACCCCCCGATATGTACAAAGTAAAATATCGATTTAAGAATAAAATTTATTAAAACTTATTTTTAAATTTTTGACATCTTGCCTGAGATTAAGTTCTGTACCTGCTAAGATGTTATTTAAATTGCCTACTATTATAGGTTTCGCAGAAAACCAGCTATCTAGGTCAGTTTTGTCTTTCACTATACTTACCATAGTTCTTCGGATATCTGTGCTACGATAACCCGTTCGGACTTTTATAATCCTGACTATAGTAAGATCACCTAGCTTCGGGTCTAACTTTAGACACTAATTCATTTTTGATGATCGGTTTAACTACGCAAATAGCTCGCATCTAATGTTAACTTGGTGACCCATTATGCAAAAGGTACGCTCTTGCTTTTTTTAGCTTAAGCTGCTTATAAAACTACTATTTCAACCCGTTCCCTCACGGTACTTATTCACTGTCGCTTATGTATTATATTTAGCCTTAGAGGAAGGTTCCCCTTAATATTTAAACAGATTTATACCCATTTTACTTACTAATTTATAGGCTACTCTACTTTCATTCACACTAATTGTAGAATCTCGTTTGATTTCTTTTCCTGAAGCTACTAAGATATTTCAATTCGCTTTCGTTTATTAATTAATTTCTCTAAGAGTTTATATGTAAACTTATTAGTACATAACTTTTTTCATGTCACTCTTTAATACATAGCTATTTACAGGGATCCTTAATAGTCTCTTTGTATACTTATCTATATTATATATAAATATTTTTCTATATCCAGTACATTATATTACTATAAATTTTTTGCATCGGATTATTACGATTCGAACGTAACTAGTTCCCAACCCAAATGAGATGCCTAACCTACCCGGCCCTAATCCGTTATTAATTTTAAATATATGCAGAGAATATCCGATTCGAACGGATGTGACCTATTTAGGTCAAATAAGACTCAAGCTTACCATCTTAAACCACTCGATCAATTCTCTTCTAAAATTATAATACTATGGGTTTTTTGGTATATTAATTCTTTCAAGATTTGAACTTAAATAACATTTTTATCAAAAATGCGCTTTACCTATTAAGCTAAAGAATCTTATATTTATTAAATATAAAATAATATAAAATTTTTACATAGATTTATTGAAACTTTTAACATTTATTTATAAATATAAATTATTAAAAGTATCTGCTATAACTTCTAATATTCAGGATATAACAACCAGAATTTCAAATTTTGAGTTATTTGCCCCTTCTGAATTACCTGATCCTTCTGAATTACTTGGTCCTTCTGAATTACCTGGTCCTTCTGAATTACCAGATCCATTTGAATTACCTCCTCTTCGTGATCCTGAAGAACCGTCTGAATTATTTTTTTCCAATAAACATTTTTCTTTGTCATCTTGTATATAATAACTATCTTCCATAAATTTTTCTAATTCCTCTAAATCTTTCTCAGTAGCTGGTTTACCATCAAAATGCCTTTGCTCTATCTCTTTCTTTGCTTGAGGATCTCCTTTACGAGCTTTATCTAATAAATCTAATTCATCTACAACACGAGTAGTACCAAGAACACTATCATCATCGTCTAATCCTTCCGAAATGTCCGAGTCGTCTTCTGGCTCAGAGTCCTTATCTCCATTATTAGTATTGTTTCCTTTATCATCGGAACTGCTAGCTAATAAAATAGAATCGTCTAATACCGGGTAAGGTATTAAATTATTTATTATAACGGATAATTCTGTAATGAATCCTCTTAAGACGTAAACGTAGTTTATTAAGAACCTCAATAATAAACAGATATATATAAAAAAAGTCAAACTACGTCTACGAAATGTCAGTACAAAATTCCCCCTTCGAAACCTAAATGGTGATTATCTGTTAGATGATAAGCATATATTCTTCATAAAGCTACGGCTAAAAAAGCGGTACCTACCATTACGTGTAATCCATGAAACCCAGTACCAAAAAAGAAACATGTACCAAAAACACCATCACTTATTGTAAAAGATGAAACACTATACTCTAATCCTTGAAACCCTGTAAATATAACGGCTAATGCTATAGTAGCTATAGAACCATATAGAGCTCCACTTCTTTTACCTTGAATTAAAGAATGATGAGCATATGTAACAGTTGCACCACTAGATAATAATATAACTGTATTAAGTAAGGGTAATTCGAAAGGATTAACAGGTTCAATTCCTATAGGTGGTCATTGAGCTCCTAATTCTACAGTAGGAGTTAAAGCACTATGAAAAAATGCTCAAAATATAGCTAAAAAGAATAAAGCTTCACTAACTATAAATAAAATTACTCCTAAATTTAATCCTTTTTGTACAGCTAAAGTATGATTACCTAAAAAAGTACCTTCACTAATTATATCTCTAAATCAGAATGACATAGAAAAAACTAATAACATAAGAGCTAAATAAAAAACGTTATATGCATTACTAAAACTATGCATAGATAATGCACCGCTAATTGTTAACGAAAGTAAACTAGAACTAGTAAAAAGTGGTCAAGGTGAAGGAGATACTAAATGAAACGGATGATTTTGAAAATTACTTCTTACTATATGAGTCATTTATATTAATTATTTGAAAAATTAAAAGCATACCACCTAGTATATAATTATTATAATAATTTTTTAATATATTTATAAATATAAAATTATAAAAGAAAGAATGTTATATCCCCTTTAAGAAACAGGTGATTCGAACACCCAACCTTTCGTGTGTAAAACGATTGCTCTACCTTTGAGCTAATTTCTCTTATATTTAATTTTTTTGTTTTATAGTTATAACTATAGCACCTACCATTGCTAACAACAATATAAAACTAGCTAATATAAGTCAAATATTATAATTTGTATACATAATATTACCTATACTAGTAATATGACTATTTTCTATTAGATTTCCATCTCACATATTACTTGTAACAAAATGTATATTATCATTATATGTATTTAAACTAACTTTTTTATTGTCTTGATTTAAAGATATATTATATATAATATCATTTAAATTAGAATAATTATTTAACATAGCAATATTATAAGGCAATATCTGGAAAATAGGGTAATTAAAAGAAATAGCAATAGCAACTGCTAAAGGTATACTATTACTAGTGTTACTCTGTAATTCACTTATTCTAATATTTATCAACATCAAAATAAATAAAAACAATATAGAAACAGCACCTATATAAACAATTAAATAAGACAAACCTATAAAACTTAAACCTAACATTATTAAATAACATGAAATACTGGCAAATAAACCTATTAAAAATAATACTGAAACAATAGGATTTTTACTAATAATAACAAATATTCCACATAAAATTGCTAATAATGATATAATATTCAACACATCAGCTTTATAACCATCTGTGTAAGTTTCGTATAAAATAAATAAATCTTTATTCATACAATATATATTTAATCATATTGCCTTCGTAAAGGATTAAAGTTCAAGAGTACTCAGACTCGAACTGAGAATTTGAAGGTTGAAGCTTCCTATTTTACCTTTAAACTATACTCTTAAAAAAGCATATTTTTTACGGAAAAGGAGGGACTCGAACCCTCAAATGTTAAAAACACAATATTTAGCAAATATCTTACCTTACCACTGGATACTTTTCCTTGCATATATTAACGAATTAGAACGGTCTCGAACCGATATCTTCCCTCGTGACAGGAGGGACCTTTACCAATTAAGCTACTAATTCTTAAATAAAAACCATTTTTTTTTACATACATACTTAATTAATAAAAAAAACAATATAATTATTTAAGTTAAATATTAAGATTATATTAAAAAAAAATAATATTGATTATTAAAAAGTTTACCTTATTTTTTATACCTAGACAAAATAGTATAAAGTATATTATATAATTTGCTAGTTTTTTTCATGTTTTTTAACATTTAAATAAATTTATTGTATGAGTCCTAGACTCAAACTCTAATATCTTTAGTTTAAAATTTATAAATATATTCATCACAAGAAATACCTATTTCATATTATTTTACTAAAAATAGTGAGCTGTACATTAAAATATTTTGCAGCATCTTTCATAGTAGGTAATTCATAAAAAAGGTTACTACATTTATCAAATATTTTTACACTTACATATTGATTACTAAAGAAAACTTTAACTTATTCATTTAATCTTTTGTATTAATTTATATGGAAATTTAAACTGATATATCTAACCTAAACTCTTATGAATTTTCCAAGCATTACTTATAGCTTTTTTAGCTGCCAAAGTATGCTTTAACCTTAATCTTGAACCTGCTACTTTACATATATTATATTCAGGTTTTATACTATCAATATAATATTGTTCTCTATTTAGGACGTTTTCTTTCGTACAATATTCTAATATTTCTAGCTTAAATTTGTTATAACCATATTTTAATATCGCACTATATATAAAACTTCTATTTCTTAATAATTGTTTTCTTAAAAAACCTGGAGAAAAATAACAATAAAATCTCTTAGTCAAATTTATAGAACTTCCTATATAACTTTTTTTATTTATATTATTTACTCATCTATATACACCACTTTTTCCATTATTTTCTTTTAAAATAACTTTCTTATCTTTGATAATATCGTAATATATTACAGGTATTATTTTGTTATTTAATTTTTTCATGTTTTTTTAATACTATGTTGAAAGAGGCTCCAATCCCCTTAGGTTATTTTACATAAAAATTCTAATACCTTTAAAAAATATAACACGATTTCACTTATTACATTATTACCATAAAAATATAATTAATATGAATACTACAGGCGAGATTCGAACTCGCGTACGCTATTTGGAAGATAGCAATCCTAACCACTAAATGACTGTAGTTATATATTGTATAATAAATAGGACTTTTATCATTTACCCTAATTAAATAATAGTTGCTTAGATTAATATAGGATATACGAGATTTGAACTCATATAATGATGATTAAAGTCATATGCATTACCTT